>CM046452.1:2707500-3087500 GCA_025506515.1 Flaveria trinervia
AACAAGATGTAGAGGAATTCTCCATAACAAGAACAAGTGAATACTAGGAAGAAAAGAACATTGATGAATATTCATGAGCCATGACAGAACATTGAAAGATTAAGCAATATTGATATCTAATACTTCTACTTTGATTTTAATTTTAAAAATCTATTTAGTGATGCTATAATGGGTACATCAGAACATGTTCAAGGATTTATAAATATTAATAATAAAGATGAAATATATGTAGCTCATACTCTTTGACTTCATTGTGGATTTTTAAAGAATGGGTTAGGTGAAGTGGAGGTAGATATGAGAATTTCTATCTTAAATATCCACTAATATGTTGAAAATGATCATGATGACTATGAAGACGAGGTATAAAGAACGGATGATTATTTAATTGAAAGTTTTTTATTTGAAAAAGACATAAACAAGATGATGAATAAAAAATTAAGAAAACTAATAAAGAAGCTGGACAGTTGAAATGGTAAAATATGTCACGTCTCTATGCTAAATATTAACGGTTCAAATCTTATGAGTGACATGTAATAAAGTAGATTAGAAGTCGTTTTAAAAAATAAATAAATAAACAAAAATATGCAAGCGTAGATATATGTCTTTTATGTTGATCAATTATATTTAGAAGTTCAAAAGAAGTTAAGCCAACGGTAAAAAAGACATGTTGTGCAAACTAGAAAGGATACTGTTTAATTATTCAATTAAAAAATGATAGAGTAGAGCTTAGGGCGATTTGTTGGGGTTATATACCATATACTCGTCATCAATGGGACATCCTAATAGTAAATTGATGTACTCTTCAACTAAATGATTGTGGGTTCAAATCTTATAGGACGCAATACTAATTTTAAGACGAGAGATGATGATGAGTAGAGTGTACCTGTCTTAATGAGGAGCATACATGGCTTGTAATAACATAGAATCCGAAGCAGATTGGCCATGGTATTTACATCATATTGGGTTTTAGAAGAAGGCATTGATTTAGATCAAATCGAATCTAACATCCCAATCATATTAATCCAAGAATAGAAGCTCAAAAAGTATGAAACAGGGATGCCAAAGATGAAGACATTTAGGGTCGAGACCACGCTTAAAAGTAGGTAATGGGTGCTTAAGTACAACAACATTATATTTTGAGAGATTATAGAACTACAATTATAAATCTTGTGACAAGTGCAAAGTTGTTAAACATTTGAATTCCTCTTACATTTTATATTTCTGAAACGGATCTTATCATATATTTAACTGGTTTTTTGTAGTTCTAATTCTATTTTGGTTGGAATTCTGATTTTAATTATAATCAAAATCCAAATTTGAATAACCTAAAAACCGATTCAACAAAAATGCTAGAAAAAGAGTAGGGTCCATAAGAAAATAAAAACACAATCATATTCCATTATAAAAACACAACAAAATTTGGAGGACAATGAGACTTGTTCTTTTTTTTCTTCCAACTAAATGTTTTTTAATCAAATAAACAGTTTTCAGATGACTCCAAAAGACTCACCATTTTGGTCACAATAGCTCATTTGACCATTTTAAGTTTACTTCAATCTGTAAAAGTTCAACAGTATTTATGTTTCATCAGTTGACTGATTTCAAGCAAAAAAAAATATAAGTGGATAGAAGTAAATGGACTTACATTTACAGCCTTTCTGTCTTCATTGAGGTCCCCTCTGGGGTATTGACAGATATTTTTAGTAATTTATACGTTGGGCTTTGTCGGTTGATCGTCTTTTAATCCTTTTGTGAGCAGATCATAATTGATAGAAGCAAGTTGGGACAGGTTCTGAAACAGCACAGCGAAATGTATCATTTCAGGAAATAGCATAACGATAACATCATAATATAAGATGGAAAATATATTGTAGAAGTGTTAGCCAAATTGTAGAACACAAAAATACTGAACTGAAATTTAGTTTAATATATTTCATTGGGGCAGGCCATGCAGGTTGCCTAAAAGGGTCAAACTGAGTGTTATTTTATAAGTCAAACGGGTTCACCCGAAACACTTTTTGTCCGATTTTTAAAAACATTTTACGTGAATAATTTGTTTAAAATATGGTTACAAGAAATATTTTATTACAATTAAAACCTAACTTTTTGAATAGAACAATTTAGTAAATGTTGTCTATATTAACCATACATTTTGGGCGACATCTGACCCGTTTCCTTTTAAGCAAAATTTTATTATTATTTTTACCAGGTTGATTTGAAACTGGTAAAAATAATAATGATTTGAAATCATTACATGTTTTATATACGGGTGGCATTTTCAAATCATTACGTGTTTTAATTCTACTGTAAATTTACAAGTAATGATTTGAAAATGCCGCCCGTATATAATAAACGCATTCCATGCATCTAGCATCGGTTTCTAGAATTTCTCACTAAACCTACCAAACAAAAGAATAACAATTCTAAAGAGATAATTTTAACGGGTGTTTAAGAGTTTGCTTATTTAACAATTCATGTTTATTCTTATAGAAACAGAAGATAATCTGCTTTACTGAAAACACTTATCTCACAGGGTGAATTTGTATTTCTGAATTCAAACAAACCGATCAGTTTAAAATAAGCACTTTTCTTCAACCAGACACTGAAAAGTGCTTATCTGCCCTTGGAAAACACAATAAGCATGATCATAATAACACCAAAATAAAAATAAAAAACTAATAAGATATATACCTTGAAAGAAAAGTTACTAAATGAGTAGTTGACAGAAGATGGTGATCCATGTTCTGCGGGACCTCCATAATCATCAACCTGCAAGAAAATGCCATAATAAAGCAAAATAATAATACCAACGTAAACAATTACGAGTTAATAAGATTATGTATGCAGAGGCTACCCACGTGTTCACAAGGCTATGCTAAACGTACTTTTTAGGCTACTCAAGTATGTATCTCATTTCAATTATACCAACTTTGATTTTGCCAAAAACATGTTAAATGATGAAAACACCATTAAAAAGACAAAAATACTTTTGGTGGCCTGTCAAAATGATTTAGATGAAAAGTATAGTCGTTTGAGAAAATCTGATAGTATTTTCCCATTTGACATACGTGTGTGGCCTTAATGAAAAAGAAGTTGTCTACTCGGGTAGCCTCCACATAAAATAAGATAAAGGGATAAAGTATACAAGGGCAATAAAGCATTCAAAAGCTTCAGAGGCCACTTAAGTATGTATATTGTTTAGAGTCCACTTAAGTATCAGTATGGTTTTGTTTACGCCAATTCTAGCAAAAAACTTGCCGAAAAACTGTAAAATGATAAAAAGATAAAGCTTTTGCAACTTTCTGAACTTGTAAAAATGACAAAAATACCCCTAAATCTACTCGTAAATGTTTCGAGGATTCACCTAGAGTTGATTCTTTTGAGTAGTTTCTGGAGCAACTTTGATATTTTTACAACTCTAGATGTGACGTAAGGTTAAAATTTGACTGCATTTTGTCATTTCACAATCTTGTAGCAAAGCTTTTTTTTCCAGCATAAACAACCAAATTGCTACTTCGGTGGCCATTAAAACTTCTATAATTGTTAGGTGGCCTTATGGAAACTGTTGAATACTACAGTCTTGGGTGGCCCCACATACATTATCAAAGAACAGAAGTAAATGCCAAAACACCTTTTAATCTACTAAATATGCAACTTGTAAAGCTACTAACCACTTCATCATGGCGGTTAATTGCCGAACCACTGCTACCACTCATGCTGCCACTATCACTAGAGTCTTCTGTTTCACTAGCTTGATATCCATGTTCTTCTGAGGTATTCCAAGTGTAACGACTTGTAAAATAACTCGTGTCTAGTGCACTCTCAAAAGAAGGAACAAATGCAGCCTGAAAATATACAAAATAACTCCGCATAAGTATTCATAAATAGTAGTTATGGCAGCAATTTTGACCAGTTTAATGAAAGGGAAGAACAGGATTTTCTTCATAAGTGTTAAAAAATAAAAACATGGCCCAAATGGATTTTAGTGCATACAGCCTCAATTGCCTTATTCAAAGATTTAGACTATTATCCTAATAAGATAATTTTTGTAAGCAGTTATCTGCATTAATCATTCTTGTATTTAAGAAAAACAAACAAAAGTAAAGTTTTTGGTCAATCTGTACTAAAATGGCGTTTTGAAAAGAACTAGCTAAAAGAATAATTTGGAACTTGGAAGTCTGCCAAAGTGTATTTTAATGCTTAAATCCTCCTAAGATCGGTTTTTTAAAAGACTTAGAATACTCTCGTAACAATACTGTTTTCCTAATCACATTTAATGCATTAGTTATCAATTATTTTTTATAAATGAAGCAACATTGTATTTTCAGCCCAACCTAGCCCAGTCTAATCCATTTCAACACAAACTTTAAACAGCTAGTCTCGACCGAAACCCACTACACAGCCCACCCATCTTGCCACCTCCAATTAATGCAGGTATATAAACCACATGGAGATCTCAAACACACCTTCTGTCGTGCAAGAGTATCCCAGTTAATATCCCTGAAAAACGGGTGCTGCTTCACCTGCATAAAAGTTTAATATCAGATTACTTAGTGTCATGTTTAGTTCAAAAATGTGTGCCAGTGTAATAAAATAGAACTAACTATACCTCCGTTGATCCTCTAGCTCCAAGTCTCTGATTTGGATCTTCAGTTAATAATCTACAAAGTGATTTTATATGCAACTAGGAATTTAATATGATAACACGTTTTTGGTTTAGCAAAAAAATATATATACTCACATGTAAAAAAACAAGATAATTTTCTTCTTTTTGTTTTTAGCTTCCACATCAACATAATTTAAGGAATATAGTGATAGTTAGGCAAAAAGAAATATATAAAGTCTCTTACTGATCAATTAGGTCTGCCGCTTCGGTGCTCATTTCTTCAGGTACCATTGGCCAGGGTATATTACGATTAAGAATGTTATCGAATATTGTCTGAACCAAAAAAATAGCAAAGTAAATAAAGCAACAAGATTAAAGTACAGTAAAAAAGGTTGACTCAACTTGTATAGAAAATTGACAAGAGAATTCAAATCTCTTAATAGATGCCACTGGGAAATGTTATATCAATTGTTAGAAGAAAACACTTTAGTTTCTTAGCCATTTAAAAGACTATTCAAATTAAATAGGGAAAGGTATTTAAAAGTTAGCTAATAGTCAGGTAGTCACTTTGTTTTACTAACAAGTGTATGTAGTCAAAGTCAAACATAACACTTTTCTTGTGGGGCCAGTGGAGTGTCGGTGTGCGCACGCACGCGGGTATACATAATCATGTTTTGGTCAGTGAATGACAATTTTCAATGTTGGTTGTGTCATGCATCACTAATTGATAGAATAACTCACACTAAAACAACTAACTATATATAAGAATATAAAGTTCATACATCGCGTATGAATAAAGGAAATAAACCTGAGGATGCTCTGCATTGAAAGGAGGAATGCCGACAATAAGCTCAAATAGTATAACACCAACTGACCACCAGTCAGCTGACATACCTAAAAAAATGTAATGAAGTATTAAGCAGCAAACTTTATATTTTAACTAAATCATAAGCATGTTTTATAAAACTGGAATACAAAATAGCATAAGAAATTATATAATATTTGATCAACAACAAACCATGTCCAGTTCCCAAAAGAATCTCTGGTGCCAAATAATCAGGTGTACCCACAGCAGACCGATTTTTACGCCTTTCTTGTTGACTTTCAGATACAGATGACTGGGATTCATGTTCTCCCAATAGTGACGTGCCACTAACTGCTGGGCCTGATAAGTCATCTGTACTGTTAATCAGCCCAACTTTCGACAGCCCAAAATCAGTCAACTGCAAACCATGAAAGAGTTGTGTAGAGTAAGCAGCAAAAGAACCATTACTATTAGATTAAAATGTACACATATAAGCAACTAGGCAAAATGAGTGGACTGCGTCAAAAGGGCCAGGTTGGGTTGAATAATAAAAACAATCTTCCATTTCTTATATATATTTTAAGTGTTAATTATACATACAAATGAAGTATTCAGAATAATAGTATAAATCTTTGAATAATATGATTAATATATGCCCTAAAAATGACTTAATCATCTTGACACATCGACCCATTTGATGTTTTTCCTTTGCTAAACAATACTTTAACCCTTTCCAGAAAAAAAAAAGACACAACCCATTCAAAAGTAACTGGGTCGAAAATGCCATTGCCAAAAAAATTTTATAACAATGGATTAATATATAATATTAGTGATCCAACAGTTCTTGTTTTAGAATTTTGAATAATTTGGTCATAATTCATGGGTCTTGTTATCTTGTATAATTACATTTTAAAACATAAACCAGCATGTTTAAAGTACACACCTTAATATGGCCATCATGTGCAATCAACAAATTATCTGGTTTTAAGTCACGATGAACCACGCGTAAAGAATGAAGATATTCTAAAGCAAGCACCTGCATATAACAAATATCATGTATAATATGAAAAAAAAACAGGTATTAACTCAGGTCCATTACTTAAATGGGTTGATTCTGTTTATGCTTTATTTCTAATAGGTCAAATGAGTAAAATAAAAAAAAGTTACCTGAAAAAGGAAAAGTTATCTTAAAAAAACAACAAGCTTGAACAAGAAGTATTTGGGTAACCCGTAACAAAATGACCTAATACCAAACCCGATATATTACCTTTATGACCAAGAAATTTAACTCATGGTTTGTCAAATTAAACTCACCACTTCTGCAATGTATACACGAGCAACATCTTCATCTAGACAGCCTAGATTTCTCAACAATGAATACAAATCACCACCGTTCAAGTATTCCATAACTAGGTACAGATTTTCACGACAAGTAAATGAATAGAAGAAACGAACCTGAAACAATATGATATTTCACGTAAAATTGATATCTATAAGTTAAGATAATGTGTAGCAAGCTATAAAAAACGAAAAGAAAAAAACTGGGGTCTGACCACAAAAGGATTGCGCACTGATATTAAAATATCACGTTCAGCCAATATACTTTCAACAGCATTTTTCCGAATCATGTCAGCCTTTTTAAGGACCTGCAAGAGAATACATATAATAAGGCAATTTAAACATATAAAGATGGGAATTTGGACCTAGTAACATATTAATGAGTTGATTCGGGTAATGTTTTTATCTTTGACGGGTCAAACTAGAAAAACATATAAAGATTGCTTAAAAGAAGACAAGTCAAACGGGTTAAAAACCACCCAAAGTGTAATTTTGATGCGTAAAAAAACCCCTAAAGTCATTTTATTTCTTTGTCATTTTCCTGTCTAAAATATCGCCTATAGAGTCATAGTATAACATAAGAGCATATTTCTTTGTGAACAATAACAAAGAAGTCCTATTTTATAGGAAGAGAATTTTAAAACATAAAAACAAACAATTAGACAAATAACATTTAAGCAATTAGACAATTTCAATTTACCTTAATAGCAAAGAGATCCCCTGTTGTTCTTTTTTTTGCCAAAAATACACGACCGAATGCTCCACGACTGATTGGTTTTATAATCTCAAAATCATCTATAGAAGTGCGATCTTTGGATGAATGTATCGGGCTGGTCCTAAGGCTACGCACAACATCATCTTCCAATGGTGCATCTTCATCAATGACAGTACTTGTGATATCAAGTTTATCATCATCAACCAACTCAAATAGCTGCAAATATTTCTCCCTAAAAGTAATAAAATTATTATGTTTGTTTGACAAGCCTATGAAAGTTGTTTTCTCATAAGAGCAATGTAAAACATTTCATATTTTGTATAAGGCGAAAATCAAAATGTCGAATAACCATGGATTTTCACTAAATTCCCGCACACAAGTCAGTGGATTTTGTTTGGCATAATCAGATATTTGACTTCTAAATTAACAGAAATTCTTTCTTTTTGGCATGATTCAATCATTACATTCTTTTTGCATGATTAATAAACTTTGTATAAAGGACCTTGTTGGGTTTGTGAAGGCTTTGGGCTTGGGCCCATGTTTAGTTTTTTTTTCATTAAGTTGTTAACCCTAATTAGTCTCTATATATTCATGTCATGTATTGTGATCTTTTGTACTGAGCAAATAAAGAAAACCCTAGTTGCATCCCGCTGCCCCTAGACGTAGGTCACACCGACCTAACCACGTTAAATCCTTATGTCGTTTATTTTCTATTCTGCGAGATAATTGTTTGTGTGTATTCGTGTGTTGGTTCTGCTGCGTCGCTTGATTCCTAACAAGTGGTATCAGAGCTTAGGCTCGTTGAACACATGGGATTGCACGGAAGACGATTCATCGAAAGATTATTATCAACTATCTGGGGAACCGTGTTTTGTGAAAGAAAAGTATTTTCGGGTAAAGATTTGTCTACAAGGTTTATTGTAGGAGCAAATCGGTCGATTGACAATGTTCAGTAGAACAGTCGTCAAGTTCAGACTCGTGCCATTGCTGTGTTTGTTCACTGTTTCGATTTGCTTCTTCTTTGCTATTTGAGATGGCTGAAGACGAGAAGGTTGTGATCGAGAAATTTCACGGTTCTAATTTTAGTTGGTGGAAAATGCAAATAGAAACATTGTTATGTCAAAAGGACTTGGATATGAACTGGAAGAAAAACCTGCGAAAATAAAACAAGTTGATTGGGAATCAAAGGACAAAAAGGCTCGTGTGGTTATTACATTGGCTTTGACGAAAAATGTTGCTTTTAACGACATTAAGGAAACCACGGCTCGTGGTATGATGACTGCTTTGTCAAATATGTATGAGAAACCGTCTGCGGCGAATAAGGTGCTCTTGATTCGGGAGCTGGTGAACACAAGGATGAAAGAAGGAAGCTCAATGGTTGCTCACATCAACAATCTAAATTCAATATTAACAAGACTTGTATCTGTTGGAATTAAGTTTGATGATGAAGTGCAGGCTCTACTATTGTTGTCGTCTCTACCTGATAGTTGGTCTGGAACTGTGACTGCAATTTCAAGTTCTGTGGGGACTAAGGGTTTCACTCTTAATGGTGTTCGAGATCTATTTATGGGTGAAGAAGTTAGAAGAAGGAACTCCAGTGAATCATCTAATAGTGAACTACTAAATGTTGGCAGGGGTCAGGGTAATAACAGGAACAGTGGGAGTCGGGGAAGGACTTCATCTAAAGATAAGAAGAATGTGAAGTGTTGGAGCTGCAATGAGGTGGGACACGTTAAGAGTCAGTGTCCGAATAAGAAAGAATTGAACACTGCTGTTGGGGATGTTTCTGATGATGATGCATTGATACTCGGTGTGGAAAACAATGTGGACTCTTGAGTCATGGATTCAGGGGCTTTATTTCACGCCATGGACAACGGGGAAACGATGGTGAATCTGAAACATGATGATTTTGGAAGGGTACGATTAGCCAATGACGAGATACTCGAGGTGACGGGCATAGGGGATATTGATCTGGTTATTTCATTAGGTACTACATGGAACCTAAAGAATGTCAGGGTGATTCTAGGGCTGAAGAAAAAACTGATTTCAATTGGTTAGCTAGATGAACAAGGACTGGAAGTGAGGTTTGGTGGTGGTAAATGGAGGGTGATCAATAGTAATCTGGTTATTGCTCGTGGTATGAAGTGTAGGTCATTGTATATGGTTGAGGTACCTGCTGAGGGATGTATGACCGTCCTGGTTAAGCACGACAAAATCCGGTTTGCTAAATCTGATGCTAAGAGAGTTCATTTTGCAAACGTGAAGTCTGGAGCAAAGATGTTAGGTGAACGAGTTCGAAAGTCTAGGTCATTCAGGAGATCGGTGACAGTGGGAGCACGAGACGTGTTTTGGGTACAGTTAAAAAAAGTCGTTGGGTTTTAAAGACTAAGACTGGAAAATTCTCTCCTGGTGATTGTTTGTTGAATTTGGAGAGTGATGGTGATCCTTGGTATATCTTTGGATTCGGTGGAATGTCCAAACCGGTTAAGATGGAGGATGAGTTGTTGGCGAGACTAGTCACGACTAAGTTGGAGCTCGAGGGAGCTTCAACTGGCCCTTTTGGTACTTGATGATGAGGGGTCGCTGCAACTAGGAGATAGGATGTAGTCTTAGCTTGTTCTTTGGGAACTAGAGGCTTGGAAGACTTGTTTAAAGATTACTTAAGTTACCGGACGACTAGGTTGCTTTGTACTTGAATGGCGGGCTAGAATCTATCGCAAAGCCTTCAAGTGGGAAGATTGTTGGGTTTGTGAAGGCTTTGGGCTTGAGCCCATGTTTAATTTTCTTGTTCATTAAGTTGTTAACCCTAATTAGTATATATATCCTCTATATATATCCATGTCATGTGTTGTAATCTTTTGTACTGAGCAAATAAAGAAAACCCTAGTTGCAGCCCGTGGACATAGGTCACACCGACCGAACCACGTTAAATCCTTGTGTCGTTTATTTTCTATTATGTGTGATAATCGTTTGTGCGTGTTCGTGTGTTGGTTTCGTTGTGCCGCTTGATTCCTAACAGACCTTTCTTTTACATTATAGAAGTCCAATGAGCTAATCATGCAAAATAAAGTCCAAGGAGCTAATCATGCAAAATAAAGTCCAAGGAGCTAATCATGCAAAATAAAGTCCAAGGGCTTATCTACAAATTCAACTAAAGTCCATATGGTTTTTAAAACTATTGTTATTTTGTTTACACTGCTTCTGCAAACTGACTTGTTTAACTGCAAGCTAGATGACTGCTTTATAGGTTGTTATGTAAATGCACTAATGCTAGAGGTAACAATATGACCGTTTATCTAATATAGATTGATGGTTTATCCCTAACGTTTCAAACGAGTAAAATAAAAGATTAGCCAAAAGAAACAAGTAGAATGGTTCGAAAGTCGTCAAAGTGTATTTCTTATCAAAAAGTATATTGTTACTGTTATAATATAATCATGTAATCATACTTAACCCTGGTTAATTATTTATCACGAATATATAAGCTTTAGACAAAAAAGTGTATCAGGATTCAACCTCAGCCGTTTCATCATGTGCTACATTATACGCTTTAATCCTTTACCCAAACTGCCCATTTGACATAATAACTACTAACCAAAAAATCTAAAAATAAAAATGTATTTTAACCCATAAAAAGATCTATTTACTTGAACAAAAAAGTTTTTTGGATAACCCAACCCATTACGATTGGTAATATATTATGCATTTTCATTTTTGACTCGTTAAACAACTTGCTCATTGTGCCACCTCTAACTAAGACCGCATTCAAATGTGCAAGTCCTGGAATAATATGTGATTTCCACTAAATAGTAATAATAATAATAATTGTTAGGTATACCCGTCTAAGAACTTATCATCAAATTCGAAGTGATTGCTATCGATAATTGTTGCTAGCGCTTGCTGAATTGTTGCTGAAAAGGTTACTTTTGGTGATTAATGCTGAAGGAGCTTACTACTGATGTGCTTCAAAGAGTTGCTACTGCTGAGCCTAAGTGCCACTATTACCGATGGATTAAAAAGAATTTTATCGATGTGGCTTGCTGCTGATATTACAAGTTGTTACTAGTGGCAACTTGTTACTATCAAGGTAAATACAACTTATCGAGTCAAGTAATTACTGATTAGTTACTATTGAACATCGGTTACTACCAAGGAGTTAAAACTAGTCGAAGTTGCTACTTACTATTTGATCACGTTAGTACTAAGCTATGGCTCTTATCGGGTCAGGCTTATGTAGAAGACAAGTTGCTACCGAAGGCAATATGCTACTCCCCTTCAAGTTACCATTGAGGATGACTTGCAACCGACCACAAAGTTCCTACTGCAAAAGTTGTTCCAAGTTTGTTTCGAGTCTGTTCAAGGGAACAAGTCGCTTTCAAAGAACATCTGCGTGACTTTAGGAGTATTTATGTAATTGATTACAATAGTGATAAATTCCTGGAATAGACCAAAGAATTTGTTCTAGATTCATGTAATTAATTACAACAGTTTTTGAAACATTCAACAAATCATAAACAAAGAATCTTATTCTCTCTGTATTCTTGTATGTATTGATTGCTCTTCAAATAGGCTGCAATCCCTCAAAATCCTAACCATAATTTCACTACCTAATTAATTTTATTCAATAAGTTCATTGAGTTCGAGTGTAAACTGATCCTTAGACAAACCCAAACAGCAACAACAACAATATTAATAAATTAGTAATAATAACACATATAATAATAGTTAACAGTGGAACGAATCTCACCGGATAAGCTTCTCTATCCGTGCTCCAAATGTCTCAACAGTAAGAGCATCAAATTTTCGGCGGTCAGTGACAACTTTTAGGTCTTCAAGACAAGTTAGCAAATACGGTAGAGAGCGATCATCATCTGAAGGTGTATTAGCAGCACATCTAGCAATATCAGCAAGTTCATTCATCTACATAATTAAAAAACACCCTCAAATCATATAGTTTTATTTCAACAAATCAAAATGATAGACAATCAGTTCTAGTGTAAGGTACAAGTATTGTTACATGATTGCAAGATTATTATACATCTAAACATCACATAAAGTGAAAATAAAATTAAGTTATAAGCAAACTCAAATTGCTGAATGCAAAAAAGTTAGGATGGTTAATGCGGGTTGTCCATCAGCAATATATCTACCCCTCATACGTAAACATATAAACACATTGATTGTCTATAGAGCTTTACAAAATTACAAAAAATGTCTTTGGGTCAATCAAACCCAACCTGTTTTGGCATCCACTTTGACACATCAACCCACACACTGTTTTAAGGGGCGGGTTTAACCAATGCTCCTTTCAACTGTGTGAAAGAAGCCAAGAACACTCCTCACCACATCTCAATATACAGTTTCTTTTGTGAGTGGGAATGTGGGATCATCACCAGATAATATTCAAAGAGTTTCTTTTATGTGCATGGTTTGACCACAAACAGCATTTTCCAATTTTATTATCCTAATTTAGCATTGAATACAGCTATAAGAAACATTCATACATGCTTCATAATTTCATATGTATGAAGCAATTTCACATAGATATTGGAAAAATTCTTAGTTGAATTTACTAGCTGAACATAAAATAAAAGGATAGTTTATACATAAGCCACACAATTATAAAAAAAGGTTTTATTCATGCCAAATCCAGCCAATTGTATTGACATATCGTAAAAGGACAATAGGGACCCTAAGGGGCCGTTTGGTTCGCCGAATGTTTTGCAAAGGGATTGGAATTGGAATCTTGTTAAAATTGATGACGTGTTTGATTGGTCATTTTTGAGTGAAATTGGAATTTTAATTTTGAACATTCCATTGGATTGTTAAAAATTCCATAGGTAAGTGGAAGGAATGTGAATTCCAATGAATGAGGGAAAATTTTCCAATTCCAATTCCAGAGAATTCTATGAACCAAACAAGGCCTAAGTTTTGAGCTTATAATATCTCTAAAGTTACAAAATGACAAAACGAACCTCAGTTCAAAACTTATGTTATTTCTAGAGTTGTAAATCAACAAAATGTCCTTAAATCACCTCTAACAACTTTTCTATTTAACAAGTAAATTTGTAATCATTTTTGTCAGCTTGCAACTCTAGATGTGTCCAGAGTTTTAAACTTCAGGACATTTTTGTCAATTTACAACATTTTGTTAGGTTTGTTCTTGCCAGGATGAGCATAAATGAAATAAAGTCGATAGTTGGACAACCATAGTGGAACCTTTTGAATACTTGGGTTGCCTCTAAGTACATTCATCCTAAGATATATATAGTCATGCCAACATAAAAAAGAAAACAATTGTTATACACACAAAGAAACTTATTAACGGTCCGCTTGGTAATTGGTGAAAGAAAAAGAAAACTTGGATTATACCTGTGGAAGGTCAGCATGTTCTGAAAAAGAACCTTTTCCAGTCAATAACAAGTCTATCTGGCTAGTCCTAGGTGTTAACAATGGTGACCTAGGAGTGATGCTACCAGCAGATGACGTTGTCATTCCTGGATCTGATTTGGGCCCAAAACGTGTTTTATATGGCATAGAGGATGATGCCACACCTTTCATGTCATCAATAATTCCCGGATTATCACCATCCGGGAAACAATCAAGCATATCCTCTGACCCTCTTCTAGACAATCACTAAGTTTTGGAGACAAAACATCATATTCCTCGGTAACACTTGAATTAGACACTTTTGCACCATCTGGACTTCCACCAGCCAAAGTCAAATCCTTTTGTGTATAAGATTCAATCAGTTTCTCAAGTGTTTCAGAAACCCTAACCAATCGTTCATCCACACGAAGACCTTTTTGATCACAACGGTCGGCAATTGCACAAATTCTAGAATGATCTTCTAACTGTAAAGTGGGAACCTCTTCTTCGCAGATCCTACAGATTATTGAACTTTCATCTGCAAAATTTGATTGCTGGTCCCCCCACCCCCATGAAGCTTTATGCTGATGCTTAGAGGTAGTTGTGTGTGAATCTTTAGCAGTAGGAACCTCGGGAGCAATTACTTTTTTGTCCTTGACAGGAGCTACAACATCTTTAGAAGGTTTTCCTACAGGAGATGGCAGTTTCTTCCATGATGCCATACGGTTTCGGCCTGTTGGCGATTCCAATTCAAAATCTGCATCTTTTCCCATTTCGACACCAGATGTAGGGATAGAATCATCATAGTGATTTGGCTGATCTTTCTTCGAACCCAAATCATGCAGTCTGTGTTGTTCTTGACTGTAATATTTTATTGTTGATGGTGGTTTTGAAGCTTTTGGAGGAATATTTTTATCTGCAGAATGTAAAGATTGTCTTAGCTGGAGCACAAGTTCATTTTCAGCCAATCCGCTTTCTTTGTGAAACTGTAGTAATCTTGTACATCTTGTGAGAATAAAAAGCATGCGGGTATGAAGTTTTTTTAAGATTCCCATTGGAAGTTCTTGACGTTTATCATCTAAATCTTGAACAATGCTTTCACATTGCAGCCAAAATTCTCCAGGGGTAGTCATAGCACATCTTTGAGCTAAAACTAGTAAATCTTCTAAAGTTTCTTGCCATTCAGGTTGACTTTCTGTGTTTTTTTCAAGAATGTTGAGTAAATCAGCTGCAAATAGATGTAGATCAGAGTCAACTTCCTCTTTTGCTTTGTCAAACTTTGCTCGTATAGTTACCAAAACCTCCTGCTCAAGGTGAAATGAAAAAAACAATAAGGTAATGCTTCGTATGATGGGATCAAAGAAGCAAACAGAATGGTTCATTCCATTGAGACATGAAAACATGTTTGTTTTGTGCAATGGGATCGAATGGACTCTTTTCAACTGGTTAATATTCATTCCATGGACAGTTTTTTCTTCTGTTCCATCATGAAATAGAATAAAAAATTACATATAATCTTCATAGACTGAAATCTTTTAAAGAAAATTGAACTTTAATTTTACTTTATTTTTTTCCAGAAACAAATAGAAAATATATCTTTTATTTTAACATTCTTGAGTGTAGGGTAAGCTTGTGTATATCATATCTAAGTCAAGCAACAAGTACACCCTTTATCTAAGGTTTTAGATTTTTAATTTTTTAGTTATACAAAGAATTTCAATCACTTCCATTAAAATATATAGAGTAAAGTTAAAACTATTTCTATATACATAATATAAAAACTGAAATGAAAACCCATCTCATTCCTATAGGCCAACCAAGCATGATAACAGGGTGTAGTTTGAATTTCCATTACCTTGCTTGTCTCATTCCAACCAACCAAACAAACCAAAAAAATGAAAAATAATAGCACTGAGTGTACATAAGATATATCTTTACCTCTAAGTTATTTAAGCCACGAGGCTTCCAAAATGGATAAGGCCGTACGCCCTTTGAGTTAAGTTCATGGGAGAAACTTTTGATGTCAGCAGGATATCTCTTTCTAGGTGCATTTGTAACCCTAAGTATAGCTTGGAAGCGAGGAGATTCAGATTCCTTTGGGTTTTCACAATCATATGATGTCTACAAAATGCAGAACATATTTTTAAGTTCAGAATGTGAAGAACTGATTTTGCTAAGACTAGCAGCATAACTAGGATAGAAGCTGTAACATCGTAAATGTGGCACAAATAGGCAGGTTGTATAACGGCCTAACAGGTCAAACAGTAATCTTGTAGAGGTCAGATTGACTCATTTATAAATAAAGAGTGTGTCAAATATTACTGAATGTTGAATTTATTTTAATACTATCCAAAATTTTATAATAAATTGATTCAAGAGATTTTATATCATAAATATACACTTTAAACGGCATATGACATGTTTCCCTTTTAGATAACTTATTTGATTTTACCTATTTGACATAAAACCAAATTGACCCCTTTGTAAGTAAATGGGTCAAGATTGTCACCTTACCAGCCACATCACAAGACCTTACCTTCATCTCTGGGGTACAAACCTCTGAGCTCCTCAAGCCTCCTGAGTATCCCCTCAAGTTCAAGTGCCCTGAATTCAGTAATTTTAATAAACGTTTTTAGCCATAAAAGTGGTAGAATGTTCAATAAAAATTACTATCAGATGTGTATGATTGATACCCTCAACTCATTTCTGTTACTTTATATCCAATATGAACTATAAATGTATACCTTACCCGAAAACAATGTAATAAACTTCAAAGTATTGTTATATAAAAAGTTTCAAATACCAGAAGTATAATAATTAGATGCAAGCAAGCATTAGTTTCACAGTTATCTATCTATTTAATTTGAAACTCCTAGCTACAATGAGATTTTAGGTTCTTTTATATTGACCACAGTACTTTTCTTCTCCTCATAATGGCCCCTCATTCATCTTCAGAATAATCCATGCAATTAAATTGAGATAATTACTTAAACAATAGATGGGCTTCAGCCCACTAGGAGTCTAGGAATCCATAAATTTCTTCTATTTGTTTTTCATAATACACAGATCTGAAAGTTAAGACATCATAGGTTAGTTTATCCCATATTGGAGAAGCCATATCACATCACTTAATAGAGAAAAAACAGTATATGTTTCTAAGAATAAAATTATATGACCAATGATAAAACATAGGAGTATAACTATAATACTATCAATTAAAAATTGCCATAACTTTACAGATGTCACATCAAGATATTTAGTGTGTTCTACAGATGAGTAAAATGATATAAATTCACACTTACAAAAGATTTCTTTGTGTGCTAATTGTGGCATATAAAGCCTAAACTCCATTCCCTTTAAGTGCAGCTGCTATTTATAGACAATTTATCTATTATCAATAGCTAGAATCCAAAAAAAATTAGATACAGGATACTCAAGAGGCAACCCTGAATCTGATTATTAATATTCAAGTTGAAGCATCATCTATAAATTACAATTTTTTTTAATGATGAATGTTACATAATAACTCACAGAAGCTACTAAACATAGAACCGCAATATATCCAAATTTTACAAGTGGCGTCCAACAGAACTTGCAAACCATATAGTGGCTGCAATACCTTGTCAGATGTGATCTATGTTTAATGCTATACATAACATTTTCTTCAACAAAGTTTTGATTTTATTAATCTTTATGCTACAAAATACAGATCCTCCTCAGGTTACACTGTTGATTTTTTAGCCAACCTTTTGGAGCAGATATTAAAGTTAACACCCTTGATGCTTCAATTAAATGATGGACTAAATCGATTAGTAAGTGACTTATTAATTGCATTAGTATTAAGTTGCTGATTATTTAGATTAGAGGTAAGGCACCTCATAATTTAAGGCATTGGGCACTAAACAATAGTAAATGTTGGACTTCTTTGTGTGATATATTATCACATAGTCATATTCATATGATAAATTATTAAACACTCTAAAAGGTTATTAAATATAACGCCAGCTAGCTTGCATAAAAACATATTTTTCCTACTAATTGCTAAAAGAGGACAGGCCTTTAATGTAAAATGTGACGAGAAATTTTATTAAAAATCACTTGAGCTTAGAGAAACCACTTTTAACTAGCTAGTCTAACTGTTCCTATTAAAGCTCAGTCTAAATTATAATAGTTGGCATTTAGTGAATAGCAACAAACGTTTGGTAGATAGTAGATTTTGTGTATATGTGGGATTTGAATAAGGAAGTCTTGTCAATGTGCCATTCTAAAGAGATAAGCAAAGATACATCATTTAAGAAACATGTGTGCTCCAGTAACAAATTTAAGAAACATGTGTGCTCCGGTGAAAATAATTCCATCATTTAAGAAACATGTGTGCTCCGGTAACAAATTTATCATGATTCCACAGCTTTAATATATTTTGTCAGGAATGCTCGTCCTAACCCAAAACGGAACAGAAAGGCAGTTTCAAGCTAGTTCATAGCTAACAACAAGCATGAAGGTGTTAGCACGATACATGTCTGCAGACTTTAGAAACAATGTTCAAGAAAATATTAAATATTTTCAACATATATAAGTTGCAATTACCTGTATACATGACATAACATTGCATAACCGAGCAAGATATAGACCATATTCCACTTATATTTATATTTAAGATATTCCTAGAACCTCCGTGATTAGTAGAACCTAATCGGGAAGCACATAACTTCACATCATTAAGCTTCCATAAAAGCTGGGATATTTCAAGTCCCTATATTACGAACACGAATTCAACCGATAAACATGAGTGATTGGCTAATTGCTTATAATTTGTGAATTGGGCCTGCCTTAAACTTCAAATGTTCAACGTATTTAAGTCCACCTACAAAACTGTATCATGTAACATCTACTGTTCTTTTACCTACCAATCTACCATGATGGAACACTTAACACTAACATAGTAACATCCTTAACATAGCATATAATGATGGGAAATCTAACAAAGAAGATCATACAATTTCATGAAACAAACATACTGTTTATTAGATGCTAAATGTCCAAGAAATCATACCAGCATCCGACGAAGATTCGCCATTGTGCAATCGAGATCGACCTAAAACATCAGGAGTATGATCTCTCAACTGCAGGCTATCAGCAGACATACGGTCCGGACTACCACCACCCTCATTCCCCAAATTAACCGACATCTTCTTCATTTCACCATCACCGTTTTTCGACTTAAAACCACTGCCACTACCACCATCACCGTTTTTCGACTTCGACAGATTACTAGCACCAAGTGAAGACATCTTACTACCAGTTTTACTCTTGCTATTACTTCCATCAAACCTGAAGAAACTCTCCTGCGGCAGCGGTCCAGATCTCGTCTTAATCCGGTTCAACCCTAGAGACGACGCCAGAATCGGCGAAACCGTCGCCGGAGCTAGGTTTTCCGCCGCCCCTTTCCGGCTCAAACTCCCCGATCCCGACGACGTTCCGGCGCCGGAGCTAGGTTTTCCTGCGGCGCTACTCTGCACCTTAACTCCATGATCCTTCTTACTCCTCGAGTGATCCTTCGAGATTGAAGTCGAAATTGACGCATCTTTGACTTGATTTTGACGCGATGAAGAACCGATCGGCGGATGATGTTCTTCTTTTGCGGTGGATTTGGCTTTCTTCTTGTCGGATTTGATCGGGGAGTTGGAGCTTGAGCCGGTGGATCGGGGGCTGTTGGAGCCTCGGGGCTTGAAATGTCGGATGATTTCTTAGAGTGGAAGAATCTGCCCTTGAAGACCATTGTAGGTGATCTTCTAGGGTTTTGATTGAAGATCTGTGAGCATGATGAATTGATAATGATGATGATGGTGGTGTTTGTGTGTGTTTGTGTGTGTGTTGTGACAGTGATGAGGAGTAAAGAGGGATGGTGTATGGGGTTGGGGATAGCCTGCAACCTCCTCCTACTTTATGCATATATTATTAAGTTTTTGTACTAATGATTATATGATAAAATGATCTATGATCTAATGAGATCTAAAATAATATAATTATAGTATAATTATACGGAATGTAGATGTTGTTGTTGTGTAACATCCGGATATTTTTATAGACCGAAAGAAATAATAAAAGCAAGGAATAAGAAAGAAACACAATAAAACCCAAGTTGAGAGGTTAAATGTGTTAAAAAGAACAAAAGTATAAAGGTTGGTACATAAAGTGGACATGGCCGCCCACACCTTTTTGCATATTGCTTTTCTTTCGGTTTTAGAGAGAGAAAGAGCCGAGAAGCTCTCGAATTTTTTAAGAAGAGCAAGAAGGAAGCTGAATTCAGGTAAGATTTGGTGTTTATAAGATGTTCTTAACCGGCCTATGCCTCGGTTGTTTGATTGTGTGTGTTCGGTTGTGTGTTTTGGTGGGTTTCTAGGTGTTGAACTAATTGCATTCGGGTTTTGAAGAAGTTCATCCAAAAGTTGTTAAGGTGAGTTCTAAAACCCTATTTTTACTTGTTTTAACAAATTTTGGGGCTGAAAATACATGTTTAAACTTTTTTATAAAAGGTGGGTGTGTACCCGTATGTTATAGGTGTGTGTATTCGGGTGGAGTTTTGATTTTGGGTGATTTATGATGTATGATTGTGTTATGTTCATGTTCTGTTGCTTAGAATGTAAGATATAAGCTGAGAACATGCTAGTTTGATGATTGGACAAAATATGAGGATTAATTGTAAGTGTTGACTGCCCATGCGCCCAATAGTGCCCCATGCGTCCAATGGTTTAAACTGCCTCAGTCTCCCATACACCCAAGCTCATGTGCCCGAATAGTATCCATGCGCCTAGAAACAGACTGAATTTGACTAAGTGTCCAGACACCCAAAATTCTCATGCGCCTAAGCACTCATGCGCCTAGAATGTTGCCCAGAATGACTAAGTGTTGGCCATGCGCTCAAATAGTGCCCATACGCCCAAAACTTTCCCATGCGTCTAAGTGTTCCCCGTGGGCCTAGAAGGCCATGTGCCTGTATAGTGCCCATGTGCCTAAAACTTAGAAAATATTCTGAAATTTTCAGGGAAAATGTAAAGTGTAGGCTTTGATTTGGGGTGTTCCCGGGGTTAACATAAGTTGACTTTATGAGGTCATGTGATGTATGTTATGTCTTGTATGATGAGTATGATGATGTTATGCTTATGTATGCCTATGTTTATGTTTTTGTTCCTTATTATATACATTTATTTTCCATGGCTTTACGTGGTATGATTGTGAAAGAAAATGTAAAGTATTATGTAACGTAAAGTGAAAGATAATGAAAAGAGGGACGCAATGAACGAATGCATGCATTAATGAATGAATGAAAGTAAGAAATTCTTGCAAGCAATGTATGGAGGTTCACACCCAATGAATGGTGTTAGCTTAACTGTGTGCGGGTTAGCTACCCCGGAAGGATGCACATTGGGATCTAATCTTTGTGATTGACCATACGTATGGGACCCTTGCCGCTTACCCTAGCTACTGGAGTCAGCTTCGTGCACAATGTTCGAGGTCTATGATAGACCTCAAGCCCAGTAACTAGCTTCGTGCTTAATGTTCGGGGTATAGCACATGTCATTGGTCTAGAATGAAAGATGAATAATGATGATGAGCGTACTTGCCCTAGCCTTTGGGTCAGTTTCATGCATGATATTCGGGGTGCAGTACGTCATCGGAAGTTAAAGAATGTACGAAAGATAAGTAAGGAAGATTATGAATGAAAGTGAATAATAACGGTTACGTACGATGATGAATGAACGAAAGTTAATGAACGAATGATGATGGAATATAATAATATATTATCTATGTGTATGTATGATGTATGATCACGTATACAAGTAAAGAAATGTTTTAAACGAAAGTAAAGTATATTTTATTTTAAAACTAGAACTCACTCAACAACGCTGACTTTTATGTGTTTCTAGTTGGCATGTAAATATTGCTGAGGATGGCACGAGGAGGCTACTTGGCTTGTTTTGAATGGCATCCATTTTATGCTGCAATAATGTTTTTGCATTATAATGCGAACAAACGATATTTTGTAATGAATGTTGTATTATTTTGCAAAAGCGATTATTTATATGAAATGAAATGGTTGTTTAAAATGGTTTCGCTGCAATGTTTTAGTAAGTTAATGTAAATCATATGTTTTATGTGCGATGATTGACCAGCTATGAGCGTCCCGGGAACAGGGCCTTACAAGTTGGTATCAGAGCCAAAGTTTAAGTGAAAAGGGTAAAATTTCAAAAGAAATCTAAACTTAAAATGAAAATGGGACGAAAGGGAAGGGATGCCAGTCCGAGTAGCTGCGTGCCATCAAGTATTTTCTTAATGATTAACTGATATTATGTGCGCATGTTATATGATTTGTGTGCCTTTAGTAGATTTAGATGCTGATGTATAGTCAGGATAGGAAATGTTTGGGTATGAAGAGTAAAGTAAGTGGTTAATCAAACGGGCACTATAATTAAGGACTTACTACACTTGACATAAATCGAGCTATTCCCTTGAATAACCGTGTTAGTGTTTGAATCTTTTAATGTATTTAGAGGATGGCCGGTGGTAAATCATCGAAAGCTTCTAGAGGTGGTGTAAGACCCCGTTCCCGGGACGCTTACAGTTGGTCATTCATCGCACTCAAAACATAATTTCCGTCATCTTACATAAAAATGTCGCAGCGAAAACATTAAAAACAAAACAACATTTTCATTTCATCAAAATGCCCTTGTAAAATACTACAACTGCTCATTACATAATATCATTTTACATTCCATTACAAAAGCCTTATAATAATGGATGTCATTCCAAAAGAACTGAGTACTCGCCCCGTGCCATCCTCAGCAACATACCTGCCAACTGGAAACACATCAAAGTCAACGTTGCTGAGTGAGTTATAGTTTATAATAAAACATACTTTTCTTTCGTAAACCGTTCTTTACTTTCTTTCAAAATCATATAGTACTTTACATTCGTTCGTGATCATACATCATACATACATACGAATAGTATCATTATTATCTTCATCATTCGTTCATACCGTTCTAGATCTGGTCAGACTTTACCCTCTTCGTGGCACTCAGCCACGATTACTGAGGTCGAATGACAAAGATCCCATTTAGTACATTATTAAGATATTTCGTTAACGTTCATTTCATACGTTCGTTCCTTCCATCATTACCTTTCTCATTCATCAACTCATGCCATACTCCCGACTCATGTCCGAAGACTGGTACTGTGCCGGGGTTTGTACACAAACCCCCGACTCATGTCCGAAGACTGACACAACATCGGAGTACGCGATTCGTTTCTCTTTCATCTCATCTCAGTCTCACGCACTACTCCCGACTCATGTCCGAAGACTGATACCGTAACGGGGCCTGTACACAAACCCCCGACTCATGTCCGAAGACTGACACAGTACCGGAGTACGCGATCCTCTTCTCATTCATCCAGATCCTGTCTCATACAACACCCCCGACTCATGTCCGAAGACTGATACTGTGTTGGGGCCTGTAACCAAACCCCCAACTCATGTCCGAAGACTGACACAGTACCGGAGTACGCGACAAGGACCTCTTTCGAGTCTGTTGCGACACAGAGTCGCTCACCTCATACATATGTTTGCAATCCTTTCATTCATTTATTCATTCATTAATGCATGCATTCATTCATTACGTTACTTTTTTCATTATCTTCCACTTTACGTTATATAATACTTTCATTACATTCATTAATGTTCAACACAAAGCCATGGAAAGATAAACATACATAATAATAATAAGGAACATAAAACATACAACATCAAACACACAGGACAACATCGCATACCCATAACATACATTATACATAGCATACAACGTGCACAAGCACACGACATCATCATCACACGAATCACGAGCATCACATCACATAACCATACGTCATCGCACATCATCATCATCATTAGCTCATCATCCATGCCCATCACATCATCGAGGAAATCCATCTCGACCATCACCTCTCAAGTCTCTCAAAACTCCTGGGCGCATAATGTGACATTCGTCACTACTAGGTCCGTTTATTGACTCGAACTCGTTAACTTTATTCGTGCATTTATTATTCTCGTGTAATTAATGCATTTTCGAATCGAATCTCTTCGTATATTCGTTTCGTATCAACCCTAATATTATATAATATTAATAATAACATTTCTTTTATTATTGTTATATTTATTAGTAATAATATATCATTATAATAATAATATATTATTATAATTAAAATCCAAGGTTTAAATTGTAATTAAATTAAACTTAAAGGAATAATTAATTTAAAGTAAAGGGTCCTAAGTGTAAAATTAATATTATATATATATATATATATATATATATATATATATATATATATATATTATATATATATATATATATATATATTCTTATTCTCGGTCAAACCTAAACTAACCCCCTGACCGTGCAATCCTTGACATCCTTCTTCCGCCGTTGTTCCTCCGATTCGCCGCCGTTAGCCGCCGCCGCCGGTTGCCGTTGTCTCGTCGTTTAGTCGATCTGCATGTACTTGGTCCATTTAAACCTTGTTTTGTTTTGTTTCGTTTCGCGATTTCGTTTCGTCGCCCTGTATCGCTTTTTTCATTGATTCGGTTTCGTTTCGGTTGGTACGGGTTCGTACGGTGGCTGTCGTGGGTTTACATTGTGTTTCTCGTGTGTGTATGTATATATAGGTGCGACTGCGCGTGTGTGTATATATATGCGGCTGTGTATGTATGTATGTATATACATGACGTGTGGTTGTCTTCGGTGTGTATGTATGTATATGGATCTTATGTGCATGTAAATAATGTATGTATGTGTGCGTAGTATGTGTGGTGTGTGTTAGTGTATATGTATGTATTGTTCATGCGTATATGTGTGTGCATGTTGTTCAAGTAAGTCAAACACAACAACTAAAGCTGTTGTGTGTGGAATGTGTGTGTAAGTGTGAGTACGGGTGTGAATTGTGTGTCATGATGTGTGTGTTCTAGAGTGTGTGTTGCAGAAAGCTGTATTTGAGATTGTGTGTGTTTCATTTTTTCTATTGTTTTATATACTATTATTATTATTATTTTTAATATCATTATTAAATTGTTATATTAGTATTATTAACATTCTTAGTATTATGCCTTTTATTATTATTATTATTATCAGCATCATCATCATCATTATCAACTTTATCATTATTTAATATTATTGTGTCGTAACAAATAAACTCGACGCATGTTATTATTCTAACGAGCAGACTATACATTTATATAAAACTAATATATTTAAGTGCGAGTCACACGCCGAACCCGAAAACCGACCGACGTATCTTTTTCATTAAACGTGTTTAAAGACTTATATATAACTATTATAGGTGTTTGATCATTTGTTGCTCTCATCTGTTGAAGTTTTTTTGTTCATTTTATACGTCATTATTCAAGGTGAGTTTCGCGGCTTTGTTTTTTTTTTAAATATTTATAAACTAAGGGGAAGAGTGTGCTCACTCTTTTCATGCTGTGAACTTATTCAATAATTTTGGGACTGTTGTAATTATAGTTTTGTAAGTATTTATCTAGTACATGCAAGAGTTTTCTTTGTGGTTCTGTATTCACAACTATTTAACTCTGGTGTTGGAACCGACGGACAGATATTGATAGTACTATTGGGCTGACACCCCCACCCTTGTTTGTTAGTATACTAGTTGGGACTGACAGTGGGCAGGAACGAGCCCTAGGGTGAATATGTTTTGATAAATTCTTTGTGCACGTCGTAGGTTTAGTTGTGATACTCTTGATTACATGTGATATTACTTGCTTATAACTGTATGCACTCATGTCCTACAACACTATTACATAGCATCAAGTTTGTTTATTACATGTGATTGCTAGGGATGTTGCCTTAGCGATGACCTTAGGCTTAGATCATTTAAACTTTGGATATCTTTAATAACTGCATTTGACTCTTATATGTTATTCATACTTGATCACTTGCTCCCGGGTTATGGGATTTACATTGCTTTTGACTTTTGGCTATGTTTGTCGTGGAATTGACTAACTACGACACAAGTCTCCATTTGTGTCTGGTGACGTCATGAGACATTGACTATTCATCATTTAATGCATCTCTAATAACTAAAAATGTGTTATGACGATCACGTCCGTTACATCCTCGTGTTTCCGCTATAAGCGAGGGTGTGACAGATTGGTATCAGAGCCATTGGTTATAGAGAATTAGATGGATCACTTGACCTAGACTATAACCTAAGAACCTACATGTAGAAAGCATATTAGGACTTATGGCATTTGACTATGTGTGTATGTTCTTTAATTATTGAAACTATTCATGATCCGCAATGTGTTAATGATTCTATTTCATTTCCTTTGTTAAACTTTGGATAATTAACTTTTGGTTATCGATCATACATTTGATACTTCTATCTTGAATAACATTGTGTACTTGACAAGCCGGTTTGATTTGGTTAGGATGAGCTGGGGTTGACCATGCAAAGCAAATTTCAATTACGGGTGCACACGTAAATGCAATTTGTTGTGCATGTGAAGCCTAGTCAATCTTGCCGCGAGATAACAGTCATTGTTAGTACGAATCCTTAACTCCATACCTTAGGACATTAGTGTCTTGTTTCTTATGAGACCAAATCAATCTTGATAAATCATCCATCACCTTATTACTTACGTGAGTTCTAACTCACCTAAAGACTCATAGGATCATATTGTCACATTGGTCCCAGTCCCTATGAGATAACACCGTCTCTAGCATTTCAATGGTTATGCAACCAACTGTTTCTTTGAAAAAAATCTGGTCTTTAAAGGGTCGTAGCTCAGCAATGATACTCACGACACATGTATTACTTTATTGATTGACTCTAAGATTTGGGGCTTACGTGTTGTCTATGTTGATTAGAAAGATGACGCCCAGAAGAACTACTCGCAGTGCTAGCCGTGGCGGTGCTGCCCCAAGAGGTAGAGGTAGAGGTAGAGGTAGAGGAAGAGGTGCAGGAGGTATGGGTGAACCACCTGTAGGTGGAAATAAAGGTGGGCAGGGTGGTAATAATCAGGGAGCTGGAAACCCTAATATAACCACCATGATTGCTCAACAACTGGAAGCACTCATCCCAACCATAATGGCACAGGTGAGTGACAACATCATGAATCACAATAATGGGGTGGTAATAAGGATAACGAACACAATGATGAAAATGGCGGTTATTAAGAGAATAATGAAAACGAACATGGAAATGGAGGTGGAGATGACAATAGAGAAGGAGGTGGAATGGGCAATGCGAACGGTAATGGAAATATGAATGGAAATGGCAATGCAGGAAGGGTTGGTTATACTTACAAGGAGTTCATGACTTGTAAACTGAAGGAGTTTGATGGAAAAGGTGGAGCCATTGCCTTGACCCATTAGATTGAGAAGATGGAATCTGTGATGGACATCAACAATTGTGCTGAAAATCAAAGGTGAAGTATGCTACATGTTCGCCGTGGGGAAAAGCATTAACATGGTGGAATACCCAAGTGCAGGCTCGAGGAAGAGAGGCAAAAATGGCCATGACTTGGGTGAAATTCAGGCATTGGCAACTGGGGAATATTGTCCAGTGAATGAAATGCAGAAACTGGAACATGAGTTCTGGAATCATGCGATGGTAGGGTCGGTTCATGCTGCTTACACCGACTGGTTAATGAGTTGGCAAGACTGCTGCCACACCTGGTGACACCTGAATCAAAGCGGATTGAGCATTACATTTGGGGTTTAGTACCTCAAATACGTGGTTTGGTCACTGCTGCGGCACCTCCAACTTTACAGAGTGCAATTTTGAAGGCTGACACTCTAACTAATGAGATGGTAAGA
This sequence comes from Flaveria trinervia, assembly GCA_025506515.1. Taxonomy (NCBI): domain Eukaryota; kingdom Viridiplantae; phylum Streptophyta; class Magnoliopsida; order Asterales; family Asteraceae; genus Flaveria; species Flaveria trinervia. The sequence continues at coordinate 2,735,223 of CM046452.1, forward strand.
ACTGGGGTGCTAGGTAAAGGTAGTGAGAAAAAAAGAGATGTGGCAGAATCGAGCAGACAATCAGGGGGAAGATTTGATAAAAAGGCAAAGGTGACTAGAGGTTTTGTAGCAGTGAACCAAGGGAGAAAGGACTATGTTGGGTTACATCCTAAGTGTGGGAAATGTACTATCATCACCCTCCAGCGGCACCGTTGTCGAGTTTGTGTGAATTGTAGGCGCCCGGGGCATCTTGCAAAGGACTGTAGAGTCGCGCCCAACTTGGTTGCACCGATAAATGCAATCAATCCAGCTGGAAATGTTAGGGTTTGTTATGAGTGTGGGAGTCCCGACCATTACTGGAATGCGTGCCCTAGGTTGAATCGGGCACCGGGTCAACAAATGAATAACCAAAACCAAGTGATGGCAATAACTGGCAATCAAGGGCAAGGTAATCAAGGAAATGCTGCCCGAGGATGTGCGTTTGTGATTGGTGCAGACGACGCGCGCCAGGACCCGAACGTTGTTACGGGTACGTACCTTCTCAATAATCACTTTGCATTTGTATTATTTGATATCGGGGCAGGCAATAGTTTTGTGTCCTAGGAATTTGCACCTCTACTTGGTTTGAACCCTAGTTGTTTAGAGACTAGTTACTCAATAGAAATGGCGAAATGGTAAATTTGTGAAGAGCTAGTGAAATAATTTGAGGGTGCATAATTACATTAGCGGATCGCCTTTAACATAGATTTAATACCTTTCGAACTGGTAAGCTTCGACGTAGTAATGGAATGGATTGGTTGTCGAAGTGTGGAGCTGAAATTGTTTGCCGAGAGAAGGTGGTGCGGATCCGTGTGCCTAATGGCGATATGCTCAAGATTTAGGGAGAAGACCAGGAAGAAGTCTAAAGATCATCTCATGTATGAAAGCTCGCCATTGTCTGCAGAAGCAATGCTATGCATTCCTTGCACGTGCGGGGGAGAAGAAACCCGAGAAAGGGAAACTGGAAGACATTCTGGTGGTGCGAGACTTTCCGAAAGTATTCCCTGAGGATTTGTCCGGTTTACCCCCTCCTCGACAAGTGGAATTCCGCATAGATTTTGTACTTGGAGCGACACCAGTAGCAAAGACACCATATCGGTTAACACCGTCGAAATGCAAGAATTATCGAGCCAACTACAAGAGTTGCTAGATAAGGGTTTCATATGACCAAGTCACTCACCATGGGGAGCACCGATACTGTTGTCAAGAAGAAGGATGGAACATTCCGAATGTGTATAGACTATCGAGAATTGAATAAACTAACTGTGAAAAATCGATATCCACTTCCTAGGATCGATGATCTATTTGACCAATTACAGGGAGCTTCATACTTCTTTAAGATCGACCTCCGATCAGGTTATCACCAGTTACGGGTTCATGAGGAGGATATACCAAAGATAGCATTTAGAACTCGATATGGGCATTACGAGTTCTTAGTCATGCCGTCTGGGCTGACCAACGCTCCAACAGTGTTCATGGATCTTATGAGCTAGGTATGCGAACCCTATCTGGACAAGTTTGTAATCGTTGTTATAGGTGATATTCTTATCTATTCTAAATCGAAGGAAGACCGTGAACAACACCTTCGAGCGATACTCAAATTATTAATGGAAGAGAAACTTTACGCCAAGTTTTTAAAGTGTGAATTTTGCTTACGGGAAATGAAGTTTTCAGGACACGTGGTTAATGAAAAGGGAATCCACGTTGATCCTAGAAAGATCGAAGCACTTAAAAAATAGGACGCTCCTAAGATGCCTTCAGAGATATGAGTTTTTTTAGGATTGGCTGGTTATTATCGACGATTTATTGCAAACATCTCTAAGATCGCCCAGCCGTTGACAATGTTAACACAGAAGGATAAGAAGTTTGATTGGGGACATAACAAAAGGAGGCATTTCAGACGTTAAAGGAAGGTTATGCAATGCACCGATATGAACCCTCCTTGATGGGTCAAATGATTTTGTGGTGTTTTACGATACATCACATCAAGCCCTAGGTGTGTGCTTATGCAGAAGGATAAGGTGATCGCTTATGCTTCACGTCAACTTAAGATTCACAAAAAGAACTATACAACACATGAGCTGGAATTAGGCGTAGTAGTATTCGCCCTAAAGATATGGAGGCATTATCTATATAGGACAAGTGTGTGTCTACACTGATCATAAAAGCCTTTAACACACCTTTGATCGAAAGGAACTGAATATGCACCAAAGACGATGGGTGGAACTTCTAAGTGACTATGACCGTGAGATTCGATATCATCCTGAAAGGGCAGACGTAGTAGTTGATGCCTTGAGTAGGACATTGCGATGTACGTAAGTGAATGCCTGACTTGTTCGAAAGTCAAAGTCGGACATCAAAAAATGTCAGGTCTGTTGCAATAACTGAAAATTCCCTAGTGGAAATGTGAAAATATAGCGATGGATTTCATCACTAAGCTGCCTTGAACCAGTAGCGGGCATGATTCAATTTGGGTCATCATGGATCGAATGACAAAATCTACTCATTTTTGCCTATTCACAAGGATTATAAGATGGAAAAATTAGCGAGATTATATATGAATGAGATTGTGGCTAGTCATGGAGTTCTTGTGTCAATTATATCACCATCATCATCATCGTCGTCATCATCATCATTATCATCATCATCATCATCATCATATCAACTTTATCATTATTATTAATATTATTGTGTCGTAACAAAATAAACTCGACGCATGTTAATTATTCTAACGAGCGGACTATACATTTATATAAAACTAATATATATTTTAAGTGCGAGTCACATGCCGAACCCGGAAACCGACCGAACGTATCTTTTTCATTAAACGTGTTTAAATACTTATATATAACTATTATAGGTGTTTGATCATTCGTTGCTCTCATCTATTTAAGTCTTTTGTTCATTTTATACGTCATTATTCAAGGCGAGTTTATAGTTTTGTAAGTATTTATCTAAGGGGAAGAGTATGCTCACCCTTTTCATGCTGTGAACTTATTCAATACTTTTGGGACTGTTGTGTTTATAGTTTTGTAAGTATTTATCTAGTACATGCAAGAGTTTTCTTTGTGGTTCTGTATTCACAACTATTTAACTCCGGTGTTGGAGCCGACAGACAGATATTGATAGTACTATTGGGCTGACACCCCCACCCTTGTTTGTTAGTATACTAGTTGGGACTAACAGTGGGCAGGAACGAGCCCTAGGGTGAATATGTTTCGACAAATTCTTTGTGTACGTCGTAGGTTTAGTTGTGATACTCTTGATTACATGTGATATTACTTGCTTATAACTGTATGCACTCATGTCCTACAACACTATTACACAACGTCAAGTTTGTTTATTATTTAAACATGCGAACTCACCAACATTATGTTGACCTTTTTGAGCATATCTTTTCAGGTAACAATCATAGAGGATTGCTAGAGATGCTGCCTTAGCGATGACCTTAAGCTTAGATCATTTAAACATTGGATATCTTTGATAACTGCATTTGACTCTTATATGTATTCATACTTTGATCACTTGCTCCCGGGTTATGGGATTTAACATTGCTTTTGACTTTTGGCTATGTTTGTCGTGGAATTGACTAATTACAACACAAGTCTCCATTTGTGTCTGGTGACATCATGACACGTTGACTATTCATCATTTAATGCGTCTCTAATAACTAAAAATGTGTTATGACGATCCCGTCCGTTACATCCTCGTTTTTCCGCTATAAGCGGGGGTGTGACACATAAACCCTATTCGGGCGCACCAACACTTAGGCGTATGGAGCTCCAGCCGCATGACCTCCATGCGTATGAACGCTCTAGTCACATGATCTTAATACGTATGAACTCTCCAGTCGCATGACTTCAGGCGTATGAAGACGGTTTAAGCGCGCATCACCTCTTGAGCGCATGGGAACACTTAGTCGTATGCATTCTAGGCGCATGACCTCCAATCGCATACTTTCATGCATATGGACCTCAATCGCATGACATCTGGGCGCATGGACCTCAGTCGCATGACCTTCATGTGAATGGCCCTCAGTCGCACACCTTTCGTGCGTATGGGCCTCAATCGCACGACTCACAGACGTATGGACTCCAGTCTCATGACCTTATCCGCATTAGCTTCACTCGCATAGCCTTCATGCGTATGACCCTTAGTCGCACCACTTTCTCGTGTGAATGAACCTCAGTCACCTTCCTTTCGTGCGTATGAACCAATCGCCTTCCAGTCGGTCGCATAGCCCTAGCTGGTGCAGAATGCAGTTCGTCCCGAACTGCAGCCGCACCTTTTGGCCTCCAAACTCTTCCAAACCTCATTTGATGTAACACCCGGTTATTTTTCTAAAAGACAAGAAATTAAGAATAAAAGAAAGAAAAGCTATAAGGTCTAAGTGGAGGGACCAAAAGTGTCCAAAAGGACAAAACTTTGAAAAGTTGGTTTAAAGGTCGGCATGGTCGCCCACCCTCACTTCACATCACCATTTTCTTCGGTTCTCGAGAGAGAGCAGAAGAGAACTCTCGGTTTGTAAAAGAAGAAGAAGAAGTGAACGAATTCAAGGTAAGAATTCGTGGTTTTTATGTGTTTATGACGGGTTTCATCCCGGTTATGTGTTTGTATGCTTATGGGTTATGTTTGTGCTCGGGTGTGTGTGTTTTTGGTGTTGTTTCTAGGTGTTTTGAACTCTTTGCAAGCGGGTTAGAAGGAAGAACATCAAGTTGCACCAGGTGAGTTCTAGACCCTGGTTTTTACTTGTTTTAATATCTTTGGGGCTGGTAATGTATGTAAAAGATTTTCAAATGTTTGAGTATGTATGCCCAATGTATTGTGCATGATGAATGTGATTCTTGAATGCTTATAGTTATTCATGTTAGAATGCCACATTAAGCTTAGAACAGATGGATTTGATGATTGGGTTGAAAACATACCGAAAACATGACGAACAGAAGGTCCATGCGCCTAGATAAGGCTCATGCGCCTGAAAATACCTTAGAAGAACTAAGTGTAATCCATGCGCCCAAACAGTAGCCATGCGCCCAAACAGTAGCCCATGCGCCTAAGATTGCCTTAGAAATGATTAAGTACAGCCCATGCGCCTGAATGTTGGCCCATGCGTCTAGAAATGTTAGCTGGACGACTAAGTGTATGGCCATGCGCCCCAATAGTGCCCATGCGCCCAAGTGGCTCATGCGCCTAAGTGTCCATGCGCCTGAATTACTATGCGTCTAAGTGTTCATACGCACAAATAGTGCCCATGCACCTGAATAGTTCATGCGCCTAAAGTGAAAATGCTTAAGTGTTGGCTGATGCGCCTACATAGTGATGAAACGCCCAAACAGGGCTCATGCGCCCAAATAGTTCCCATGCGCCTAAGACTTAGAAATTTTTACAGAATTTTTCTGGGAGTCTGTGCCTTAGGGTTTTGACCGAGGTTGGCTAGGGGCTTATTAATGATGTTATTTCATGCATAATATGATTGATTACGATTGTTCCTTATTATTGTTATTGCTATTATTATTATTACTTATAGTATGTGACTTTACGTGGTATGTTATTATCGTAACGTAAAGTATATCATAATAATAAAGTGAAAGAGCAATAAAGAAAGGAGATGAAAATTAATAAAATGTTAACAAGTCTTGCAAGCTTATAGGAGTGACACGGCCATGTTGCCGTTAGCTCAACCGTGTGCGGGTTAGCTACCCCATATGCGCACGAGACCCGGACCTTTGCAGCATGCCCTGGGTGATTGGGTTGGCCTTGTACAGAGTACACAGAACCCTTTCGAGGGATATAGTTGACCCTTTCGAGGGATATAGTTAACCCTTTCGAGGGATACAGTTGACCCTTTCGAGGGATATAATTGACCCTTTCGATGGATACAGTTGACCCTTTCGAGGGATACAGTTGACCCTTCGAGGGATACAGTTGACCCTTTCGAGGGATACAGTTGACCCTTTCGAGGGATACAGTTGACCCTTTCGAGGGATACAGTTGACCCTTTCGAGGGATACAGTTGACCCTTTCGAGGATACAGTTGACCCTTTCGAGGGATACAGTGACCCTTTCGAGGATACAGTTGACCCTTTCGAGGGATATAGATGGCCCATCACCCGTTTTCCATCATGCATATAGTTGAGGTATTGCTCACTGGTCCATACAAAAAGTGAAACATAAAGATAAAAGTTTATAGAATAGACAAGGCATACAGTAAAGAGAATGAACAATACTTGTTCATATAGTTGATGTGTGCTCGCATATACAGATAGAGTTGTATTTTACAGAAAAGTGTATTTTCATATACAACATATAGAAAGTATTTTATTACTTATAAAACTAGAGCTCACTCAGCAATGCTGACTTTTATACGTTTTCAGTTGGCAGGTAATTATTGCTAGGATGGCACGAGGGTGAAGCTACTCGGCAGGAAAAGTCTGACATCCATCGTACTCTGTGTTGGCTGTTGTTTTGTCATGCATGTAAACAAGTCTTTTGTAAACAGTCAATGATGGTGTATTGCTTAATAATAGTGTTTTAAATGAGTGAATGGCTTTTGATAATTATTTCCGCTGCTTAAGCCTGTTTCATTGTAATGTTTAATGTTTTAACTGCTATGATTGACCAACTGTGAGGTTTCCGGAAATGGGGCCTTACATTTGAGCTCAAATCGACCCTTCTAAACCTTAGGGAAACATACTACGACATCATTCAAGCATACCCAAGCCCGAAATCAAGCCCCAAACGAATCATACACATACATATACATACATAAACGGGTATTCACCCAAAAACCCGAAAAATAGTTTTCATATGTGTTCCAGCCCTAAAATCATTCAAAAATGTATGAAAGAGAGGTCCTAGAACTCACCTTAACGATCCCGTCGAGTAGAGCTTCGATTTGACCCGCTACACGTCGATTTTCACGTCCGAATCCGCCCGAACCAAGCTTTTCTCCTCTTTTCCTCCTTTTCTCTCTTCTTGGCTGAGTTTTTTACAAGAATGGGGAGGGTGTGAGCTGCCCTCCCCCTTTTATACTCCCACTCATCAATTTTCTCTCGTTGGCGGGTTTGGTCCCTCGACTTTGGACTTTATTTCTTTTCTTATTTCGTCAGCTTCAAAGAAAATTTCCGGGTGTTACAGGTGGAGGTCATGGTGGACGTGGTGCGGGACCATGGGTCACAAGAGGAAGGCCTAGGATTGAAGAGGTGACTCATGAAGATCCCGAGACCCCTCATCCGGAGGGTAGGGACGAAAGTGCTAATTTGAGAGCCTTAGTGAATGAGGCTGTTGTGGAGGAGGTGCACCAGGTCATGTCTTGCACTCAAGCCCGAAAGTGCTTAAGCAAGAAGTATATGGCCTTCTTGGCTTACGTGGTCAAGACAAAAGTCAAAGGGAAAGAACTTAAGGATGTTCCTATTGTACGAGACTTTCCTGAAGTATTTCCCGATGACCTTAGTGGTTACCTCCCGTGCGTGAGGTTGAGTTTAAAATCGACTTGATACCGGAGCAAACCCCGTGGCTAAGTCACCATATCGGCTTGCACCATCTGAAATGCAAGAACTCTCTAGTCAACTTCAAGAGCTGTCCGAGAAAGGGTTCATCCGTCCTAGTTCTTCGCCTTGGGGTACACCTGTTCTTTTCGTGAAGAAGAAAGATGGATCATTTCGTATGTGCATCGATTATCGTGAACTTAACAAGCTTACCATCAAGAATCGTTACCCTCTCCCTCGCATCGATGACTTGTTCGATCAACTTCAAGGAGCTGCTATTTTCTCGAAGATTGATTTACGTTCTGGTTATCATCAATTACGAGTTCATGAGGATGACATCCCAAGACTGCTTTTCGTACTCGTTATGGACACTATGAGTTTATGGTGATGCCTTTTGGTTTAACCAATGCTCCTGCTGTCTTCATGGATCTCATGAACCGAATATGCAAGCCTTATCTAGACAAGTTTGTGATCGTCTTTATTGATGACATACTTATCTATTCCAAGTCCAACACCGATCATGAGCTGCATTTGAGATTGGTTCTTGAGTTGTTAAAGAAAGAGCAATTGTACGCAAAGTTCTCGAAGTGTGATTTCTGGCTCGAGGAAGTTCAATTTCTAGGACACGTGGTGAATAGCCAAGGAATTCACGTTGATCCTGCAAAGGTGGAAGCTGTGAAGAATTGGTGTGTTCCTACAACTCCTACCGAAGTTCGTTCTTTTCTTGGTCTTGCTGGTTACTATCGGCGATTCATTGCCAATTTCTCGAGGATCGCGAAACCGCTCACCACTTTGACACAAAAGAATAAACCCTTCGAGTGGGGTTCCGAGCAAGAAGAAGCTTTTGAAGCGTTAAAGCATAAGTTATGCAATGCTCCTATCTTGACCCTACCCGATGGAAACGATGATTTCACTGTGTATTGTGACGCATCTAAACAAGGCCTTGGTTGTGTTCTTATGCAACGAGGGAAGGTCATAGCTTACGCCTCGAGGCAATTGAAGGTTCACGAGGTGAATTACACAACTCATGATCTCGAGCTTGGTGCTGTTGTATTTGCTTTGAAGATTTGGAGGCACTACCTGTATGGTACGCAATGTATAGTATACACCGATCACAAAATCCTTCAACACGTTTTCAATCAAAAAGATCTCAATATGAGACAACGTCGTTGGGTGGAGTTGATTAGTGACTATGATTGTGACATTCGTTACCATCCTGGTAAAGAAAACGTTGTGGCCGATGCACTGAGCCGAAAGATTCACAACAAGATGATCTCATTCCAAGAAATTCGCGATCGACGTCAATGGTTTGACACCTTGGGTGAGTTCGATACTGAAATTCGATTAGATGTCAATGAGACCACCGTACTACTACAAAACCTGAGGATAGATAGTGACATCGAGTCTAGCATCCTGGAGGCTCAACAAATGGTTCAACGAGAAGGAAGAATGAAGGTTGAGTTGGAGCATAACCTTCTAACCCAATTGGAAACGAAACCCAATGGGTTGATGTACTTCGCCAATCGTATTTGGGTTCCAAATCGCGATAACATTCGTACCTTTATTATGAACGAAGCTCATCAAAATCGTTATTCTATTCATCCTGGTTCCGATAAGATGTACATGGACCTACGTGGTCAATATTGGTGGCCTGGAATGAAGAAAGACATAGCGACTTATGTAGCTAAGTGCCTCACATGTACGAAAGTTAAAGCCGAACATCAACGTCCAAGTGGATTACTTGAGCAACCCGAGATCCCTATGTGGAAATGGGAACACATATCCATGGACTTCATAACAAAGCTACCCCGAACCTCTCGAGGACATGATAGCATATGGGTGATCGTTGACCGATTGACCAAGTCGGCACATTTTATACCCATACGCGACACTTACAAGACATCAAAGTTAGCTCGTATATACGTTGATGAGATTGTAAGTCGCCATGGGTTACCTCTGCACATTATATCTGACCGAGATGCTCGTTTCACTTCACATTTTTGGTCATATATGCAAGAACTCTTGGGTACACAATTAGATCTAAGCACGGCTTACCATCCTCAAACTGATGGTCAAACCGAGCGAACGATCCAAACTTTGGAGGACTTGCTACGTCTCTGTGTTCTTGACTTTGGTGGCGATTGGGATACGCACCTACTGCTGGCGGAATTTTCGTATAACAATAGTTACCACTCGAGTATCAAGATGGCACCGTTTGAAGCACTTTATGGTCGTAAATGTCGTTCACCGATCTGTTGGACCGACATTCGTGAAAACTTCATCACTGGTCCTGAACTTATACAAGAGATGACCGATAAGGTTTCTATCATTCGCAAGAACCTTGAAGTGGCGAGAAGTCGACAAAAGAGCTATGCTGATAAGCGACGTAAGCCATTGGAATTCCAAGTTGGGGAGATGGTTCTTCTTAAGGTTTCACCGTGGAAAGGTGTGGTTCGCTTTGGAAAGAAGGTCAAACTGGCTCCAAGATTTGTAGGGCCTTTCAAAATCCTGAAAAGGATTGGGAAAGTGGCTTATAAACTGGAACTACCTTCCGACCTTAGTGGAGTTCATCCTGTGTTCCACGTCTCAAATTGAGAAAGTGCTTGGCTGACGAAAGTCTGCATGTCCCGTTGGAAGACATCCAGATTGACGAGTCATTGCCTTGTGTCGAGAAACTGTTGAGATCATGGATCGCATAATGAAGAAGACTAGAACCACAACAACTCCAATCGTCAAGGTTCGTTGGGAAAATAAACGTGGCGCCGAATTTACTTGGGAACATGAGGAGCACATGAAGAAGAAATACCCGTTCTTATTTGTATAGTTTCATTTTTCTTAATTTCGGGACGAAATTCTTTAAGTTGGGGAGACTGTAACATCTCGTATTTTTTTGTTAAACTAAAAGTTAATCTTGTTAAGTTCTTGTAAGGACTACTTGTTCCATTATGAAATTTATGGGTTTCTTATGCTTGGTATGTCTTTAATTCTTTAATTTGAAGCTAATAATGTTAAAATTAAATAGAATATAATTATGATAATAATAATCGTAATAGTATTAGTAATGGTAATATTAGCAATAAATAATAACTAATAATGGTAATAATAAAAAAATCAATTAATATTGTTAATAATAATATAAAAAAAATATATTGTAATAGTTACTAAACTTAACAATGTTTTAAAACTTTAAGAAATTAAGGTTTAGGGGGGTTTTAATGCCAATTTAGAAATTTTAATATTAAAGTTTGTGCATAAAATGTAACAATGGAAACTTCAGGGACCAAAACTGCAAAACCCTTTTCTTTTCTTTTCTTTCCTTTTCTTTCCCCGTTTCTCCGGCCGTTTTCCCGGCCGACTTCCGGCGAGCTCCGACGAAACTAGAAACCCTTGAAATCGGTCGATTCGAGACCCAGAACCGTTCCCAAATCTTTCTAGAACCCGCTTCGAACTTGAATGCACCAATTAAACGTGTTTAATCATCGGTTACTAAGTGAATCGAATGCATAACCGAAACATTCCAATTACTTAGCCATTCGAGCATTAACAAATTCCAAGTGTTCACAACCACCAATTACACCTAAAACAAACACAAACAACGAATTCAATCACCATCTTCGTCGCGACCTGCAACTCAACCGAACATCATCTTTCGAGCTTCAATTGACGAAATTCGCAAAGGGCTTTGCATCGAGGTCATCACGCGAAGCTTCCCACAAGTTTAATTTGATATTCGTTGAGGTTTGCCTATCCATCAAGACTTCCACGTCCGCAACGTTTCCTCGGGTGTTCAAACACCAATCAATAACAATTCGGGTAATTAAAACTACCCTTATACTCGATTTCATATGGGGATCAAAAGCCCTAACCTTTCGATCGATTACAATGTTCATATAGGGCTCAATTTGATCGAACATTGTTCTAGGGTTTATATGAGAATTGGGGTTTTCATTCGCGATGATTCTTAAGTTTCAAAACCAGGTTGTAACCGCGGCTGGATGCCTTGGTTCACTGGTTAAAACGCTCCCATCCCAACCTAGAGGTCCCGGGTTCGAACCCGGGCACCCTCTGTTTTTTAAAAGGTTGTTTTTAGCCTTTAATTAAGTAAAAAAAATATTTTAAATATAAAAATAACTTTCACAAACTCTCAACATTTTTTTTTAAATCATCTAAACCTTTTCTGTAAATTATTTCTTGAAAAACCTTTTCTTAAAAATTATTTACAAACATCTTAACTAAAATATCTTTATAAAAATAGATTTGTGCGATAAGTTCAAATTACTACATTATTGGAACTTTATGTTATTCCTTGATTAAAGATTATAATAATAATTATTAAATTCAAATATATTTTTATAGTTAATTACGCAAGTTATTTTACAAAGGATTTAATTCCTTAAAATCTTATAGATAGTATCTTTATTTTATCAAATAAATCATAAACAAGTGTTTATTAAGTTGTTTTATAAACTTTTCCCCAATTCATATTGGCACCCTAGTGTTGTTATATCGTTAACCATATTATTGACCTAAATCTTATAATATATATATATAGGTGCCTTGTGACGTTCATCTTGGAACGACGTTTATTATTGTTCTTGTTAATCTTCTTAATATACTTATTGACCATGTGAGTTTTCCTTGCCCCTTTTTACATTTTTCACACTATTTTGGGGTGAAACATGATACTTATACATCGTACACTTATAAACGTTTGAGACTTGTAATGCACTTGCAATTCATCTTTATATTTTGTCATGGTTATTTGTGTGTTGTAAGTGATGATATGAGATACATAGTTTGTGTACAATCATTAACTATTGCTAGCCTGGCGACGTCTTAGATCTTTGGGCCTGACAAGCCTATTTGGTGCTAAAGTCGATGTATTGCCGACTCCTAGGAGCCGTATGCTTGTGCACTAGGGAACCAAATACACTTAGCCAATCTTTTATACTTGTAATCAAGTCGAGGTTTGATTGTAACGATATGTGTTCTATAACCTTACTAGCTTATAACCTATGACATGAATTGCTATTTGTAACATCTTTTTCATATTATGTATGAAAACCTTGGAAACTCACCAACTATTTTTAGTTGACTCTTATTTTTATCATGTTTCAGGTCAACCTCAAGTTTAAAGTGAACCTTTTGAAGCATGCTATAATCTAGGACTTGGACCTAGATAATGAAATAAAAAGTCACATTATGTTATGTTATGTTAAACTTATTTCTTGTATTAGACTTATGATTGTATTTTTCCATTTCAAGACTTATGATAATAATATATGCATTTTAATATGGCGTTATGTGGCTGTGAACAATCTTAACCCTCACATCTCGACGTTTCCGCCGTCAAGGTTGGGGTGTGACAGGTAAGTCTACCAAGATTTCTGAGATGATAAAAGGTTGTGACATAGAATTAGAAGGTCATAAGTTGCTTGTTAGACCATTCGTGATGACCTTAGGTAGGTTCGATGTAGTCCTAGGAATGGATTGGTTGGCGGACTACGAGGCGAACATTGTGTGTCGCAAGAAGATGATTCGGTTGACAGCGCCTAACGGGAGCTCGGTGACGGTTTACGGTGATTGAGTCACTACAATTCTGAAAGTGATTTCGATGGCGGTGGCTGGTGTCACACCCCAACCTTGACGGCGGAAACGTCGAGATGTGAGGGTTACGATTGTTCACAGCCACATAACGCTATTTATTAAATCCAAATGTATTAATCATAAGATTCAATTGCAACATTACAAGCAATAGTTTCAACAAAGAATACATCATGTACAATTGCTACAAATAACATGATCATCCATTTTATCTCTAGCTCCAATCCTAGATGTGATAAGCTTCAAGGAGTAGAACACATACTTGAGGTATTCCTGAAACATGTTAAAAAATAAAAGGGGTCAACATAAAAATGTTGGTGAGCATTCCATAGTTTTCAATACATAAGTATATAAAAGATGGCAATTCAAGTCATAAGTTAGTGAATAAAGTGATTAGGGATGTTATGAACAATGCAACAATCAAACCTCGACAAAAGTTTTACAAGTCTCAAACGTTAAAAGTATATACGATCAGCTAAGTGTACTCGGATCAACCAAGCAGGCTTGTCTTACCCATAGATCTATGACTTCGCTGGGCTAGCAATAGTTAATGATTGTACATATAACGTCATAACATGGTAACCACAAAAGTTCAACTAACCACAACTTTACATGATGAATTGCCATAAAGATTACAAGTCTCAAATAAGTTTACAAGTGCAATGATAATAAGTTAATATGTTTCACCCCAAAGTGTGAAAATAAGCAAAAAGGGGTATGGAAATACTCAAATTGATATATGCATTTCAAAAGATTAAAAGATAATCCAACGTATCCATTACAAGGCACCTAACATATATATTACAAGGTAAAGATTAAAGTTAATAATCAGTTTAACGTTCACAAGAATTAGGGTGTTAATATTTTTAAGGTTTTTGCTAAGCAATAGATTTATAATGTAGTCATTTACATTTTCATTCCATTAGCAGGAGTTATATAGGTTATATGATTAAGTATCCTTAGAAATGAACTTAGATGATAATGATGTAATTAAATCTTAATAATTTTTCTAAGAATAGTATATATTTCTCAAATTTTAGAGATTAATAAAGATAATATTAGGTCCATTATTATTTTAAATGATTCTTTTAAATTATCGCATCAAGTCCATAAGCCTATAAGTAGTTATTATTTTAAAAGAAAATCATTTAAATATATATAAACTTAAATACACATGATGGATATTTAAGTTTTAAAAAGTACATTTTGACCAATGTTTATAATGTATTTAATTATATGACTTGCAAAATAATATAAATTTATTTAAAGTCATTTAGCATGATCAAAAACTAATTATTTAAATGATATTTAAATGTCTATTTACATATTTAATCATTTACCATATTAATTTATAATGTTTTATGAAATCTCCATTTAAAATAACGTGATTTAAAAGATAAAATAATTAAAGGGAAAATTCGGGTCACTAATATTTTATTATTTTATTTTTAAAATTCATATAAATAACCCATGATTAACCTTTAAAATATTTTATTACAAAGGTTTTTAGTTATTTAAAAATTTAGAAATATTACTGAAATTTATTTGATACCTTAAAAATATTTAAAAGTTATAAAAACATTTTTTTTTATATTTATTAGGAATTTTTCTAAAATTGGTTTAAGGTTGAAAAGCACCAAAAAAAATAATGAGGTTACCCGGGGTCGAACCCGGGACCTCAAGGTTGGGAGATGGACATGGAACCGTGAACCAAGGCATACAGCCGCGGTTATCAACGGTTTCTAATAAACTTAAACATAATCCTAAGGATCCCCCTCCCAACCAAGAACCCTAAATCGGTGTAACCCAAAATTGAACACCTAGATGATTATGATAATGGAACTGATGTTAGGGCTTTGTTTCCCGATGTTGAAACGAATATAATGGTATGTATCACTTACACGATTGTTTTCGAATTGATGATGAACCATAAGATGATAACCGCGAATGATGGCTAGTCAAAAATCCGTAATAATCATGTCGATATAGTTCAGCTAATGCATGAAAAGCTTCCATAGTTGATGAGGAACAGAAGCCCTTTATCAATTGTGGTTGAAATCGACCGAAAGAGGAAGAGCAATACGGTTGCAAGTCGCGATACAGGGTTGCTCAAATTCAATATTTGGAGTCGTTTCAGGTGTAATTGTGTGTTGTTTACGAGTATAGATTGATAGAGGATCGATTAGGTTGAATTAATTGGACTATTATGAAGTTTTAATCGTCAATTGGTTGAGGGTTAACGTCCGACGGTTACTCGAGCTCGAAAGCTCCTGTAACCGGTGTTTAATCATCGATGTAACCCCCAAACGGTTCGATTCACGCTCACAAGTCAATTGAAAACGGTTTTAGCTAATTAATCGAAGTAATTGCGAGGTTAATCGCCTACCGGAGCTCACCGGAGTCGCGGCCGAAAGTGGTGGCCGGACTTGCGGGCGTTAACAATGGGGAGGGGTTTGGTTTAATAGTTCACATCTTTGGTCCCTGAGGTTTTCAAAAGTTTTCACTTGAATTTTTAGGTTTTGTTTTAGTTTTAAACTAAATTACAATATTAACCCTGAAAATTTAAATGTTGTTATTTTATATAGAAAGTTAGTTAAATATAAGTTTTAAAATATCAACACTTATATTGTTTCTATTTTTTTTACAAGATTACTTTTAATACGATTATTATTATTAATCTTATTATTATGATTATTTTTGTCATTAATATTATTAATATTATTATTATTTGTGTCACTATTATAATAATAATAATAATAGTCATTACTTTACTTAAGATTATTAACACCTTAAATTTTTTAATAATAAACAAACATTATAACACTTTTAATGTTGTTATTATTATATTAATTTGTTATTCACCAGATTAATTATTAAGCATAATAAATCCTCAAAGTTTCAAAATTGACATAAGAGGTCCTTTGAAAACTTAACAAAGTTTACTTTTAATTTTAACGAAATTAAGAGATGTCACAGCTGGAAAGTGCATGAGGCATGGATGTAGTGCCTACCTGTCCTACGTGAAGGATGTGGATATGCCAACACCACTACTGTCCGATGTACCAGTTGTGTGTGACTTTCTGGACGTGTTTCTAGTGGACTTATCAGGAGTGCCACCAGACCATGAAATCGAGTTCCAGATTGACTTGATTCCCGGTGCCCAACCTGTTGCTAAGGCACCGTATCGACTAGCTCCGACTGAGATGAAGAAACTGATGGAGCAATTGCAGGAGTTGCTCGATAAGGGGTTCATTAGACCAAGTATCCCTCCATGGGGTGCTCCAGTCCTATTTGTGAAGAAGAATGACGGTAGCATGAGAATGTGTATTGACTACCGTGAGTTAAATAAGTTGATAGTGAAGAATCGGTATCCACTACCAAGAATTGATGATCTGTTTGATCAGCTCCAAGGTGTTAGTTGGCTCTCTAGGATAGATCTTCAATTTGGTTAACATCAGTTAAAGGTGAAGGAGCAATATATTCCTAAAACAAATTTTCGCACGCGTTATGGACACTACGAGTTTCTTGTTATGTCTTTTGGTTTAAAAAACGCGCCAACTGCTTTTATGGACCTGGGAACACCCCAAGTCAATAAAATATGCACTAGTTGGTAGATAAATGTTGCTAAGGATGGCACGAGGTGGCTACTTGGCTTGTTTTGAATGACATCCCTTTTATGTTGCAATAATATTTTTGTATTGTAGTGCGCACAAACGATAGTTTGTAATGAATGTTGTATTGTTTTTCAAAAGCGATATTTAAACGAAATGAAATGGTTGTTTAAAATGATTCCGCTGCAAGGTTTTACTAAGTTAATGTAAATCATATGTTTTATGTGCGATGATTGACCAACTGTGAGCGTCCCGAGAACGAGGCCTTACATGTTGTTGTTGTTGTTTTTGTTGTTGTTGTTGGTGTTGTTGTTGTTGTTGTTGGTGTTGTTGTTGTTGTTGTTGTGTTGTTGTTGTTGTTGTTGCTGTTGCTGCTGTGGCTGCCGCCATCGCTGTTGTCTGATGATGTATTAATGAAGATAGATGACAAAAAGTAAAATGATGCATACCGGGAGAATGGAAAATGTGCTTTAGGAAATTTTGGTTGTTGATTTTTATAAAAATTATATTTTATTTATATATAGTTATCTTTAACTATTTATCTTGTTTTTAAAAATTTAACATTTTGTTTTTTTATTAATTTAGCTTTTCATTTACATAATATGGGTTATATATATGTTGTGTAATATAAAATGCTTATGATTTATAATAAGGGACATGCACTAATATTTTGCCACAAGTTTTAAAATAAAAATTGTCACACTATATGTCTTTATTCAATTTACCTTTTTTTATTAAGCTTATGAAATTAGTTTTTTTGATGGATCGTTACGGTTAATCGTGTGTGGTTATTTAAGGTGTATAAATCATGTATACACACAACTTAGATTCTTGTAGAGTTAGTTTAAATTTTTAATCGTTATTCATCATGCTAGTAAAACTTATAAAAGGATTATTAAATAATAGATTTAATTTTTAGTTTAATATTCTAACGAGCTATGTTGTATAAGCCCACTAAGTTAAATGGGCCAAACCTAATAAGTTAATAACACAATAAGTATGAATAGTGTAGCTTGTCCAAATCAACCTCTAGGCTTTCTCGCTTCATTTTCTAAATATATAGGTCATATCACGTTCAAATAAATAAAATAAATTATGCCAAAAAAGGGTTTCTTATGTAGGCAAAGAAGATGTTTCAATTCAACAAGTGCGAATTGAAAAATGTATTTAGGACATATATCACATAGTTATGATATAGTCATATGCTCATCATATAGTTTATTTTCTAGGGGATATGTGGACTTGTATTATGTTTTGTATTTGTACAACCTTTAAAAGGTTGTTTATTTAAGATAAAATACTAAGCAGATTTTTTTTATCTAAAAGTGTTTCTTGATCCTTTCTTGTTCTTAGAAGATTGACTATATCAAATTACTATGTAATTAAATTTCGAACAATGTATAAAAATTCGTGTTATAACGTGTGAGTTGGACAAAAAGGCAATAAATCAAAAATTTAGTATATAGTTAAAATTTTCATTTCAAATATCTAAGTATAATGGAAACATCAACTATAGTACTGTCATTTAGTTATTTCTATGTTTGTGATGATTGTTGTAATATTACTGTTTTAACGAAGAGTGACTTTGGTCTTGACTAGTTATCGTGTTTAAGATGTATTATGGTTCACATAAGGTGAAATTTGTGTTTAGGGTTCTTTTTGTGATTTAAAAACTTTTCAAATGGTTTAAAAATTCCTACATTACATAAAAGAAAAGAAGCATGGGGTATTTGGGTTAGTGACAACATAATGTGTAGAAAATATGTTCATACTCTTGTGTTTAAGGGTTGAAGTCTATTAATAAACAAAATATGCATATTTAAAAGTAGTATTAGAGGGTATATAAATCAGAGGTGTTTAGAACAACACATGGAAGGAAAGTAGAAATTAAAAAACTTGATGTAAAGAGTTTTAATTTCATTTACAAACAAGGGAACACATTTCATGATAGAATAATATGGATACAGTTTAACCAGATTCTATAACCATATATGATTCAATAGCCATACACAGCCTTAGTAACTAGGTTACAATGAGAAATTAAAATCAATTAGAATATAAAACTAAAATCTAAAATTAAATAAAATTTGAAATTATTTAGATAATCATTTGATCCGGAATCATGAATTTCAACCAACACTGCTGGTTTGGTAACCAAACCACACATACTAAAGAAAATCAGACGATATTTAGTAATTCAAGTACAATTCTCACAATTATATTCGCGTAATCAAATACACATAAAGAAATTGAAAAATAAGTGGAGTTTTCGACATATGTATTGATATAAGACATATACACAAACACACCAAAATATTGAACAAATATACAATGCATAAAACATAGTAGTGTCCTAAACCAATTTGCAACCTGGAACATCAATCCAATGAAGCTCGATTTCGACTTCACCACATTCAACATGTCTCAATCTAAGGCACATATCTTGAACAACGACGTTATTTCTCCATGTTATGCAACTCTCTTCGGCTAACCAATTCGACTTGCTTGGTTTTATTCGAGTTATAATGGTGCCACTTGGCACATTCTTTAGATTCATCTTTAGTCCTTCCAAAAATGGTTGTATGTCAAATTCCGCATCTCCCATTTTATCATCTGTGCTAAAAAAGTCATGGTCATACACTTCCTGCAATCATGGTGTTGCAACAAGAATCAACAAGTGCATATCAATAAGTGCTTTTGGTATGTCTATTATCACGTTGACATGATATATTGACATGCTTGTTATATATTTCCTTTTCTGAATGATGTATGTATATTGTATTTTGAAAAAATTATTATATGACACTAAGTAATTAGAACAAGATAACTGAATTAGCAGGAGATAAAGTTTTGAACTAGTAATAAGTCTTTCGTGTTGCGGTGGGGGGACGTAAAATCATATCAATTAGCAAAAATGTCATACTACCGTTAGCAACCACCAATACCTGAAAAACTCGTATTAAAAAAATAAATTCAAAAAATATAAACCGAACGGAATAGTAAACGTAAAAACGTTAAACCACACACGTGAAACGTAAAACATTAAAAAATAACTATGTTGATCTAGTACTCGCACGTTGTGACAGTCCGTTAAAGGTAAAAAATAAGTGTAAACCTAAAATCATGTGCGCATGTTACAGTGTGTTAATTCGTAAAATTTAAGCCGAAACGTAAAACAAAAAACTTGTAAAAATATAAAAAGTATAAGGGTAAAGTGAAAATTCATAGGGGTTAAATTGTAAAAGATGTAAAAATATTGGGGTTAAAACTAAAAAAAATTAAAGATTAAAAAACCCAAAAGTAAGTACAACCCACTAAGTTTAAGGTACAAACTTTAATGGACTACAAACTTAGTAATTAGTATATTATAAATTAGATTTAAAATAGAAAATTAAAAGGAAAAACAAAGAATATGTACAACTTTTAATGTTTAAATTTCAACAATCAATCTAACCTTGAGTTCATGATTAGTATATATTAAATTAAAGTTTAAGAAAAAAATAAATATAAGTACAACCCATTAAACATATAATATAACCCATTAAACATAAAAAGTTGATAATTGGTATTATATAAATGTATTTTGGTGTTTGAAGTTGTAATTAATAAACATGTGAGACATTTGAGGGATTGAAAACTTTGATCATGTATAAACTAATATATAAAATGACCAAAAATATTGTTTTTATGAAACAAAGACACCCATTTCGGTCTAACAGTTTATAAATATTTCGATGATTAAAAATATTTATTCATTTAAACATTATGAATAGGCTAATAATCAATTTTAAACACGACCGAACACTCCTAGCATTAGCATGTGACACATTAAGTAAACTTTGATTATTAACGTGGAATTGGATACAAATATGCATGCCATACTACAAAAATATATATTTATCGCTACATGAATCAACATATAAAAAATTAAAAACTAAAAATGACAATATGTATATAGATTTTCATTTTACCTAACTATATAAAACCCTAGTGTTGATATTAAAAATCAGAATTCAAATTAATTATAGTGCATTTTTTCTTTTTCTCATGAGGGAATTATAAGTAATGAACATTACCAGTTTTATTGGAAGCGCGGTATCATAAACGAAAAGAGTCAGGTCTTCGTTCCACACGGGGTTTACATCTCTCTCCATTATACGAGTTTTCAACTTCTACATAAAATTAAAAATACTAATGGAATAAATGATATGGTCATAAAGTTGTGAATGAATATCAATGATTGTTCGTTTCAAACATGCTTATCATCAGTTACGGGTGAAGAAATAAGTGACAACTAAACAGTAAGAAATCATGTATTAGAGGTTTTTTGTAAGAAAAAGAACAAGATATTTGAATGAGCAAATAAAGTAGATAAACTCATCATCATGGGTAAATGTAGGTGTTAATTATACTTAGTAATAACTTAAATTTTATTTCTCTTTTTATTCACATCATCATTTTACTATGTAATGAAAAAATTACTTTCCTCATTCAAAAATTTATAATTATATTGTCTATCTATACCTAGCCTTATAACTAATCATCTAAATACCCAACAAGTAATTACATGATTCTTAATTGTCATTAAAGTCGTATTAGTTTGAACATCACATTCACACACGCCATGATGCCATGATTATAATGGAACTAATAAACTTCTAAGCATGATATCACCGTTTTTATGTATGGTTTCAATCAAGACACAAGTTTAACAAATTTGAAAATTAGACACCATAAAGCAAATTCTAGAAATCTATGAGAGACCATAAAGTTCAAAATTTTTGATAAGATAATGTAATCCTAAAATCAAAGACATTATAGAGTAACAAACCAATAGATTTGAGAAGGCTAACCTGTTTACCCATCCTAATGATGATATATGGATCACTAGTATTGATATCACGAACAGCGAGATTCACACCTCTTTTAATCCGAATTCTTAGAAGACCTTTCAGATTATTCATTATAATAACCTAATCAAACCGAATCACAAATGTTTGTGATTAATTTGCATCGAATCACAAATATTTGTGATGATTTTGCGTCGATTGACAAATGTTTGTGAAAAGGTATGCATCAAATCACAGAATTAGCATCGAATCACAAACGATTTGCCTCTCATTTGTTTTGTTGCCGCTCATTTGTTTAATTTCTTTTTTGTTTAGAATGCACAAGTACATTTCTATATTTGGTAAAATAATCATAACCCATGTTATCAATTTCTTCATCATATGTGCAAAGGCCCAAAACCAAAAAGTGAAAAGAAATATTAAAACAAATGAGTGGATCATTTAATATCATATCATAATTATGTAACATTTTTGACAAATTAAGTAATGTCTGACATCTTATACCATCAACACGCAATGATCGCTTTGACTATCTACAAGAGGAAAGCTTCAAATTTTAACTTTTTTGTGTATGAACAATTTTATCATAAAGTCTCTACCGCGGGTAACTAAAAACATGCCGCAAACTTTTGATGCACAATACAAATAACATTAGTTCATATTAGAAGTTGAGTGTATATAATTGATATGATTATAAATACTATACAAGTGACTATAAAACTCACATTAGCTATCTTTCTTTCTTTGTAAATAAAAAAACAACCACCATCAATATATTGAATATTAATATCCCATTCATCCATTTAACTAAGAACCATTCATATTGGTTAAAATCTCATAGGTGAAGCTTAAAATGTGCATTTAAGGGCACTCCTAGTTTTGTTGCAAAACCACCGGTCCAAATAGGGTAATTTGTATGGGTATAAGTGTCTTACATATTCATTTATGAGCCTTCAAGTCCTGCACCAAAATTATCTCCAACAGGACACTCTTGGATTCTATGAGCCCCCCTCCCCTAAACCCTTGATCTCTCTTGGCTTTATCCCTTTATAAAAAGGTAAACTTATCATGCATGCATGCATATACATGTATGTATATGTATGTGTATATGTACACACATGTAGATGTAGGTCCATGAGAATATTTGTAATGTGCTAGGTATGTATATATGTTTATTCATATACAAAGGTACAATTCTCTGAATGAATATGTATATATACATGTAAATGAAGGTCCTTAAGAACATTATATATGTGTGTAGGCGTATATATGTGTATAGTTACAATCTTTTATATAAATGTGCATGCATACATACATACATATATATACACACATAAGTATATAAATATACATTTATGTATGTAAACACATATATAGTTAGGCCATAAGAACTTTTCATAGGCATGTATGTATGTTTATGTATGTACAATTCTCTAATAGGACATGCAAACATACACATACACATATATGTATATGCACATGTTACATGTACATGTATGTCCATAAGAACAATTATAATGCTCATAGGTATGTATATATGTTTATTCATATATAAATGTGCAATCCTCTTTAAGAATATGCATGCTTACATGCATCATGGTGCATACATGTAGGGTTCATGCATCA
Organism: Flaveria trinervia; assembly: GCA_025506515.1. Taxonomy (NCBI): domain Eukaryota; kingdom Viridiplantae; phylum Streptophyta; class Magnoliopsida; order Asterales; family Asteraceae; genus Flaveria; species Flaveria trinervia. Next base: position 2,758,419 of record CM046452.1, read on the forward strand.
TGGTGCATACATTTAGGGTTCATGATAGAACATAATAGAACCATGAGGTACTATTTAAGGATATAAGCAAACACAATACCTTTTTTACACTATATGTGTAACATCTTATTCATAGAACATGATTTTATGTTCATTAGGTTAAGTCGTAATAATGTCAGAGAGACATACGGGTGACGGAGCTCACACAATTATCTCCCATGGCAAAGAACTCCTAAAGGAGCACTCGCACGATTGGCTAGTCCTTTTGCTCCTAGGATTAACTGATTTTTTTCTAAATATGATCGAACCTTTCCATCGTTATGTCGCAGAAGATATGATGACCGACATAAAATACCCATTCTATGAAAAAGACACGATTCCCATGTGGGCGGTCCCGGTACGAGCATTCTTTGTGACCTAATTTCTTGAAAGGAAATTAAGTTACACAAGTTTTTATTCATATTATAATAATAGGAGAAAAGTGACATTAACTTCAACATATATAAAACGTGTCAAAGAGAGAAATGATTAACTCATGTGTCAAAATTAAAGAATTAGGTATGTATTTAGGCTAGCTATTTTTAACATGGAGATGATTTTCATGTAACAAAAAAGTATTATACACACAAGTATGCAACACATGTGCATAACGATGGTGTATATGTTGTGTACAAGTTAATGTGACGTGTATAAATCACCTCCCTTTTATATATATATAAACATTCTAATGATGTTTATGATTCTAGCTCTTTCCATATATAGATATATGCAGGGATATTACCAATTTGTATATTCTTCATTTACTACATGAAAAGAAAGGATGTGTATGATGTACATCATGCAGTGCTTGGTGAGTTTTTTTATGTATTAAAATATAATATTTCTAGAACTATGTTATAACCACTACCATTATTCAATTACTAAATACAACATCATCTTATTTCTTTAAAACATGATCAAAAGCTATTGTGTTTAGCTTAAAACACAATATTTCTACAATGCTCAATCTACTATTTGCATAAAGATCATAACTTGTAATGTATATTTGCTTTTGGAGTGAAATTCAGGTCTTTTATACGCACTTTTGATAACAGCAGTCATCACTGATTCGATTAAAGATGCCACTGGTCGACCAAGACCAAATTTCTTCTACAGATGTTTTCCAGATGGTAAAGCGGTACGAATGTTTTATGCCAACAAGCTACATACTTTCATATCCATCTTCTATTTTTATAAGTTATTTTATAATGAAATACTACATGTATAGGCATTTGCGAATGATGGAGATGTTTTATGCCATGGAGATCAACTCATTATAAAGGAAGGATATAAAAGCTTTCCTAGCGGGCATAGTTCGTGTACGCATATTTTAAAATAATCACCGTGTGTTTTATTTTAAGATCAATAGTTTTTATATGAAGAGTTCCTACAAATTAACTTAATTATAGGTGTGATAAATCGAAAATGTAGGGTCATTCGCGGGTCTTGGCTTCCTTTCTTGGTATTTATGTGGAAAGTTAAGAGCCTTCGATAACAATGGCCATGCGCGAAACCTATGTATCATCGTGTCACCATATCTTTTCGCTGCACTAGTTGGAGTGAGTCGGGTGGATGACTATTGGCATCACTGGACAGACGTTTTTACTGGAGCGATCATAGGTTTGCATCTTAAATTTAGATTTAATTATAGTAAAACAATGGTCTATTAGAATTGTGTCACACATTTTATGATTCACCTATACAAGTTTTCTACAATGTATAGAAAACACATATGAGACATAAAACAAGACAATTTGATCTCAACTTGTTCTCGAGAATATTTATCGAGTTGTATTTTTTGTATATGTAGGAACCGTCGTTTCTGCATTTTGCTACTTACAATTCTTCCCATTCCCAAATCACGAAAATGGTATCGTGTGATACGACATATTTGTTTTCATTTTCACTTTAGAAACATTTTAGGATCCTGTCTCCAACAACTATACACTTGTTATCGTTTAATGATACACAAATGACCATTTTCACTTGAATCGCGTAGGTTGGGCGCCACATGCATTCTTCACGGTGATGGAAATGGAACGATCGCGCGAAAGAGAAGGTTCGAGTGCACGTTTTGCTGATTTAGAAGCCTAAGAAGGGGAGAGGAGACATGGATCCATCCTTAATGGAGATCTTATATGCACAAGATAGCTTAATACGCATCTACATATAAATATATACGCGGGGTAATAGTTTTTTAGGGATTCATTATGATGTATAGCGTCTTTTGAACTTCCTACACATGATATTGAGATATAATTTCACCATCACTATTCATCACGATGTATTTTGTTCATATATTTGGGATTTTCCCATAAAATGAATAAATATTTAGGAAAATTATTAACACAAACGATTAATGGAAAATGTTTTATGTTACTATATAAGCATTAACTAGTATTTTTACTCCGTCGCGCGTTGCGGCGGCATCATACACAGCGTGATAAGAAAGCGTAGATTTATAATCCAATCGACTCGTTTTCAAACTAATTATATCGAAAGATAGAGTAACTCGAATTTATACCGTTAAATAAAAACTTATTATATCTGATTCGATTATTTTCCAAACAAATTTTATGTCAAAACATAGACTTACAATTGCTACGACTCATTGCCAAACTTCATTTACGTCGAAGTATAGAGTGAATGAAATCGTGTTGTATTTGACCAGACGCGTTTCTAAACGAAATCTTCATCGAAAAATTTAAATAACAGTCTAATCAAATAACTATAAATGAAGATTAGTACATTTATGAAAATAAAGATATGATGAAGCCCTTCATAATTGTGGATTGAGAAAAAAATTATAAAAACATAAAATGCAATATGCATGTTTTGAACCGGTGACCAAAAGTTTAGAAAAAGAAAAACCAACCACTTGATCAAGACCATCACTTGAGCTGCCTTTCAAACTATTTATAATATATATTAAAACTAAAACATGTGGTGATAGTTTATTGGTCACGGACCTTTAAAAATAAGTATAAGTATAATGTTTAATTGTCTTAACCAATAATTAAAATGACTTAATACAATTGTAATGCAGCAACATGATCACATGAAAACTAATTATACGTGAAAGATCCTTGAGTTATATTGGTTCTTTTTATTCCAGATTTGAATAAAAAATAATTATACAATCCAACGATCAAGAATACTTTGTAAATATTTTTCAAACCAACAAAACTTTAACATATATATATATGGGAGGGATCAAATGAAAACTAGTTTTTTTGTGAGAACTCTAGAAACCAATCTCAACCACTAGTTCTCAATGGCAAATTTGTAATTAACAAAAACATATTTATAAAATTTATAAATAAAAAATAACATAAAAATAAAAATAAAAAAACACAAAAATGTTCCCCTAATTTCCTTCTTTCATAAAAAAAATAAAAAAAAATTATAAAAAATAAAAAAAAAATCATGCTTTTTTAACAAAATTCGTTTTACACATGTGTAAATCCAGTACTACACATATGTATAACTAGATTTACACATATGTAAATAACGGATTGATGATTTTTTTTAGAAAAGTATATCAATATGGTAGGCGTTGGAAAGATTAAAATATACTGAATTTTATAGTGATTTTTTAAAAAAAATAATGTCGTGAAAAAAAGTTATGAAAGTTTAAAAAAAAAAGGAAAAATGATATGTGATTTACATGTAATAAAAAATGAGTGGCTGTGATTGGTTCTTAAAGTTATCACAGAAAAGTGGTTCTCATTTGAACCATTCCCTATACATGCATACATGCACGCATACACGTATACACGCATACACGCATACACGCATACACGCATACACGCATACACGCATACACGCATACACGCATACACGCATACACGCATACACGCATACACGCATACACGCATACACGCATACACGCATACACGCATACACGCATACACGCATACACGCATACACGCATACACGCATACACGCATACACGCATACACGCATACACGCATACACGCATACACGCATACACGCATACACGCATACACGCATACACGCATACACGCATACACGCATACACGCATACACGCATACACGCATACAAGCATACACGCATACACGCATACACGCATACACGCATACACGCATACACGCACACGCATACAGGCATACACGCATACACGCATACGCCCATACGCGCATACGCCCATACGCGCATACGCGCATACGCACATATGCACATACGTGCATACGCGCATACGCACATACGCACATACATACATACATACATACATATATATAGGATTGGGTTCCTATGAAAACCCTAATTAATTGTGAGAACCCTTTAACTAAATCACAACCATTGATTTTATATTAAAAAATCTAGATTCTATTTAAAAGGTTAGGATGATTAAAGGGTAAGATGGTCTTTTTACATTTCTGTACTTGTTGTCAAATGTCATCCCTGTAACTCTTTATTGAAAACCCACATCATTCATATCTTCACCATTATCTTTGAACACCACCACCCACCACCACCATCACTAGCGTACACCACCCAACACTTCTATCACCATCGTTCCACCTTCCCTTTCTTCGTCTTCCACGATAATCCATCGAACCCCTCACCTACCAACCACCATTCCTCGTCGATCTGGGTTCACACCACCACGGTTCAGATCTGGGTTCACACCACCACCACCTCCAGTTGATACCATGAGCAAACAACCATCGCCGCCACAAGCACTTCCCTTCCATTGCTTTTCATCTCGATCTGGGTTCACACAATGATTTAGATCTGGGTTAAGACTATGGTTTAGATCTGGGTTCACACCACCACGGTTCAGATCTGGGTTCACCCCACCACCACCTCCAGCCAATACCATGAGCAAACAACCATCGCCGCCACAAGCACTTCCCTTCCATTGCTTTTTATCCTCGTGTTCATGAAATAGGTTATGGTTTCTTCTTCAGTAATTTTTCTTTTTATCTTTTTCCCTAGAAAACTCTTTTTAGATGTTTGAACAATTTTATAATTATAGTTATACACTGGTTATTACAAACTTTTTAAGGTGTTTGAACAACTTTATAATTATGATCTGTTACTTAAACTTACAACCACATTGGTCTTCCGGTTGTCATTAAATTTAATATTTTCTTTTAGATGTTGATATCTATAAATACTAATATCCTTATTTGTTTTTTTAATTGTGACTATAAAATGTTTAGTCTAGTCGGAAAGCTTTTGTTTATATTAATTTTGAAGTCAAACAGTTGTAATCTGTTTGCTATCCAAAGAAAAATTATGGTTTTATTTTTTGAAACAAGTTATCACTATTGTGGAGTTTGTTTGTGATGTAACAATTTTTCATGGTTGAATTTTAGCTGTGATATTATGTGATTAAGTGTTTTTTTATTTGGTTTACAGGAATATATGCAATACAATCACATGGGATGAATTACAAGGTTGTGGATGCATTGGTAATTTGGGAGAATCATGATGTGAATGACACTATAAAACATTATAAAGAGTTATAATATGATGTAATTTACTATATATATGTATTTTGTTACGATGGGGTAGATACATGGTTTAATGTCGTTTGATTGTTAGGTTGTTGAAATACGCTAATGTAGTTACACAATTTAATGATGTTTGTTTTACATTGGTTTACATTGTTTTATATTAATTTACATTGAGTTACATATTGGCTTTCGTTACAACTTTGCTACATATTGCAATACTCAACAGTGTAATCTGATGTAACTACTTACGGGTTTAACTTCGTTACGTTGGTGTGGTGTAATATCGGGTGTAAAATTTTGGTACAACAGTGCAAAATTATATGTTTCTAATGTCGTTTGCAAGATTACATGATAATTTAACATTGTAACTTGTTGTTTTTGTTATAGCTTTGCTACATGATACAACAGTGTAACATCGTAATATGATGTAACTACGTACGGGTAAAAAAAAATTTTGCAATACTATAGTAGAATTAAAGAGAAAATTATGATAAGTATAGTGGTGTAATTTTTATAAAAAAGTTATGAGTGTTTAAATAAAAAGGGAATAAAGTTTTTAAATATAAAGTAAAAAGAAATAGGGGTATATAGGCATAACACTTGTCATGTTCTTGTTAAATCTGAATTTTGATGCATTTATAAAATGACATTTATGTCATTTTCTATTGAAAAAAGATATGAAAGATCTTATCCATCCATTTGTTGATCTATGGTTAATATTAAGTTAAAGAATTCTTACAAAAACCTAAGGTTCTCAATACAACTTCATCCAATATATATATATATATATATATATATATATATATATATATATTATATATATATATATATATATATATTATATATATATATATATTCAAAGAATACTATGTTCTATTATACTATCTCTTCTCATTTTCATGCCCAACCCTCACCCCACCTTTCTAGTAAATCCAAATTACACCCTTAAGTTTTTCTAGTTGCATAAACTTTGTTACTTAGGGTTAGTCTTTCGATTTTCTTATGCACCGGTGCCTACTTAAATGTGATGGACTTTGTAGATTAGGATTTATTCATGCTTTGCAGTGGATGTATGGCTTTATGTTAGCTACTTACAAAGTCTATATTTAAAAATAAAGATATCATGACGATCTCCATTTGAAAAAGTTAACCCAGTGAAAAATATACGACAAATGTTGCCAAGTTCGTAGTGATCATCCATCATGACGGTTTTGGGTTCCTTTTAACCTCCGATACATCTTTGTTAAAAAGGGTATCTAGTACCATCGTTTTCTTGCAAGTTGACACCCACAGTTGGTTTATTTTTGTTACTATAGCTATGTAAATTACGATAATAACATAAGCAATATACATAAACAATATATAATAACTTGAAAACCTGAAAACTTTACTTCTACCGGTTCTTACATAAGAATTTGCAGGAAGTATGTAAAATCTTTCCTTTCAAAATTCATTCCTGAAGTCACGTCTTTCAATACTGGGACTGAAGTCAAGTACTTTCGAGTTATTCTCAAAAAAGTGAAATTCGTCTAATAAATGTAGTAGTTCAATTATACCTTTGACATACAGTGAAAGTTTCAAACAAAAACAAAGGACCCGATTTTGTAGTCAACTACCTGGACTATTCAAAATAGAATAGACTGGAATTAGCAAAATCCATTTTCATCCGAACCCCATTTTGCTAAGCCTAAGAGGCACGAGCTATATCTTACACACTCTATTGTCCGATCATAACTGTCCGAGAGTCCTGCCCGAGCCAGTGTGCCGCCAAGTCTTGCTCTAACTTGCCACAAGCATTGAACATAGAATTTATTAGCAGAAAATGACAAACTATCGATCCAACCCAGTTAGGTTTTAGGATAGTGACGAGACACTTGGTGATGAAGATATCGCACAATCTACTAACACTATTCGCCATATTCAAACAACGCCATTTACATTTTAAATAACGTATGTGAATCCAGGTCCCGGATGTTTGAAACCAAAACGAACAATTAGTTTTGAATCAAACGCGCATCTACGAATTTCAAACCAACCACTATATTCAAATTTGTGCCATATAAAAAATCCATGTAATATATAATATTTATTTGTGCATCGTATAAACTTGTTTGCCATCACCAAATACACTTAATGGACTCACGTTAATGTGTCCCATTAGCAAGTTAAAATGTCTACATATTTTTAAGTGATGTTTAATGTGCAAACATAGTGTGACCACCTAATTTGGTGTTAAAACTTGCAATAACTGTTCATTGTATTTCATAACCCATTTAGTTTCTAGCTTCAGATCCGCACCCGTAACAAAGTAGGTTTCAAGATTCTCAAGCTGCCGAACGGGGCCAAACATTTACTCGATTTGGGTCAAACCAACCCTAAACCCGCCATTTTAGGGTTTCAAGGATTTACCCTTTTCAAACAAGAACACACCACATAACCCGTTTTCCACTAAAAATGACCCAACAAGCGTCCACGATACAATTAAATTACAACCTCAACAAAACATCATACATTGTTACACAATGACGATAACACATGTTTTAAAAGAAGTTAAAAAGAACATACCAAATGGTTTGTCCAGATTTAAGAACCCTACCTCATGAAGCATACTTGGCAAGTTTTGTTTCAAGTGAAGATTTATCGGCTCCAACAACTTTATCGATTTCCTTTCCATTTTTAGTAAAAAAGAACGTTGGCACGCTGCTGATATTCCACTTTGCAGCCACATCACTCGCTTCATCAATGTCAATTTTCAAGAACAGCACATTCGGGTACTTGGCTGCCAAGTTTGTGTAGAGAGGAGCCATGAACCGGCATGGCCCACACCACGTAGCCGTGAAGTACAAAATGGCTAGTTGGTTTGACTTTGATGAGGCGGTCAACCTTGTTTCCAACTCGGAAGCTTTGTGAATGCTAACGACTTCACCTATATATCAATATATACACGAATGATGAAAAGTAAACATGATTTCATAAAACTCATGCCCACACAGAGATATAAGAGCAAGGACTTTATGGGGGTGTTTGGGATTGCTTATTGAAACTATATATTATTTTAAAACGATTAGCGATCATCTAAACCACTGTCCACTTATATGATTATTTGTAATTCAGTATAAGAATTGAAGTTGGTTATTTTTAAAAGGCAATAAGCAATAACAAAATGTCCTGCATGGATAAAAAATTAAGCCTTCAACAAGCAGTTACTAATAACTTACAAAATGATTTTTAACTTGAATTGTGTATTTATCAATGGGTCTATAACTCTATTTTGATTTATGTTCCATCTATAAAACATAAATTACTTATCTAATTTATGCATACAACCTCCTAAATTGATTTACCTTATAGAATAACCCTCCTAAATTACTTTACTTGGTAAGTTATGTCATGATTCTAACAATATAGTATTTATTATCATATTCCAGAATTTAACACTACTTAATCATTAAAAAAGTTTGGACGAAATGCTTAAGGTCAACCCAACCCGCCTGCACAAAACGTTCCCATTTTAACCCATCAACCGCCCACGCCCCGCCCATACCCACCAGAAATTTCAGGCCAGGATAATGGGAAGCATGCGATGTGTAAAAGAGCAGTCTTTTAATTATACACGAATCATGTCTGGATATTGTTAAATAGCATGAGTATAAAACTTAAAACACATACCATATGTTTGAGCTGAAGCCTTCACATGCTGCATTAAATAAGAAATGATATGTGAGCCTCAAATAAAAAGTCTTAAACTTGGTCAGAATTGTAAAATCCCAAGGGCCCAGAAGATCTCCCTGATCCAATATCAATATGTACTGATAGATTTTGTAGTTCATAGAAATCTTTCAACATTTATATAAAATCATAAATTATTTAAAAACCATAATAAATTTCTAAATTTATAGAAAATACACATGCCTGGGTCTTGGCTTGGTTTTTTTGCTTTTCATGCTCAGTTGCTTTAGTTTTCTTTTCTCTCCTTAATCGTTCATACTTCCTCCGGTGCTCTTTGATCTTGTGGACATTAGGTTCAATCTGAAATTGGGATAATAAGATAAAAGAATAATTAATAGCAGAGGTTGATTTTTCAATGCATGTACCTACAAATGAGTCAATTAGGGTCATATTATATTTCCAATAGAATGCAGGTCAAAGGGTAAGATTGCAATAAATTTTAGCCAAATATGAAATGGGTCTAATACTCGAGCTGAAAGTCACGCTACATATATTGCAATGCCTACAACATCCTAAATCACTCTAATGATAAAAGATGATTACTTCAATATTATATTTTTTTTCCCTCTTGATCAATTTAATTCGTTTATTACTTATAATAGGCCAGTCCAAGCTGTTTTTAACAAGTTTCACATTTGACTTGTATATGAACTTTTGACTTGTTTTGACCCGTTACCCAACCTAACCAGAAAATCCAATTTGCATCTGTGTTATTATTGTAAAAAAGAATAAAAGATATAAGAGTTAATGATGGATAAACCAACCAACTTTCAAATTTTTTGCGGTTTGGTCGCTTCAACTTTTTTTTTTGGAGTTTGCCCTTTACCTTTTTATGACTTGTTGAAAACGACCTTTTGATATATTGAACAAGTTAAATGCTGTAGAACAAGTTTATGTATGGCATCATGTTGAATAAAGAAAAGTAGCCAACTAGCTTTCAACACTTAAGTAGTTAAATGGTTTACTTGGTGAAGAAGGCTGAGAGATGGAGTTTTAGGGGGTACATAGAGCAACAACTTGTGTATATGAGGCTCTCGCCTCGTGCATTGCCTATTAGGACCTAAACGCCCCGCAACGCCTCATGCTTTTTGAAACCAAGCTTATATAATATATCCTAACTTTTTCAAGTTCTATTATATTATTATGCTTATTATTTGTACTCGAGTCCACACAGCCATTTAAGTTGTTCAAAATGCAAAATGGAATTTTAAAAAAATGAAGAGGTGTGAGAAAAAGAAACACCTTTTTAAGAGTTGAACCAATTTCCTCATCATGATCTAAATTCGATGCTAAACCCAAATCACGTGCTGCATCTTCCCAAAGCCCAAGCATAGCCCTTGCCATTCCACGCATTTTATAGCCTTTTGCTGAGTCAGCATTGATCTGAAAAAGTAATATGATGACAGGTTAAGGTTGTTAAGCCGTAACCATTAGGGCGGATTACACAATATGGAAACAAACTTCATACTAATTCCCATTTAATAGCAACCAACTTCAAATTAAGCACAAAATGAAAACGATTTATATTTTTATACCGAATTTTAGCAACCGGATGACATATTTTTACTGATTGTAGCAACAAATGGTCTGTCTAACGAGCAACATGTCATTACATGTTGGATTTTCATAAGTTGTTAGCATGCTGCCTTCTTTGTCAGTATAGTTTATATGATAAGTCACATGGCATGTAATGTAATATATAATATTTATTTTTAAGCAGGATTTTTTGGAAAAAGATCATTTTTGAAAACATGTGATAATTATTATTTTCAGATCTTTTGATGCAAGTAATGCTGACTTGGTAATTTACAGATAAAATCAAGCAAACTGAAGTTGGTTGCGAAAATAGGAAAAACAGTAAACTTCATTTCTATACGCATTATTAGTAAAGGTGTAAAGACAGACCTGTAAAGCTGCATCAGCATCTCGAATTGCAGCATTTGGTTTTCTTAGTTGTACATATACACTAGCTGCAATTATGTGTAAAAGATGAAGATATAAATAACCAAAGCCTAAAAGGAAGACGCTTAGGAAATGTTTTGATGTGTCTAAGATGATTAAAAATAATCAGATTTGGATGTTCAACGGGAACTGAGTTCCATTCATTTTCAGATTATTTAGGTAAAAATAATTAAATTTGGAACGGCGTGCGGTGGATGTTGCTGTAAAAATCTGGCTATTGAGATAATTAATTAGAGAGATTGGCAAATACTTTGACTCTAACTTTCTGATAATTACAGGCCCAAACAATCAAATTTGAAGAAATGGGTAACAAGGGGATATCTGAATAATTACATCTATGTTTTAAAAGTGATCATGGTTTTAGATAATCAAAATGTGATAACCAACTGTAATGAAAACGGTTGTAGAAGATAGTGTTTAGTGATATTGTTTAATATGTTCATATGCTTGAATCTGTTGATACATTCTCATGAGAATTAGTATACAAAAATGACCCAAAAGTAATTATTTTGTCATGAAACATAGACGTTTTGTAAAACACAAGTAAATGTCTCTCAATTTAGGTCAAAAGAAGAGGCATTTTCATAATTTCATTGTACCCTTAAAATATAAGCTTTGTTGTTCGTCATCAAACGGTAATAATCACGTAATTAGATCCAAAATGCAAATCCAAAAACCCATAAGTTGATGTAAGAAGACTGATAACCAATGTAAAGTCACCTGAATATCCCTAACTTTAACCAACATACTTCCTGGTTATCTAATTGTGATTTTTCAAGTCACAATAATAACTTTGCAGACACACATCAAAATACCACCTAAATATTTAATTTTTATTTTCGCAAATGAGAAATACCTCTTGTTGCATACAATATAGCTGAACTTGGATTGAGTGTTATAGCTTCAGTTAGGTGCTCTATGGCTTCATCAAGTTTACCTACAACATGCATATTTTTTCAAAGACTAGCAGACAGGTTAAATAAAAATGCATCAACATATTAAAGGTGGCAATTTTGACCCATTTACTTAAAAATTACACTGTATTTGATCTCAAATGGGTCAAAACATTTAGCTAAAAGGGGAATGGGTCAATTGGGTTGAACAGGTCAAACAGGTTGAAAGTCACCTACTCGCACAAACACTATTTCAATGCATACATAATTCATTTTATTCTAAGATTCAAATTATTATCATGATAATATTGTCATAATTAACTCAACTCATCAAACAAACATGTAAGAAAGAGTGTTTGTCGGTCAACCCTTACTAAAAATGGACTCGTTTCAACCTGAACCCCTTTTGACCTACTACCCAAACCACCCGTCCAGTTTTCCCATCTCAACACATATAGAACATACCTTCAGAGATTGCCTCAAGAGCCTTTAACTTCAAATCTTGCGCAAGTTCATGACTTTCATCAGTAACTTCAATCGAGGGATCACCCATCTGAAACCAAAGGTGAAAAGTCAATAATAAGATTACAAAAAGGAATATTGTTTAAAGGTAGTTGACCAAGTTAAAATCCATCCATTTTTACTACCTTTTGTGGAGGGTCATTATCAGGTTCAATGACATCAGAATCATCTAGCTCCAAGTCAGACTCAATAATATCCTCATTGGATGTGTGTCCATTTTCAGCCCCCTTCACATAAATTTTGGTAACATCAACAAAGAAACATTAAACCAAAGCATATAATTAAAAAAATGTAAAGATATGCGTGTCCATTTTCAGCCCCCTTCACATAAATTTTGGTAACTTCAACAAAGAAACATTAAACCAAAGCATATAATTAAAAAAATGTAAATAAAAGTAAGTAAATAAAAAGGCTTCAGTAGAATCAGGGCTGCAAGTTAAAAGATCAATGGAACCAACCGAATGAATCAAGTCGGCCAGTTTGAGATCCATACGGTTCTTTTCCGTTTGGTAGTTTAACAATTTAGTACATTTTGAAACTCAGAACCAGACATGTATATGTGTTGTACTCATTAATCATATTTATCATTTAGAAAGTCCTAAGAAAAAATACTGATTTTTAAAAGAAAAAAAATCAATCAAAAAATCCTAAGAAAAACTAGTGATTTTAAGGAAATTTTTTGTTTTAACCACCAATACTAAACAGTTAATCCGCCAAACCGATAAAATTACCCAACGCGGCTAGCTTGGTCTGTTGTTTCTCGAAACCATTGTTAGTGGGGTGACCCAGAATTTTCGTCACAACTAGCAGGTGTGTTCATCGGTTTGGATATTGGTTTATTAATTCCTGAAACTTTTCGGGCCCTAAACGAAATTCAGACCGATCCGAATTAGAAATGCGTCTAATCAAACCAAATTCAAACCGATTAAACTGCTTTATTTGGTTTCTTTATCCGATAAAGCCAGTTCTTATAACAAAATAAGCAATCCGGATGCAGTTAAGAACCATAACAGAATAATCAAACAAGCAACTCGATTCGGTTCTTTTCAGTTACGAATACGATCCCGGTTTTCAGATTTTTTTTGTGTTACAAATAATTACACACACCAGTAAACACCCAATTCCCAAACACCCCCAAAAGCTCTTAACTTCTGATAATAACTTTAAAAGATGCAATTCGATCACATGCTAAACATTGATCAATAACAAAACAATGATCAAACCCCAAAATAGTACTGTAATCCATTCATCTTTCAACTTCACAATCTCTTCAATTTGGTCAACAACCATACAGTCATCATACGATGAACATACATTAAATCGATACAGTAAGTTCAAAATTAGTGCTCACCGGTGTTGACGCATGTGGGATTTTGGCGCCGAGGCTGGAAACAAACAATCGAACAAATCAATAAGCTCAAAATCGTTGAAAAATAACTATTTTGGGTGGGTGATTATACCTCTGGAGATAGGTTTTGAAGAACCCTAGTGATGGGTTATGGAGGATTGAAGGGTCTGATTGACAGCTTTCAACGAAGGACTTCAGTTCTTGAATCTTGGTGTCATCCATCGTTATCGATTGATCGTGTGCTCAAAGTTGGTGTGGGTTTATGAAAGTTATATGCTGAAAGTTGTTCAAGAACATTGGAGAATGTTGCAATGGAACATGTATTTCATGTGTACGTATATTTGGATAATCGTATTTTGTGGGGTTTTAGGAACATGTTTTGATGTATGTAACTTGTTTAAAAATAGCTTGAAAAAGATTTATTTGAAATAAAAAATTGTTTGGTTCGGTTTGTAAACAAGTCACCTCCGATTTAATGTCAACATAAAACATGACTTATTTGTTAGTTTGCTTGTTGGTTTATTCACCCACTCACTTTTTTTTATATTTTTACCAAGTTTCAAATAAATAAATATAAATTTTTTTATTTATATACATATACATATACATATATATACATATATATATACATATACATATATATACATAACATATACATATACATATACATATACATATACATATACATATACATATACATATATATACATATATATATACATATATATATATACAATATATATATATACATATATATATATACTACTATATAATACAAAACTAATGGGTACAATTGGAAATTCACGTACATTTGTAAGACGCGCATGTTCGGTTACTCGATCGCCCCCTACGGTTTCCGATCCTCTCCGCCCTTCCCAACCACACCTCCCTGTGACCTCCCGCCTTCCTTCACGCGACGGTTCCACGACACTTCCACATCCCCTTCCATCCAGACGATTTCCATCCCAGGCCCGTAAGTATTTTCCTTAAACGACCACCATATTCACTGCATCTGGTTTCACTCCCTTCTCCCATATAATCTTTGTTTCCCTCAATTGGTTTCAACATCAAGATCACCAGAAAGCATAAGGTATGATTGTTGATGAGGTAAGCTACTTCAGTGACCATCGTCTTCATTATATTTGTTTGAAATTGGATTGGGAGTTTGACAATTTCTCAATATTTTACAGGGTGTTAGGGTTTTGTTGTTGTAGTTTCATCATCAGCATCGATGAGCC
Source organism: Flaveria trinervia (assembly GCA_025506515.1). Classification (NCBI taxonomy): domain Eukaryota; kingdom Viridiplantae; phylum Streptophyta; class Magnoliopsida; order Asterales; family Asteraceae; genus Flaveria; species Flaveria trinervia. The sequence goes on from CM046452.1 coordinate 2,773,616, forward strand.
CCAACCAGTTCTTTTTTTAAACAAATTGGGTTCTGTTAATTGCGTATGGTTGTTTAAAATTTTTAATTGCTCCTGCTGGTGACACTTGTAGAGATGTTTTTGTTGTAGTATTTTGTCATATGCATTCAACACAGACTCTTATAGCCAACGTGTGTGTTTTTGTATGTATACATTTTAATAATCGACAGTTTTTCTAATTTTTCTTTCACGTATTTGGTTCCCATTTCAGATCTAATATCCTGAACTTGATACATAACCAAGGCAGAGATTTATGTCATTCGTTTAGCAGGTATGACCTTTTTACTATTGTATGACCATACGGAATTTGTTATATGCATGTTGTGAAGTTACCTTGCCCAGTTTTTCCATTCTAACTCATGCTTGTTAGTAGTGTCATGAAGGGAATCTTGTATGTTTTACTCTTGGTTTACCAGCCTGCTCTATCTGCTATGTTCATGCATGATTCCTGTTGTATAACTACCTGTCAGGCTATCATTGTAAATACTACCTTTCTTAACTTTTTTGGCAATAGATCCCAGGCTAGAAAATTTGAAACCCTAGCATCTTACTATATCATGGCCGCCTACGTGCATTCCATAAGATTATATTGCTTTATTAGAACTGTTGATGAAGCTTATATAGCAACTTACCTCTACAGGTATACGTATGATCACTTATCTTTATCGATTCTTCATCTGGTTGAGTATGTTGATGTATAATTATAATCATAAAGAAATTCTATATTTGAAGGATATAAGTCTTGCATTGACTGGCACATTCTACAGTTGGAATTTATGACCAGTTTACATATAAATGGGTTGATTTGGGTTGTGTCTTCTCAGAGCAGTTAAATGGATCAAATAAAAAACATGAAAAAGGTTTAAATCATCATGTATATGCATAATGTTTGAGATAAAAAAAACTAAATTATGAAAAGGGAACATGCTTGAGCTGAAAGTCACCCAACATGAATACAATGTCTTAACTCGTTTCATTCAACTATTTATATTACTGTTGTAAATATATTATTATTATGATTGTCACCCAACATGCATACAATGTTTTAAATTGTTTTATTGACCTATGTTAGTGTTGTAAAAGTATTATTACTGTGAGCATATTTGACATCTATGATTCTTAGTGTGTATATATAACCATGTGTTCCTTTTCTTATGTGTTCTGTGCTTTTTGAATACGAGAAGCACATAGTTGATTTAGTCAGTTTGATCCTGCTCTATGGTTTCACAGGTACCAGTTTTATGGTTCCGTTTCCTTTTGGTTTTATTGAATGCTAGATTGCGAGATTTGTTTGTTGTTTTTTGTTCTTAAAGCACATGTTGCCTTGAAATTGCTATGATTCATTTTCTACATAGCTTGATTCGTAGATTTGTTTGTTTATTCGTTGTTATTGAGTGACTCATCTGCTATGATCTCTAGATTTGCCAAGTAAAACAGAACCGGACAATGCGGCTGCCGGCTGGATGGAGAATTCACAGGTATTAGGTAAATATGTCACACAAAGGTAGCCTAAACAACATATGTGTTGTGTTTATTGTATATGTGTGTGTGTGTGTGTCTTTTGTTATATATGTTCCGTCATTGTGAATCAGTGGACCACACTCTTCTTTCAATCACTTGGCTTTTGGTCTCTGATTTCTCATGTACGACTTCTACACATTATTTTTCTTTTGACTTTTGTTGAATGCTTGATTCCTATATTTGTTTTTTGCTTCTTGGTGTTAGTGACCCTCTTGGCTTTAAATTGCCCATCTTGAGAGATTTATGAGCATATTAATCTAAACTTTGTGAGTTTTTACCAACATATATTAGTAACCTAAACTTGATACTTAAAAATTACAACTTACAGACTTATACACAAATTCTTGTGGTGCTACAATATTATGGTCACTTTTTTAAACTCTTCTGTGTAATATACTAATTACCCATAATGACCCATTTAAATAACAATTAAAGGTCTATCTACTCTCAATTTATAGATTAGCACTATCTTTGCTCTACATTAACTAACATCAACTAATACTATGACTGATCAAGTTGGAGTGTGCTTTTAGGCATACACACACAACTCGCATTAACTTTGATTTTTGGACCAGCAAGTAGAGTAAGAACTTTTCTACATACTTGCAATCCAATTTATCATAACAATAAGTAGTTCAAAGAAAGATGATACTAAAGTATTTGATTTCATATATGTCATCTTTAAGCTTTCATGCCATAATATAACTGTAATTACATAAAAAAAAACTTTGTAGTTTTTACTTTCTATTAGGCCACAATGTTTTGAATTTGTTATTTGGTCACAATCCAAAGTAGATTAAATGTTACGGACTTTGAAATTTGTAATTTTCTAGCGTTGAAAACCGAAAAAGAGAATGTTGACAAGTTGAAAGCCACAATCAATCATGGCCATGTCTCTTAAAGAGAATCGTGTCTGATCTTCTTAAGGCTTTCGTTTTTTTACCCTACAAAAGAGGTAAATAGAAATTGTTAAAAACATTAATATCTAATAATTAAAGTTAATAGTCTAAATATGGAAGTGGTATAAACAAAACAGAAAGCTTCATGTTTGATAATTCATAGAACATGATAATGGTCTTTTATTGTGAACAAAATTGCTTTTTATCTTTTATACATTGCTCTATATGTTACCGCATATATTGAATGTTATGTTTTGCTAGATATGATACACTAAATGGTGTAACTAAAGTTGATGGGGGAACTAACCCGACAAATGGCATCACTAAAGAAGGTAACATACTTTGTTTGTGATATTATCATACTTTTTATTATATGGTTCCCACCTTTTTACCTCTAAAAGATTGAGGTGTGCCTGGCTCTTTTCTAGCTGCATGAGGACTAATGAAATAGAGGAGATAGCATAGCGGTTAACTAGGGCTTTCTGTTACACTATTTGTACAAATTTACTAGATGAAGATGCTCTCAAATATCTGAAAGATATTATGTGGTGAAGGATATGTCCCTAAGGGTTTCAAACTAATTATATTTTGATACCATATGTATTTTGAATGTTCCGAACATAAACTTTTGTACATGTGTGTAAAAGTATATGTGATATCATATTGTAAAATATGTTTTTGATAGCATATATATTTTTTCGATACGACACGCTGCAATACGCGGGTATTCTTTCCAAGTATATAATATATTTCTTTTACAATCTTTTAAAGCTATGTTTTTTGGTTATATTTATCCAATTTATACTTAATACTTGTGATTTGTTCATTCCGCCGCATCGCGCGGGCTTCCCACTAGTATACATATATATACATATATATATACATACATATATATATGTATGTATATATATACCTATATATACATATATATACACACACACACATATATATATATACATACATACATACATACATACATATATTTATATATATATAGGAAAAGGATCAAGCGAGAACCCCCTTTTATTGCGAGAACTTACGAAAACCCATCAAGATCAATGAATATCATTATTTTTTATGTTTAAATAATATTATTACACATATAAAAGATTATGATCTTTTATGTATATGTGTATATTCACAAGTGTAAAAGAGTTTACATTGGTGTAAGTTTTGAAAAAAATCACATGTATTTAAAGTTGCAAGTAAAAGTTACACCGATGTAAACTTATTTACACTTATAAATTCACACATATACATAAAATATCATAATGTTGTATATGTGCAATAATGTTATTACAATAAGAAAAATTATGATTTATATTGATTTTGACGGGTTCTCGCAAGTTCTCGCAATAACACAGGGTTCTCATTTGAACCTTACCCTATATATATATATGTATATATATATATCGGTTACTGTACAAAGTGTAATTTTCCAATGAAGCATATGAAGTTAGCAAGATGCAACACTTGTTTTCTGACGGATGGGTAGTTTCGTCTGCATCATAATTATACATAAAAGATACATAATTATGCAAGTTATATATGTAATTATGCAACGTAAAATTACTAACGTTATAAAAAACAATTACACAGTTTATATTTATAATTACGTAAGTTATATGATAATTACGCAAATTATGGTCATAATTACTCAGTTAATAATTACGCAGGTTATTTTCACAATTCCGCACTTAATAATCACGCAATTTATACACACAATACATAGACTTTTTAAAAGAAAGTGTTGATTTTTTAAATATAGAAATACTATACTCAAATTAAAGAGAATAAAATGCTCGAATTTACGGTGTATTTTTTTAAAAAATAATGTCGTAGAAAAAAGTTATACATGTTAAAAAAACTGGGGGAATTTGAAAAAAATAACAACTGTAAACTATTTTCAAGTTTACCCTCCTACTATTATTTCACGCGTGATTATAATCTGAACCGTTTATCTCTTAAATCAATGGTTGGAATTACTTCATTCATTTCAGATGATTTTTTTAACTTTGTATAGTAAACTTAATATATATAATATAAAACAATTATCTTTGTTAAAAATATAAACTAAGTTGACTCACGAGACTGAATCGAGTTCACTAAGATAAACGAGCGGCTTAATTTGACTCAACTTCTAAGCGAGTCGAAGCCAAGTTCACCCTAGCTTGACTCGTTTATGCTACGTTCTGGAGTTTAATAAATGAAAGAAAATAAAAGAAAAAAAGTGAAAGGAAATTAACGAGGGAAAAAACATGAAGAGAAAGAAAACTAAGAAGAAAAAAAATAGAGAGAAATAGAAAGACATTTTTAATTTTCTTGTTTCAGAGTTTAAAGAGAAAAAAATAATAATAATGTTTTATTTGTTTTCTTTTCATTTCCTTCTATTTTGAAAGGAAAGTTAGAATGAAAAATTATTGAAAATTATTCTTTTATTTTTTTATTTTCTTCATTAAAAAACTCGTTAACTAAAGTTTTTTTTCATTTTCCTTTACTAAAAGAACTCAGTAATATAATTATTATTTTATTTAAATGAGAGTTTAAGAATATTTGTTGTGAGTGAAGAAGAAAGAAAAATAATAAAAAAAAAAATAAAAAATATTATTTAATTTTAAAACAGAAAAACTTTTAATAATTTTTAACGTAATATGGATAAATAAGGAAAATAGACTATGAATGCTTTTAGAACCATTAAAAAAGTTTAAAATTGCAGTTCAAACCCTTCATTTAGTATAAACACAACATTCATCCCTTATTTTATTTTACTTGTTTCTTACATTCTCAAAATATCTAGCAACTTCTTGCTCATCTTCAACATCGTTACTGCAACTCCATGCGAATTCTTCTTTGATTTCATCCGGTAATCCTCAAAATGCCTTGCATTATCACATCATTAGCTTATTACGTACGTCGTAACCCTTTATTTCGATCGATTTCTGTTTCTACATCCGTTTCCCCTTTCAAAAACCCTACGCATCGCTGTTTTCTCCATTCGAATGTGAATTTTGTGTTTTTTCTGTTTCTGATTACACTAGTTTTAGTTGTATATTCATATATTGTTCTTCTCGGCTTGCGGAATGTAAAACATAGCATTTTATGAGATGTGTGAATTGTTGGATTCGATTTTGTAAGTAATCGTCGAATTTGAGTCTTGAGAGTTGAATTGATACATTGATGTGATGTTTTGACAGTCGATGGCTTGTGGATTTCAAATTTTGGCGTCGAATTACTGTTCGTGGTCGACGGTTGTAAGTGAAAGTGATGAACGTGCTATTGTTAAGGAGAATTCCGATTCAGTGCTTCACTGGAGAGATAAACATAGTTTGTTCAGAAGTATATCACATTTCCGTAACACAAGGTAACTACCTTTAACTTAAATTTATGTTTGAATGATTAGTTTTACCTTCCTGATAATGTTACTAATTACTATACAATTCTGTGCGTAGTGTTGAGTAGTTATATAGCTGTAGAGTGTGATTGATAAGCTGTTTGGTTTCTGATTAGAATGGTGCATTAGGTGTTAGAGTGAAAGTGGTAAGTCTTAGTTCAGTTGGAGGATGTGATTAAGCGTCCAAAGTTAGTGAGAGAAGCCTTCCGATTTTATAATCAGTATTTGGGGTTAACAGATATAGTCGAAAGGAATTTGCTATCAACGTTTTGCAGCTAAGATATGGGAGTTTTGAGACACCACTTGTAATCAGCAACAATTTCCAACATTAGATTGCTATAGTGGCTGAATACGTTACCTAGATTACATGTTCGGAAATGGAAAATACCATTTATCACCCCGGCATGGCCACTAAGAATGCCTTTTATGCATAGACTTAAGAATACCTTGTACAGTTTTTTTTGTTTTTGAACAGCTTGCACAGTTATACCCGTTATATGACTTTGACACCATGAGACATATACACATTTTGCGTTGACACCTTGTAGTCTAGCCAAGGTTATGAAGTTGTTGCCCAACATTTTGCATTCTGATGAAATAACCTGTTAGTGCGTATAAAACATTTGTTGCCCAATATGATCATGAATGATGTTGGACCACAAGTATCCATATTCAGTACCATGATTTTTATTTCATTGGTCTAACAAAATGTAATTAATGATAGACTCAAAGTTGAAACAACCATGGAGAGTAGTCGACTTCTTGGACTTGTTTTTCATCTGGCAGTTTTTATGGGACAGAGTTATCAATTAATAGCTATATTGTTATCTTGAAATTATTCTTGCTAAGATCCGGGCTGTCCACACCCACCCACTTTCTCAGTCTATTCTACATATAGAAGTTGAGGTTTTTGGCACCATTGATCTTAGAATTGCCCTTTTTATGGTTGGTTTCTCAATTTCTAGATTAAAGATAGTTGATTTGCTGACATGTCTTTTAGATAATGTACCGGACTAACAAAATCCAAACAAAATTAAGGTAGTTCCAAAAATTGTAGGCACTGCCTAGAAATGGAAAATAGCAATGATGGCTGAAACATGAACGTGGTTAAAGGTAATCCTGAAAATGACTTTGGTACAACATTAGGTACTGTCTGTAAATATAAATTAGTTGCAGTGGCTAAAATCTAGTCACTCCTCGTTAAGGCTGTAATGAACCCAAACGTTCAGCGAACCGTTCGGCGGGAAGTTTGTTTAATAAATGAACGAACATGAATAGATGTTGTGTTCGTTCATTTGTGTTCGTGAACGCTCGCCGCTCGGTAAGGTGTTCGTCCACGTGCGTTTATGTTCGTTTACATTTGTTCATGTTCGTTTGTTTATATTTGTTCATTCATTCGTTAATTATTAATTTATATATCATATAACTTCTATTTTAATTCTAGTTTATTTTGGAAATTTTATTTTTTAAATCGGCCTAATGTCTATACTTAATAATTGTTGATATTTGTGAGCGTTCAGTAATATGTTTGTTCATATTCATGTATATGATAATTATATCAAACGCTTAACTTTAAATAGTATATGATCGTTTGTGATGGTGAATTGTTCGGTTTGTGTTCATGAACCGTCCGTGAAGAAGTTCAATTCTATAATGAACGAGCACGAACAAGAATTTTCGTTCGGTAAGTGTTCGTGAACACTTACAATTCTTAATAAACGAACACGAACGAGGCACCTTTTGGTTTGGTTCGGTTCGTTTACAGCCCTACTCCTCATCCTTGGGCATGCAACACAAATATTTTAAAAAAATGACAAATTACCAAGAACTACAAACATACACGGTACAACAATTCGAAAGCTGAACATTTTTATATATTTAGCAATTTTTAATGACTGTAAGCTTGCTCTGTACTCTATTCAGTAGATGTAGATGTGACTTTCTTACCAGAACGCTTTAATATCATTGTTCTTTCACTAGGCCAGGGGTGGGTTGGGGGTGTTCATGTAGGCACAAGTTCAATGATGAGCATTTTTTTATATCTATAGCAATTTTTAAATGTGTTTTAGTTTGCTGCAACTGTATGCATGCTCTGTACTCTATCCAGTAATTTTGCCTTTGTCACCAGAATGCTTTGATGTCGTTTTCCTGAGCCATTCTTGTGTTCATTTAGTTTTTGATGTGTAATGCTTCAAATATCGTGTCTAGTTACTGAAATCTTGCATGCTTTGTACGAATCAACTTGGGGTGTTATTACTAAAATAAAGAAAAGAGCAAAAATAAAAAGACACATATATATCACACAAAGATTCTTACTGTTTGACAAATGACAAGTAGGGCCATCCCAAAAGTCGATAGACTCACTTTCTGTTCATTTAACACCTTACCCTAGAAATTATTTATTCTCTAAATTGTGTTAGCAAGATACTTGATCAACAAATAAATGCAATTAAAGAGGAATCAACTAGGAAGAGGAAATTAATTACTTGAATTAAAATGATTCTTAACCTCTTATTAATTTCAGCACGTAGGCCGACCCCCTTGCTTACTTTGATTGACGATAGTAAACCTTACTATAGCCTCAATTCATATCAATATAGTAGTTAGGCATGATCTTTTTTTGTTAAGTGTTAACCAGCCCTAGGCAGTTAAATGACCTGTTAATGCTTCATTGACTATGTTACATTTGAGTAGACTCCTAAGCAATTATTTCTATTATATGCATATGATTATTTAAATTTTATCGTTGTGCAGTAATTTTTCTGAATTACTAATTTCATTGTTACATTGATAGATTACTTGGAAATAGTACTTCCAAAGTTCCAAGTGGGGGTATTTACTTGTTAATATATCAAGTTGGGTTATATTTTTTCCCTAATATGTCAAAGCGGGTAAACTTAATAATTAGTTTGAATGGAAATAGGCCGAAGGTTGTTTATAATGTATTTGTATTACAGCAAAACTACCAAATCAACTAAATTAACTATGTTATTATGTAAATAATGTAATTATATCATCGCTAATCATCTATAAAAATATTATAAATAGATTAATTGAAGCCTGTCAGACCAACCCAACCCTATAAAATTTACCTGTTTGACCTATTATTCAACCTGTTGATTTTCCTGCCTACGTTGATTCGTTAAAAATACATTATACTAAACCCCAAGGTCTTTTAATTACCCCAATGTGGGTCTATTCTTTGCAACAGTTTCCGTGGAAGTCGAAGCAGTATGGAAATGGCATTTGCTTTAAACACGGGTGGTTTACCAAGCAACGGTGACCAAGAAAACATCAATGGCGACACACCAACGGGTCTAGGCCAAACAAGATTGGGCCGCCTAGTCAGTGCAGGCGGAAGAGAGCTATTGGAAAAGCTAAACTCAGCCAGAAAAAACTTCCCCTTGAAGGTATTTCTCCTCCTCCTCGGTTTCTACACAGCCAACGCACTAGCCACCATCCTCGGCCAAACCGGTGACTGGGATGTTTTAGTGGCGGGTGTGGTGGTGGCAGCAATCGAGGGTATCGGTATGCTTATGTATAAAAAGTCCACTTCATCTACCACCAACGCCAACGATGGTAGCAGCCGTAGAACCAGGAGGTTTGAATCCTTGATAGTGTTGGTAAACTATTGGAAAGCTGGTGTTTGTTTAGGCCTCTTTGTAGATGCCTTTAAATTAGGTAGTTAATCATTGTTGCCATATTGTGTGTGCCATAAAGTATTTTGCTTGTTAAAGTTTGAAATATTATTGTGTCTTGGTTCTAGAGTAGATAATTTTTTTTTGTTGGAATAAACATATTGGTGATTCGTGTGTAAAGTTTGTGTAAGTAATTAAATCAGGGATGACGGTGTACTGAAACGACCAAGTCCCTACTCGTTGAGTGAGATTTCGCTAGGTATGTTTGTTATATACTGAAACGAGCAAAAGTGTAAAGCGACAAGTTGGCTCAACTTTCAAGTTGTATACATGTTAATTCCTGTAAATGGTGAATTCGCACTCTCTAAACCTACTTAAATCTACACTAATCTCAACCATGAGACTAGTTTCTCAAAGCACTAATAAGGATCACATTGATTACATTTCATGAGCTTTAGGTTACACATTATAAACACAAGTTAACTACGAGCTAAAGTTTCAAGTCCGATAAGTGATTGCGACAAGAGCTAGCCTGGCTTGTATGGTTATGAGCTTGAGTCTTGAATTGATGTTGACCTGCCTTGGATCATTCGTTAAGCATCCACAATTTAGAGGACCCACTTAAGTTGTGTTCTACATTGCAATCTAGAAATGTTTATGCCATAATGGATGTAACAAAGCATGTTGAATGATATGATGTTTAGATGTGTTTATGTTGTTTAAACTCTTGATTATGAGATAAGTAGCCCTAGAGGAATATGTACTATGATGTTTTAAGTATGTTTATATATCTATAATCTATAACCTCTAATAAAACAATATTTTTTTGTCATTTGTCATTATTTTAATCTATGTTTTTGTTACTTGTTTTTTTTAGATATTCATATATTAATTTTTCCTCCAAAATGATGTTATAATAATTTAAACATTCATACAAATTTCTCTCTCCTATTAATTGTTATGTTTTTCTCTTTTATAATTTTTTTTATATCAAACTATCTTTTTTTAGAATAGAATATATGAAGGAATTTGAAAATAATAACTTTTAGTTAAGATCTAAATAACAAAAATTAAAGTTTTATATAATATAAAATTTTCTAAAACATTAAACATTTTTTAAACAAAATACTTTAAAATCGTTTTGTTTAGAAAAAAATTATAAACAGGTGAAATATTTTAAAACATTCTTATTAAAATTATGAAAATAATTACAAATCATATTTTTTAAAACAATATTTTTATAAAAAAATCTTAAACAAATGTTTAAAAATGAAATTATTTACATAAGAGAGTTTAAAAAATGTTATAATTATTTTATTTCTTGAACTATTACCTATATATAAGTTTAATTATATTTTATATTAAAATATTATACTGTAACTATTAATGTTTATTTTACATATATATTTTATATTAAAATATATTTCATTTATTTAATAAGTATTTAGCCTATCTATCTATTTATAAAAAAAACTAAAATAAGCGTAAAATTATTATAGATCTTATTATACTTATTTTTTCATTTCTCTATATTATTAATAATAATATTGAATACTAATAATGTTACTCATATCATTTTCAAAATTAAAATATATAATTTAATAAATTAAAAACCTACTTTTTATTAAAAAGACACTTTTTAGAAACAAAAATTTTATAAAATAAAGAATACAATGAATTTTTTTTAAAAGGGATTTTTACATATATCCCCTTTTTAAAAAAATAAATTATATATTTTCCCAACCAAAAAAATCAATTACATATTTTCCCTTCCTAAAACTTATATATTGTAACATCTTGTAATTTTAGGTTAATTTAAAGTTAGCCTTGTTAATTCTTGTAAGGGCCTTTATTGCTATACATAAAACTTATGGGTTGCTTATGTATATTGCTTTAATTTGTCTTTTAATCTTTTAAGATTATTATGATTATTATTATATAATGAATAACAATAATAATAATAATAATAACAAAGGATAATGACAATAATAATAATAATATTGTTATTAATAATATCAACCAATAAAGTTTTTAAATTTAAAAATTATTTAAAACTTAAAGTAAAAAAGTTAAGGGGGTTAATTTATCAATTTAATAAACTTGAAATGGAAGTTTAAACATGAAATGATATAATTTCAAAGTTGAGGGAGCATTATTGTAAATAACCAAAACTTCAATTGTTTCCCTTTTTCTCTACCCGTAAATCAGATGGCTTTTCCGGCCACCGGCGACCAACTTCCAGCGACTCTTCAACCCACCAAAAACACTCGTTTTCGACCTCGAACCGTTACAATTGAATTCGTGTGCACGTTTCGAACATTAAACGAACTTTAATTTGGGTTAAAAGATGGTAATGGATGGCGATTGAGGTCGATAACCGGCGATTCCAAAGTGCTAACCGTTTGGCCATTAAAACTTCAATAATAACTTAATTCACTTAACCTAATCAACCTTCTATCTACTCTTAAAGTGTTTAATCAACAAAATTCATCTGAAACACTCACACATTACTCGATCAACTATCGTATCCATCACGAACCTGCGGTCACACGAATACCATCACTCAAACTTCAAGAGCTGAAATTGTTAGAGGGCTTTGGTTCACCTAGGCCTTTGGAAGCTTTCTGCAACACGAATTTGACCATCGTGTACATTTGCATCGTGAACCGACTTCGACCAAGCCGCAACGTGTTCTTCGTTTGTTCATGTAGTGGTCAACTTCGAATCGGGTAATTAAACGATGCTATATACTCTTTTTTATATGGAGATCAAAAGCCCTATGGGAATTTTGTGTAACAACATCGAATACGTGTCTATTCGGGGGATTTCGAATTAGGGTTCATAGGTTAATTAGGGATTTATTTCGTGTTATGGTTTAAAACTATTATGGACCGAAGCCTAACAAGGCCTTGGCCCTTGTTTTGTTGGTAACACTGATAATTTTTAAACAAGAGGTCCCCGGTTCGAACCTGGGGGACCTCATATTTTAGTTTTAAGGTTTTTTAGCATTTGTTTTAAATTCAGAATTTTTCTTAAAATTTATAAATATCAATTTATGAACTTGTTAATTTTTTTAGGACCCCATACTATTTTCTCCACATTTAATTCGTAAAATATCTTAGTATTTTTATTAAAATATTTTAGACAAACAATATATTTAGTTTATTTTCTTATAAACATGACTTTAAATAAAGTTTTAAATCATTAAATTATTAGTTGCTCAAATTTTAACTATATATGATATTGTTTAAATGATGGTTATGTTAAAAACTTTAAAAGTTTTTTTTAAATTACATTTAGACATTATTGCCAATGGTTTTCTTTTATTTCTTAATATTAAAATGATTAAATAGTATATTTTATTGACTCAAAACATAACCAAATTTACCATTTTAGTTGGATCTAATTATTAACATCCCAAAATTCTATCGAAACCCTAGTTCGCGTTAAAACTAAAATCTTATTATTAAACTTAAACTTGTAAAATATATATTTAGGTACCTTGTGAAGTTCTACGTTAGAAGTTGCTTATTATTCTTTTTAACCCTCGTATATAAAATTTTACATCAAGTGAGTATTTCTATACCCTTTTTTTAAATTTTCATATTTTGGGGTGAAACATGTTACCTTATAATTGTTGCACATGTAAAACGTTTGATTCTTGTAAACTTATGGCAATTCACTTGTATGTTATGGTTAGTTGATTTTTGTAACTACCATGTAATGTCGATTATATGTACAATCATTAACTATTGCTAGCCTGGTGACGTCATAGATCTATGGGCCTGACAAGCCTGCTTGGTTAATCCAAGTACACTTAGGGGCTGTTTGATTACTGCTGACTGAGTAAGATCTGACTGAGTCAGAAGCTGACCCAGTAAGAAGTTCTGACTGGGTCTGCATCTGACTAAAACTTGGCTATTTGATTTAGTATCTGACTGACTTTGCTAAATAAGAAAAATAACTTTATTGTCCCGTTTGTTTAATTGATATCAATCGAACTCTATCGGTGAATCTACAACAACATGATGAGAAGTTTCCATTATGTTCTAAAGTGATAAGAGAAATAAAGTGGGAGCTCAAAATCAAAATAAATGGCTCATATCACCTCAAAATCCTCCGATGGATAACACCACAAATTCCTCAAAACCCCTCATCAAACCCACCTCCCTACTCCTCCCCAAATCCACCACCACCACAATCTCTGCAAGAACCACCGTCGCCGAAGCATTCTTCTCCGCCTTGAGCTGCGCACGGGGGGTCAAAGAGCAAGGATTTCGTCACGCAGGGGGACTCGTCGCGGAGCGCAGGGAGCTGGTCGCGCAGGGGGGGGTTGTCGCGCAGGGGACTGGTCGCGTAGGGGGGGGGGGTTGTCGCGCAGGGGGCTGGTCGCGCAGGGGGTTCGCCGTCGGTGGTTGTTCGGTGGTCGCGCAAGGAGGGTGGGTAGGGTGGTGGCCGTCGGTGGTCACTCGGTGGTCTGGGTCAGCTTTGTTCAATTTCAGGTCCTGGTCAGCTACTTGGACCCGATCAGCAGGAAACAAAATGCATATCAAACGGGCTGACCCGCTGACCGAGTCAGCCAGTCAGCCGGGTCAGCCGCAATCAAACACCCCCTTAGCTAATCATATATATTTGTAAACATTTGAGACTTGTAAAAATCTGTCAAGGTTTGATTGTGCATTCTGTCTTACATCTCTAGTTACTTTGTTCTCTAACTTACAATATGAATTGCCATCTTTTATAAACTTATGTATTGAAAACTATGGAAATCTCACCAACATTATGTTGACATTTTATTTTTAATATGTTTCAGGAAATATTCAAGTTTGATCATCACTTTTGAAGCTTGTTCACACCTAGGATTGGATCTAGTTAAATAAATGAATGAGTTTGTTATATTTCTTATTATGCTTGTTAATTTCTTTATTTGAGACTTATGTTTGTAATGTTACCTTTAAAACTTATGAATAATATATTTGGATTTAATAATAGCGTTATGTGGCTGTGAACGATCTTAACTCTCACATCTCAACGTTTTCGCCGTCAAGGTTTGGGTGTGACATATATCACACATATATTCATTTCATTCAACTTAAACTATTAAATAACTATTTTACTTTGTTTTTAGTAGAAGATTTTTACATATGGATGCTTTATTATTAAAATTGTTTAAGACTTATGACAATTGTGTTTTGTATTTGGATATATAATTTTGTTTATCGGTTATTATAGTTTTGAAATAAAGTTTTAAACGAGATATGATTTTTTTGTTTCTAAAATTGGTAAATATGTAATATATATGTTTTAGAAAGGGGAAATATGTAATTAAAATTTTGATTTGGGTAAATATGTAATTAATAATTTTAGTAAGGGGAATAAGTAAATGCCCCTTAAAAACTGTTTTTCTTAAAACAATATATTTAAAAATCACATATTTCTATAAAAGAAAATTTTAAGAAAAATACATTATTGTTTATTTAGTTAAAGTGCCTATTTATACGTATTTATTATCATATTTTATTTTCAATCATGATTTTAAAATCCATAAATTTTTATTAATAATTATTTAATATATTATTTGTTTATTATAATTCATAAATTTTTATAAAAATATTAGGTTATTGAGCAATAATATTATTTTTGTTTTGTTTTATAATATAGACAGATTAGAAAGAGTTAAATTAAGTACATTTTAGCATTCTTCTTTTTTATTTGTTAGAATTCAATTATAAATGTATCAATTGATATGTAAATTGATATGCAATGAACAATAATAATATTAATTATTTATCGAATTCATAAAACAATATATGTATTATAATAATAATAATAATATATAATAATAATAATAATATTGATAATAATAACAATAATAATAATAATAATAATAACAATAATAATAATAATAATAATAATAATAATAATAATAATAATAATAATAATAATAATAATAATAATATTAATAATAATAATAATAATAATAAAAAAATAATAATAATAATAATAATAATAATAATAGTACTAATAATAATAATAATATAATAATAATATATAATAATAATAATAATAATAACAATAATAATAACAATAATAATAATAATAATAATAATAATAATAATAATAATAATGGTAATAATAATAATAATGGTAATAATAATAATAATAATAATAATAATAATAATAATAATAATAATAATAATAATAATAATAATAATAATAATAATAATAATAATAATAATAATAATAATAATAAAAAATTGTTTAACGTTGGAGTTTAAACTTCAGATTATCAGATAGTAAGATTGATACAAGATTTGATTCCGCCAAACCTTTTTGAGTCATAAGTCATAACTATATTGACGGCCCATAGTGATAAACGCGTCTTCAAATTAAGGATGCCTAAAATTAATTTCGACTAAACAAATGTTACAATTTTTTAATTGGAGGTGTGAACGATTACGGTTCGGTTCAGTTCGGTCACAATGTTTAATAAACCGGTGGTTTTACGGTGTTCTACAAATGTAAGCCAAACCGATTGACGGTTTGATTGTTCTTTATTAATTGTTGCAACGAATGGAACCAATGCTCCTGATGATGATCTATGTTTCGACGTTTGTCTATGTTTTGACGCAAACTTTGTTTAGAAACAAATCGGGTCAAATATAAAACGTTTACGTGCTTATATTTATGTGCACTTTGAGTTGGTCTACGATGTAAAGATCTGTTTTGAAACGTATAGGGTCGAATATAGTATGTTTTCAATCGGCTGTATAAATCTGAGTTACTCTACGTTTCGATGTAAATTTAGTTCAAAAACAAGTCGAGAAGATCGTAATCTATATTTTATCTCGCTCCATACAACGCTGTTGTATGTGCTTTTTTATGTACATTTCGAGTTGGTTTACATTTCGACATAATTTTATATGAAAAATAGTTAGGTCAAATATAATCGTTTCATTTAACGGCATAAATTCGAATTACTATACGTTTCGACGTAAGTTTAATTCAAAACAAACCAGGTTAATCGTATTATATGCTTTATCACGTCGCTACAATACCGCACAAGATATAAAAAAAAACTAGTTCTATAATAGATTAGTAAGAGTTAAATTAAGTGCATGTTATAGTTCTTCTTTTATATTGGTTAGCCCAAATTATAATTATTTTTGTGTATTATTTTAGACCGTATCATTAGAATTCAATTAGATCCTTATATTATGAAACTACGTTAGAGACCATTTATTACATGAGTGGAAAAATATATTATATCAAAATCATTAGTTTTATAAATATTTTATTTTTTAAATGTTATTATCTATTGGTGAAATAAAAATATAATGAATATAAAAAGTTATAACACATAATGAATTAAAAAAAATTTACTCTATATTTAATATGTATTAATAAATTATTAAAATAACTACATTTATATTTTAGATGTTTATTGTTTAGTTTACTTATTTATAATAATTATAATTTAATATGAGAGAGATAAGAAAATACAAATATAGATATATTTGTTTTAATATATTTTAGTTAAAAAGAAAAGTCAAATTATTTGTTTTTATAATTTTCGTATTTATTATGAGATAGAGACGGAAAAATGACTTTTTGATATGCTTGAATGATGACACATGTAATTTGATATGCTAGAATGATAACATGTGTTTTAAGAAAATCTTCTTTTATTATAGGTTATAGATAAAACATACAACACGATATCAAACCTTCAAATAATATAAATTTTTGTATGAAGGCCCGGCCCGATAAATTAACCTAAAACAAAATGGGTTATACAATATGTATGACAAAGATTAGAGATCTTGTTGAAACTTAGGCAGCAAGTTAGCGGTAATCACATGACAGTAACTACACAGTTAATGGTTAAAAGACAATTCGTGTGAATAATAAGAACCATCAGAAGACCAATTAGTTATCATTTGGTTAACATGATGAAATTGACATTAAACGATATAAGACAAGTCATGACTAAGGTATGATTCATTCACTTTTACCTTCGCACACACTATTTAATATTTTACTAGATTAAAGCTCATGTATTACATAAGTGAAATAAATAGAATATATTAAAATCATTAGTTTTATGAATATTTTATTTTTTAAATATTATTATCTATTAGTAAAATAAAAATATACTAAATATTTAAAAGTTATAACACATAATGAATAAAAAAAATCCGTGACCATCTACTCAAACCGCAAACATTCTAACCATTTTCCTTGTCCACTAAAGTATATAACATAAAGGCAGAGACTATATATAAAAATAAAAAAAATCCATCGACCCTTGTAAACGTGTTATAGTATAATTTACCTTTTTATTATTTTTATTTTTCTCTTTTTCCGTACAAATACAAAGCTAAATCTTATCGAAGAAGGAAAAAGTGGTCCCTAGAGAATATATCCGTGTTAATAAAGTGAAAAGGCAATGTTCACTTTTAAAATGTTTGTGTCAAATTGGGATCATTTAATATTAATAAAAGCTGATTACATTACATCAATTAATTTAGAATCTTATGATTTTTTAAAATAAAAGTCATGAGTTTGAGTTTTATTTTATACAAAATAGTTGTGGGTTATAGGTTTATCACAGTGGATATTTAGGTAGTGGTTTTCTTCGGAAATGACGGACAGAACGGGTTACTAGCGTTGTTTGTGTTTGCGAGCTTGGCTGATCTTTCGACGTTGGGTTTACCTGGGTGACTGGATTAATAGTATTTGTTGGTTGTTCAAGGAAAAAGTTACTAATAAAACATTTTGGATAAAACTAACTAGAAAGTAAGTCCTAGAAATATGGCACGTTTGTAAATTCCGTTATGCGACAACGGTGACATTAACGTTGTTAACCACATAAAACACAACATATGAAATTACGACGAGTCAAATATGCCAATCAAAGCACATATAGAGAATGATTATATAAAAGTGTTAGTGTTCATCGGTTGGTATCGGTTTCATTTTACATGGTAGTAGCAGGTTATCATGTACACATCGACTAGTATAAAATAAATACCTTCTATAAGTTCGAGTCATCTGTATGAATAAAAACTACAAGATTACATATTAAATATAAAAGTTCAAAACAATATTTTTAAAATAACAATCACCAATAATCAAAGTTACTTCTTCAAAAACAATTTCAATATCAAAATTAATACGTAAAGATCGTTTTTTATAAAAAAATATGGTTTTTAGAAAGAGAGAGTTGACAAGAGTGATTTTTTTTAAGTTTTGACATTAGAAGTACCCGCCCCTGTTATGAGCGAGCTTTCTGTCTTGGTCAACATGCACATGACAATCCATGTGAATGCAACAACTGTCAAATCAAACTTAAAACTCGCCCATGTTATGATCTAAGTTTTCAAAAAACAAAATTTATATTTTAGGTGGTGAGCAAAAATTAAATCATAATTAGTATATTATATATATGTTAATTTAAAATGTTGGCATGTATATGATTGGGAGTATAACATAAAAACAGACATTTGACAATTCTTAACACATCACTGCACACACAGTGGATGATGATTGATGAACAATGTAATACACATAAAAATTCTTTCATTATTCACCGATGAGAGAGAAATCAGAAAATACAGTAAATTGAAATCACTTTTCGTACAGAATTGCATATTATATGCGTCAACAACACCTAATTGTAATCTGCTTTAATCCGATCATTTTCGTTTTCATTATCGTTTTCGATTTAGTTTTCATACACAGTGGATTGAAGATTTGAAGGAATAATGGCTACCAATGGAAGCAACAGTGGTGAAGTATCTGATCATCAACTGCCGTTTGCGAGAAGGTAAATCATACCGAACAACTTTTATTCAATGATTTTGTGTTGTTCGTGTTGTGTTTAACTGTTTTTGAGGTTTAATCTTCGGTTTAATAATTCAGTTTTAGACTTTTAGTTAATAAGTGGTTGATCATCGGCGTTCGTATGGATCACCGTCGTGAAGTTTATCGAACGATTAGTTAGGGCTTTAAACTTCGTTAAATTCGATGAGTTTCAGTTTTGTGTGGCGTAACGATGATCTGATTAATCATATACGTTTTGTGATGTCATTTGAAATTGAATACGAATGTCATTTGAATGAAATCCTAGGGTTTAGTGAATTCAAACTTACGTACTTTTATGATTTTTAATTTTGATTGGAAAATTGGAGCATGTTCTGAAGTTTATCGGCATAAAGTTAGGGGTGTGAACTTCTGGGGACAGAAACTTACACGAATTTTATTGGTCTTTTGTTTACTTTTTGAAAATGACAGAATCCATAAATACTCTGATAACCACTGAATCAGATTATTTGGGTTTAACTTAAACGGATTGGGTCAATTTCAGGCTGTACCGGTGAACATATTTAGCTAAATGGTTGTATATGTGTTTATTCATTGACCTATATAGCTAATTTATTTATTTTAATATATTTGGGTAATAACTTAAACTAATTTGATATCTTATGATAAAATTTAAAGGTTTAAAAAATAAATTGGCATATTTAATCATTTAAAAAATTAAAAATACAATGTAAATTTAGGAATTTTATGTGTTAATACTTAATATCATAATATGTAAAATTTTCGGGTGTGTGTTGTGTTTGGGTTCATGTGAAATTTTTACCTTTGGGTCGGGTTCCATCAACAAAGCTGCAAGCACGGCCCATTTAGAGCCTTATATCAAGTGAGGAGTTTATACACTGAGATCATCATGTCTCATCATTATTTTTTTTATTTCATACAAAGAAATTAATTATATTGATGCCACTCAACAAGAATTCTCTATTCCGTCACACAATTTATTTCACTTTCAGTTTGCCAATTTTAAGGGATAACAGATATTTCGTTTTCCAATATGTGTATTTATATAATACTAAGACGTATAATTTGAGTTTTCCTGATGCGATATTTGTGAATTTTTCATAGTTATCAAATAGAGGCTTTAGAGCAAGCAATCAAGGAGAACACTATAGTGTTCTTGGAGACGGGATCAGGCAAAACATTGATTGCAATTATGCTTCTACGCCATTATGCTTCTACGCCATTATGCTCATCTTTTGAGAAAACCGTCCCCGTTTATTGCAGTTTTTTTGGTACCAACTGTTGTATTGGTCAAACAAGTATGTCAATTGACTTTTTAGTTCTTAAACGTGTTCCCACCATGTGTAATTAAAGCATAATTATGGGAGTTTTGTATGCCTCATTAGCAAGCAGAGTATGCTAGAAAGCACCTTCATTTGAAAGTAGAGGAATATTGGGGTGAAAGAGGTGTTGATTATTGGGATGCTGCTGATTGGAAGAAACAACAAGAAGAAAATCAGGTATGACAAGTTAGTATTTTGGCTTTTTATATAATTATAATTGATCTCATCAAAATTTTGACCGGTGATCAAATACCTAAAGTACTCCTCAAGCAGGCAAAAGTAGTCTAAACACATTCACCATCAATATATGGATTTTGATCATTTAACCTTTTACCAATTTAATTCTTTTTTATTCTTTTTGTTGGAAGGTCAAAACAAATTAAATTAGATATTTTAGTCTTTTAGTGATAAAAATGATGGTAGTACTAGTCACGATTGCTAACAAGCTAATAAGTTAAGCCATTTTCACATCATAATCTTAAGTATGGAACTGTTTAACTTGGTTGTACCGTATAATTCCTTATTTTTCAATTTAACCTGAATGCAAATATATGTTACAGCTACTGGTGATGACACCCGATATTTTAAGGAATGCATTGAGTCATAAGTTCTTAACCTTGGAAGTTATCAAGGTGTTAATATTTGATGAATGCCACAATGCAAAGAAAAATCATGCGTATGCTATCATCATGAAGGTATGTTAATGATCATAATCTTTAACATTATTACTAATTTTTTTATAGTTCAGAATTTAACATTATATAAAATATCTCTAGGACTATCAGCGCAACTTACTTGCTGGTAGTTCGCAGCTTCCTAGGATCCTAGGGTTGACTGCTTCACCTGTGAAAACTAAAGGTATGAAAGCGTATTATGCTTTTAATTATCATATAACTGTTAATAATATTATTAGGCAAACTGCACAAAGAAATAAATTTTACATTTTTCTAGATTTTGGTAATCATTTTTAAATTGGTGACAATTAGGAACCAACATCATGATTTTACTTCAATATGTTAAATGTGGCATTAGTTTAGTCACATAATCTAAAAATTGATTCTTTTTCTTAATTCATATTAAAAAAATATTTAAATCTCAAATAAGATGTCATATGACATATATACATATACACTAAAATAACACCTAAAATGCCACGCCAACAAATTTCAAAAGTTTGAAAAAAAACAGGTCGTTCGTTACCACAAGGAATTGTAACATTGCTAGAATGTAATAAGGTGAAACTCGGTTTCTATTTAGTTATTCGTTCAAATTCAAGACTTGAATTACTAGGTTTTAATTGACCACAAAACCTTTGCACTTTGAAGTTTGACCACCCAATTCTTTTTTTTAATAATTACCATATAGCCTCTTTTAAGTATAAACAATTTACATTCATCTACTTATAATTTTATAAAAAATTATTTTTTAACAATAAATCATAAAACTTTTCATTGAAGTTTGGCCACAAAGTTTGTTTTGCGCCCTCAACTTAACTAAACGTTTTTTTTAACAACCAATCACATTTATTAAAAAACATCCAACAAGACTCTAGGATCACATGAAGTACATATGGATTATAAAGAAAAATTACACCAACATAACCAATCTAAACACGACATTTTAGCATGATTTTTAATCCACAAGAAGGATAGTAACTTAGCCTCGTCGAAAATCTCTTTAGCCCTCCTCGACCATTTGATAAGTGTATTTAAAACTAATTGACATCAACATCTCATATTGTAAAACTTACAACATGGGATGTTGATGTCGACTAGTTTAAATACACTTATTAAATGCTCATACTTAGTGTGTGTACTTAATTTGAATTTAGAAGTCCTAAGTAGCTTGTTTCTTGTGTTTCTAGGATCAAGCTCAAAAGATGCGTATTGGAAACAAATAAGCCAACTTGAAAATATGCTACGCTCAAAGGTTCCTACTTATCTGTGCATATGTTATTACTCAACTGTCTGTACTTATTAGACTAGGTTATTATTAGTGAATAATTTAGAGTTAATTATGTAATATTGTCCTCTATATAAAGGACCCTCTATTGTAACCCTAAATACATAATTACTCAATACAATTACAATTACAAGGTTTAATTTGGTATCAAAGCCAGGAAGGCTCGATCACCACCAAAACCCTAATCAGGCCGATGCTTTCGTGAACACAACCATAGCCGTCGCTTCCAAACCCTAACCCTAGCCGCCGCCAAACCCTAATCCTAGCCATCGCTAAACCTTAACCCTAGCTGCCGCACAACACATACAATCACCGCTTCTCCTTTTCAATCTCAACCCTTCATCGGATACGACGTGATGCTTTACCTACATTACCACTGATATACAACTGTGGCTCCGCCATACAACGGCAACACACCTTCGTACAAAAGTTTTAGGTGTGGAGATACGCGAGAAGATTCATCAAACTCACATCGCATACAACGCGATAACCGGTGAAGAACAACCGGTGCTTCACACATTCGGCGATTGCAACGACAAACAACAAGACCAATACTTTACTTTACTTATTTTTATTTTTTATGCTTTCTTAGATTTCAAGCTGAGTCTCTCCCGAGTTTAGCTTGCGGGGGAATATAAGACTAGTTATTATTAGTGAATAGTTTAGGGTTAATTACGTAATATTGTCCTGTATATAAAGGACCCTCTATTGTAACCTTAAATACACAATTGCTCAATACAATTACAATTACAAGGTTTAATTTTACTTATGTTACTACTTATCGAAATTGGATCATGCTATTTTGCCTTTGTAAAATTTGGCCTTTGCATCTCTTTGTTTTTATCAATATATTTATCATTGAACACTACATGAACTAGAAGCTAACTTTACACTTTTTCTGGATATTAGCAACCAACTTTAAATTAAGCAAAAGATAGAAATTAACTTTCATGTTATTACCTACTTTACGATATATACACACATGGCAGCTTATATGACATTCAATACCTATTTTTAATATTCTAGGTTTTTCCCCCTAAGGTAAGTTTTTTTTTTCTCACATGCATAAGTGTTTATAGCATACATGGCATCTTGGTTTTAAAAAGCGTTAGGCGCTCCGAGACGTTTAAGTCAAAAAAACCAAGGCATTATGTGTGAGGAATGAGGCAAGAGCCTCACGTATGCAAGGTGTTGTTCTATGTGCAACAAAGTAAGCCATATATACAACCAAAAGTTGCATTTGTTTAAATTTTTTTACATGTTGGCTTTTTTTACCATGTAAATCGTTCATAATCTCATCATCCCTTGGTTATATCTATGTAACATCCTTTTGCAGACCCCACTCTTGACCAATGTTGACCAAATTTGACCTAGATGTGCATGAGGCGCTGCCTTAAGCCCGTCTCAGGCGCTATTTTTAAAACCAAGCATGACATCTCATGTGGAGGCCGACATGGCATCAACCAATGCCACCTCAGTGAATTACATGTAGGCAACAATTATATCCAGTAAATCTCACATAGACAAAGCTATTGATAGCCTCTGGGTCTTGGGAGGGTGGGATGTAGACAAAACATACCTTTGTCCCAGGGCACAAAAATGTTGTTTCTAGTGCAGCCCTCAGCTCTAATAGCTTCTACTGAGACTCTCAAAAAAATAAGAAAACCTGGAAAGTTTATTCGCTTTCCCTATTTTGATTTGTAGGGCCAATTTATTCGGGCATGGGGAGAAAGTTATTTATTTTATGTTTTCATGGTTGAATTTGGTTATTTTTTAACGCTATCTTCTTTTGTTCAAAGATTAATGTAATTGTGATAACACATGTATCTTTTCTTTTTGATGAAGGTCTATACATGTGCAAGTGAATCTGCACTAGCCAAATACATTCCATTTTCCACTGCAAAGTATAAGTTTTATAAGGAAGCCGAAGTCCCACATATGTGGTTTGAGGAAATAAAAACTAAATTGTTCATTCTAAGAGAAAGGGTAATTTTGATTTTTTATGATATCTCTCCACCTTAAATTTGTTGTATATTTTCTATAAGAAGTTAAAGATAATATCTAACAAGTATGAGTTTCATTCCCCAGTATGAATTGGACATCACAAATTCAAGCCTATTGGAATCATCAAAAGAAAATGCAACAAAAAGATTGTTAAAGTTATCTTCCCAATTTGAATTCTGTTTGTATGAGCTTGGTATTTGGTTGGCATCAAAGGTATATTTTTATTTTTAAACTTCTAACCTTTTAACTGAGTGATTGACTCTTGAAACATTGTTTTCGTGTACAAATAGAAGAAATATGATGATCCTTTTATGTTTCTTCGGTTTGTAAAAAACACTCGTTGCAGGCGATATAAATCTTTTCTAGTGTAGAAGTAGTGATTCTGTCCCCCAACTAACCCATTTTACACCTCAATTCTAGTGTTTTAACAAAGATGGAAGTGAGTTTGAAGCTAAAGACACAAGCGTGACGCTTCATAAAGTCTTATTTTTCTTAATTCGTATAGTTAAGCTTGTATCAGCCAAAAAAGTTATTTATTCAATTAACAGGCAGCAGAAACTCATTCATGTGTAGCAAACAATCTTTTCACATGGGGGACGCCTGATGTCCGTGGTGAAAAGATATGTAGAGATTTTTGTAAAGAAGTCCATGGTGTTTTCTCTTCTTACATACCTTCTGGTAAATTAAAATTTTTATTATTTTTGTAAATTTCTTTACAGTCAAAGTATACTAAACTTTCAGTTTTGTGACTTTTGTCAATACCTAGGGTGGTTGGCTAATGATATAAATCAATCAAGTGTGAGCCTCGGTTTAATCTCAGCAAAAGTCGTGTGCCTAATTTATGCACTTGTTGAATACAGGTTTGTGCTAAATTGTGCTTTTCATGTTATCTTATTTTGAGTTTGAAACTATTTTGTAAAAATATTTGGATTTTTTGTAGGCATGTTAATGATATGAGATGCATAATCTTTGTTGAGAGGGTGATTACAGCAATTGTACTTAAGAGCTTGTTGTGTGAGTTGCACCCTAAACTTTTTGGGTGGAAAACAGAATATACAGCTGGCCATAACTCTGCTATGCAGTCCCAGTGTCGCGCTGCTCAAAATAAAATTGTTGACGAGTTTCGTAAAGGCACTGTATGTCCCTTTTTTTTTCCTTTCATATCATTGTCAGTGTTATTGTCATGAAACATTGGGCAGATTGCATGCAATAGAAGCAAAATTTTAACTTCCCATACCATATTTTATAACCTTTCTTTAACTTTATAACTTGGAGACTGTTGATCTGGTACATGACAGAAGCAGATCGCACGCTACACGTGCACAAGTTACTTGGGTGAAAAGAGTTGTGAAAAGTGTTTATTTAAGACTTAGAAAAATAATCTTTTTTAAAGGCTTATAGTTAGGAAGTTATTATTGAAGTTAAAATCATATGCCACACGGGCCGTGGCATATTCATATTCCCAAAATTGCCAAATATTAAAATGTTGACTTTTTTGTAGGTCAATATCATTGTTGCAACATCCATTCTTGAAGAAGGCTTGGATGTTCAGAGCTGCAATCTTGTAATTAGATTTGACCTTTCATCAAATGTTTGTAGTTTTATTCAATCTCGAGGTCGTGCTCGCATGAGGAACTCAGATTTTTTACTTTTGATTCCAAGGTACAATATTCATAAACCATTCTTCATCATACAAAATTCAAAATTTTATTGTAGTTATAACATTATTATTTTGTTGTGATCTGCTATTCCGAAGTATACTGTTCAATAGTGAAAGAAGTGTATGCTATTCGGTTTGTAAATCTTAAATGTTTTGGTGTTGTAAGTTTGTAACATGTTTAATATATAGTAACTAGTTGTTGATTCATATTACCTTAAAACTTGGCTAACAAAATTAAGATTTAAGTTATTATTTTATAATTAATTTATTTTTCATAACTAAAACATTCATTCTTGCTAAAATAAATTAAGAATGTACATTGTTAACAGATCCATCTAACCCAACCCATGTCAATCTTTTTGCTTATGTATGGGTGGACTTGGGCATTGTCATGTGTGTTATCTTAAACGGTCCAAATAAAATTAGTTACAAGCAGAACTTTTCAAATGGGTAAACAGGTTGAAAGTCGGCTTGTTAGAAGATCATAATCAAGACAATCCTAAATATATGAATTAATATTTATTTAGAGTCAGATTAGAAAAGTCAAAATAGGAAAAGTCAAAAGTGTCAATTAGGCGGGAATTAAAAGGTTTATTGTATTAGTTTTAGTAGTTTGTAACCTTCATTGTATGGATATAAATACTCCATTTGTATGTCGAAAAATGTGTGGAAATCAGATTGTATTGTGTGTGTTTTGTGTGTCATGTTTAACCCTGTTTTCCATCGAGTCACTGCACAAATCTGTGCATACTCTCTATGAAGATGTTCATCCACAAATGATCCAGATTACTCGATCCGACGGGGCCTCAACACGACTGAAGTCTATTTTTAATGCCCACAACTTCCTATTACCTTTTACCCAAAGCTTTAGATTATTGCTGTAAATTATACTATGTTCGTAGGGGGTGTTTGGCAAATAAAAAAAAGTAACTTTTGACTTTTTGGAGGGGTAAAAAGACCAAAATACCTCTCCAAAAAGTTAAAAAGTTAAAAATTTTTACTTTTTAACTTTTTTGGAAAGGTATTTTAGTATTTTTACCCCTTCAAAAGTCAAAAGTTACTTTTTTATAATTTGCCAAACATGGCCATAGTTAGAATTGATGCATTCATTGTTCTTAAAAGTTAGAATTGGACCAAAAGTGTTAGTTGGAGAACACAGCCAACATGTTTCAACCCATGCTAGCTATTGTTTTGACCACTTGGGAGTATTTCTTTTCTTTTTTTCCTAAATACACATATAGAACCCAAGATTCAGTACTTATATATTAGAGTTATCTTTCAATTTGGTGATTTATAGTGACGACACGAAATCTTTGGAGAAAGTGCAAAATTACCTGATCAGTGGAGATATTATGCGAGAGGAATCTTTAATCCATGCCTCAGAACCGTGTGCACCAATTAATAGTGACATTCTGAATGAAGCTGTTTATTGTGTTGAATCAACCGGTGCTTCCTTAAGCCTTAGTTCCAGCATTGAAATGGTCTACTTCTACTGCTCTCAACTGCCTTCTGATGGGTTTGTTCTGATCTTGGTTATTATTTTTATCATTGTTATTTGTGATATTGGGATGTTTTCATATGCTATTACCTATTCAAAAGATTCTCCCTAAAGAATCGTGAGACAACAAATTTAAAACCCAGTCCATCCATATCGACAATCTAATTATTTGACCCTTTCAATAACAAATAGATTACTAACTTATTCAATTAAAACCCAAGGGTTTAACTCCGTGACCCGTACCCGTTTGACCGGCAAGAATAACCCAACAAAGCCCCCATTTATTTTCATGTGGGTTCGTGTTGTGTTGGGAATTGACACCCCTGGTTTGAATTTGAGAGTAATGGTCTCTTTGTGTTCCAGTCAATTTTGTTTAATGGTATGGACTTGAAGGAGTGAGGTTGTACCCACCTAATGGCTTGGTTTAAAATGCAATTTTGACCAAGTGTTTGCCGTTTAGAACATCTCTGATGTTTAAACTTTTACATCAATCATGGTGTTAAAGAAAATATTCTTGGAATATGCTCACACCAAGTTTATTTAAAGTCCAATACACTACTATTTTGTTTTCACATTAGTTTGTTTTACTTACAATGTATTATTTCGAAGGTAAAAGCAAATAATCTGTAATCATATCTTCACGTGTTACGTTAAAGTCTGTTATTTACAATAATTTTTCTTAAATAAATAATGAAAACAGCTTAGAAAGTTTCAGTGAGATTATTTAATACTGTCTCTTAATATTTTATTTTTTTACTTTCAATGTTGAATATATAAGAAATAAATCTTTTAAGAACTTGGTGTCATGGACAGTGCTACATCATAATTTGGAATACATAGGGTGATGAATAGTGTTGCACCAAAATGTTTACACATTTTGCTGTCTTGGTTGAAGATAAATCACAGGATTTGAATTGTTATTGATTTTATTAATTAAATTACAAAAACATAAGGTCCTATATATAGGACATTACAGAGAAAGGAAACAAATAAATAATGGGAAAACGTAATCAATCTAATTATTTGATTTCCTATAATTTATCCATTAATTCAGCACTGTCTATCATCCCCCCTCAAGTTGAGGCGGGAAACGACCTACAACTTGGACCAAAACATAATCTTTGAGTGGGTAGAGGCTTAGTGAACACATCAGCTAGCTGGTCATGTGTTGAAATGAATTTGACCTGTAGTTTTCCTTGAGAAGCCTTCTCACGAACAAAATGATAATCACACTAACATGCTTTGTCACACCAAAGTGTAGGAGTGATTGTTGAGACAGTTCCAAGTTCCTGTAAAAGAGCCTCTAGCCATGTTAATTCAGCAACAGTGTCGGCCATGGCTTTATATTCAGATTCAGTGGAGGAGCGAGATACTGTGCGTTGCTTCCTAGCATTCCATGAGATGAGGTTCGTTCCCAAGTATATAGCAAACCCCCCCGTGGAGTGACGATCATCGGGACAGCCAGCCCAATCAGCATCAGAAAAGGCCCACAACTTTGAGTTCCAGTTGACTTCAGTAAAAGGCATGTAGAGTGGAAGATGAGCCATGACGAATGAAAAGGCCAAAGTGAGAAGTACCTTTCAGATAGCGCAATATCGCTTAACAGCCGACCATGGTTTTCAGTGGGAGTGTGCATATACTGGCATACTTTGTTGATAGCAAAAGTGATGTCAGGTCTTGATAAAGAAGCATACTAGAGAGCCCCCACTATTTGACGATACTTGGTTGGGTCAGCAAGAGTTGGACTGTCATTGCTAGTGAGAATTTGAGAGGTGCTCATAGGAGAGGGAACTGGTTTGCAATCTGACAATCCGGCCTTCTGAATCAGGTCACAAAATATTTTGCTGGGAAAGAAGTAAGTGGCTGCCATGACGAATAACTTCAATACCCAAAAAATAGTGCAGGTCCCCAAGATCTTTGACTGCAAAAGAGGTGCCCAAGTTTGCAATAACATTATTAATAGCACTGTTGTTGTTGCCTGTAACAATAATATCATCTACATAGACTAAAACATAGACCAAAGTTCCATTGTTGTTAAGAATAAAGAGTGAGGGACTGTTTTGGAGCCACTAAAACCCAGTTGATGCAAAGTGTTACTGAGGCGTTCAAACCATGCGCATGGTGCTTGTTTGAGTCGTAGAGGGACTTATGCAGCAAGCAAACATGATTAGGTTTGGATGCATCAACAAAGCCAGGTGGTTGGCGTAAATAAATAGTTTCCTTTAATTCGCCGTGAAGAAAAGCATTTTGGACATCTAATTGGCGAAGAGACCATTGATTCGTTACAGCAAGAGATAACAAAACCCGTATTGTCGTTGCTTTAACAACGGGGCTGGAAGTTTCCTGATAATCAATGCCCGGCTTTTGGTGAAAACCCTTAGCAACCAGTCTCACCTTATAGCGTGTAACATTACCATTCATCCCTTTCAATCCTGTAAACCCACTTAGAATCAATGACATTAGTATTTTTAGCACTAGGTACAAGTGGCCATGTTCAGTTTCTAACAAGAGCATCAAACTCTTCAGCCATGGCTTGGCGCCATTCAGGAGATTTGTTGGGACTGTAAAAGAAGATGGCTCAACAGAATTAGGAGGATTGGGAGACATGATAAGCGGAAGGATTATAACGAATAGTGGGTTGGGATTTTGTTGGAGATTAGGTGGACGAGTACGAGGTGGTGGATTAGTGTGAGCAGAGGGCTGGGAGTCAGCCGAGTGCTGGGAAGTGTGGGCATGATCACCCATGTTTGGGTCAAGAGAAGGTTCGGTAATGGGGACATAAGCAGTTCCTGGACAGGTCGGGTACTGGCTGGTTGATAGGCTCGGTGACAGGATTTGGAATGGGGGGTTCACGGTGTTGTGGAGGTGGAGTAGGATAGGAAGAGTAATATGGTGACGAGTCTTTAGGTAAGGTGGTTGTGTCAGGTGCGTTGAAAGGAAAGAGGTGCTCGTTAAATCGTATGTGACAAGCAATGTAGATGCGGTTAGTTTGTAGGTCTAGGCAACGATATCCATGATGGATCAAATTGTAACCCAAAAAGACACAAGGTGTGGACCGGAAGTCCATTTTGTGGGGGTTATATGGTCGTAGGTAAGGAAAGCATTCGCACCCAGAAACTCTTAGTAAAGAGTAATCAGGTGGTCGGTGAAAAAGACATTCAAAGGGAGATGTGTTTGAGTTGGTTCTAGAGGGCATACGGTTGATTAGATAAACTGTTGTTTCAAATGCAAAATCCCAAAAACGTTGAGGAGTGTGAGAGTGAGCAAGAAGGGTTAGACCGGTTTCAACAACGTGTCTATGGCGGCGTTCGACAATACCATTTTGTTCACTCGTGTGTGGGCACGAGCGTTGGTGAATGATGCCAAGTGAAGAAAGAAAGGGTGCAAGAGGACGAAATTCACCCCCCCAATCTGATTGAACCCGTTTTAGTTTAGTGTTGAATTGTCTTTCGCACATTGTAACAAACAATTTGAAGGTAGAGAAACATCAGATTTATGTTTTGAAGGGTAAAACCA
Source organism: Flaveria trinervia (assembly GCA_025506515.1). NCBI lineage: Eukaryota > Viridiplantae > Streptophyta > Magnoliopsida > Asterales > Asteraceae > Flaveria > Flaveria trinervia. The sequence continues at coordinate 2,804,891 of CM046452.1, forward strand.
CATATATCTCGAGTGATGGTCCACACAAAGTAAGAAGTATCGACAACCAGTAAAAGAAACAGAAGGAGAAGGACCCCATACATCGCAATAAACTAAATCCAAAATATTATTACTACGAAAATTGGAAAGTTTCAAAGACAGTTTGGAGGATTTCCCCATTTGACAAGAAGAACACAATGAAGAAGACAATTTATTTGAAACTTGTAAATTATTGCTAGACAAAATAGAATGAAAAACTCGTGCATGGGGGTGTCCGAGTCGTTGGTGCCAAATGTTTAAGGAGCTTTGACTGCTGTGAAGGAGACATGTGGTAGGGATGCAGGATCGTTCAAGGGCTTGAACACAATTACAACACAACAACACAATGAGGAGATTAACTAAATCTTAATCAAACAGTGAACTAGGTAACCAAAGGTGATGCAGAGAACACAAGTAAAGCAAAAGACAGAACAAGAAAGTATAGTTTTCAAGGGAGCAGTATATTGCTTCTCAAGTTCTTTTACAAGTGTTACAAAGCATATGGAAAGATACAAGAACTTGGAATACTTATACTACAACCTACAGCCGGCTATACTATGAAAGCCAGCTGGATACAATTGACTAGACACTAACAAAATCAATTGTAGGATCAAAAGGCATATCTGCCTTTTGACCTTGTGACTATGACATGCCATAGCTCACATCCTTATACATTACAAAAAGGATAAAGTACATAAGTAGAAAGTCTCAGACACAAGACCTCAATGTACAGTTACCAAAAGCATGGACCTTTTCACCAACTCTTGTAAGTTGGTGACTTATCAGAGACGCAGCGGAAAAGGTGCTTTATGGAACAGTACATCAGATAAAGCATGTGTACTAAAAGTCTTCGGAAGAAATCTGTCTTCATAGGTTGAAGCTTCGGAAGACTTTGTCTCTTCAAGCTTCGGAAGACTTCATGTTAGGCTTCGGAAGATATTGGTCTTGGCTTCGGAAGAAATTACACTTAGAGTATTTTCTAATGCTTTGTGTAATTCTTCCGAAGCATTCTTCACTTCAGTACTTAGTGCATGTTGCTGAAACACTTTAGGCAGTTTTGGGTTGCATCAGACTTCAGGAATCCTTACAAACTCCCCCTAGGCTGATGCTACCAAAACACCTAGAAGATCTTTAAATGTTTGTAGTCTTCAGAATAATCAATACCATCCCTTTCTTCATTTGATGGTCAGGATCATCAAGACTCTCATAGTATCTTCTCATTTCAAAGAGATCATGCAGAGGTAAGTTGATTATGTCTTGCCATGAGTAGACATTTTAATACCTTGATCTCTGATAACATTCCATCTTTCTGGATTGGTAGAGTAAGTCCAGGATAAGATGGGTGTCTCGGTTGCTAGAGGAGCCACTTGCATAGGAGTTGATTGGGCTGCCTCATCATGCACTTCCTCGGGTTGATCTGATTCACCCTGGGAGTAGAGGTAGATGACTTTGGCTTCTTCTTTTAGTCTTGGTTTGGAGGCCATTTTTTCTTCCTCTTTAATGTCTTAACTGAGAAGACTGGTCTGCAGCACCATGTTGATCATCAGTGTCTTTCTCAGTTGGGTGTTCCTCCCTCATAGGTTCAGAAGAAGAGGGAGTTTGACCCTGTCTTGGATCAGAAGATGAAGTTTGCTGAGGCTCAGCTGGAGGTTCTGGTTCAGGTGTCTCTGGTTGTTCAAACTTGACCTCCACTTCAGGTGGGACTTGACTTGGAAGAGAGTGCAAGTCAATGAGTTCACCACTTTTAATCTTCTGCTTGATTACCCTATATGCTCATCCTTGTAGATAGAGACATGGGACCAAGTCTCCTTCCGGAGAATCCATATGACTTCAAGAAGCTCATCATTCTTTGTGTCAGCAGACTTCTTTGCATTCTTTTGAATGATGTTCTTGACTTTGCAGCTTCTTCCCTTAGCTTCCTTTTGGTTGTTTTTCTTTCTTTGACTAACTCAAGCTCAAGTTGCTTTAAGTACTCGAACTCAATGAAGTCATAGGACAGGGGAAGAAGTGTATTTGCCTGATAGAAGCCTGTGGCACTCAGGTAGTTTATCATTTTGATTCTATCCTCTTCTTTATCTACCTGAGGTTCTTGTGGAGCCACATCTTCCTGTGCAGGACTTTCTTGAACTGGAGAGAGAGTGGGAGTATGCTTGTGAAGTCTTTTCTGTCTCTTCCTCTTTGAATTGGAGAAGTAACCTTGCATCCTCTTTCTCCTTATCTCTCTTGACACTTCCATGTCAGCCAGTTCATTCAACTCTTCTAAGGGGAGGGAGATGATTTCATCAACATCATAGTTCCTGGTCTGTAAGTAATTAATCCTGACTGCCCTTTGTTCATCATTTGAGTATTTGGTCTGGGGGCAGCCCTGATTGCAGCTTGCATGAATTTTGATGACCCAGAAGAACTTTCTCCCCTTAGCCTCCTTTTCCTCTCTCTCTTCCTCCTCAATTTCCTCAGGAGTCATTATCCTTTTCCCTTTGTCACCAACAGACCTTTGTGACTCAGGGTGGATTGAGGCTTGGCCTTCATTGCTTGGTGTAGCTTCCATGCTCTGGCCAGAGAGAGGCTGAGAAACACCTTCACCAGCGGGTGTCTCAGATGGAGTTTGGACCTCTGCAGCAGTTGTTGATGGTGAGACAAGGGTCTCAGGTTCTGCCACTGGGCCTTCAGCCAAGGTTTCCCCTATGAAGCTAATCTTAGGGTCCACCTCAACATCCAGTTGACCGATGACATTGCCTGATTGCCTAAGTCTCCTTCTTAGAGAGAACTCTGCAAGGATTCTGTGGATTCTTTGAGCCAGCCTGTCAGCTTGTCTAGATTTGCTTGGATTGACAAGTGGCATGTTGACTAAATCCAGTCCTTCATAGAAGCTCAGGCTTTGGAACTGAAAGACTTCTTGTTGACCTTGAACTCTGTGAAGTATGAGGGCTCTTCTGTCATCATCATACCTCCATCTGATGATGTAGTTGCCAGTTCCATGTGGTGGAGATGAGACAGCCCTTGGTATACCTTCCTCAAGAGACTCCTGATGAGAGAGTCTATAGAGTCCACATTAATGTGAACTTGAGGAAGTTGCTGAGAATGCACAACAGCAAGTGAGGATGGTGAGTCCTCTATGTCCATTCTCTTTGAAGAACTCCCAGGTTCTGTGGTTGTGATAACATTCTCCCCCTTTTTGGTAGCATCACCCACTTGCATAGGTGAGCTGGAGGATAAATCAATCACTTCCACAGGTTCTTGTGTTCCTGGTTGAGCTCTCCTGAAAGGTCTCCCAGCTAGTTTTTCCTGCAGATATGAAATCTGGAGTTGCTGATCATTGACCCTGTTTTGCAGGGTAGTCACCTGAGATTCCAAGTGACTAACCTTAGAGACTAGATAGGTACATGTTTGTGAAAATGTTGTACCTTTAGTCTCAAATTCCCCTCATCTTCATCAGAAGAATCACTGGGGGATGAGAGGATTGGACCAAAGTCCCTTCTCTCACCACCAGCTTGAGTTTCTTGGCTGCTGGTTTTCCTCTGCTCACTGGCAACCTCAGTTAAGATGCCAAGGGCTGAGTTGCCATGGTTGAGGTCTGAATGATGTAATCACTTTCAAAAGTGAGAGCCTCAGCAGTTGATGCAGACACAGGTTTGTTTCTTGCATTGCCATGAGACAACCCTTCCACCAAGAAATTGACATCCCCCAGATGTAGACTTTGCAGTCATGTTGCAACCACCATAATCACTGTCTGTATAGGCATACAGATTGAAATTTGAATTCTTGGATACCATAAACCAAGTGTTGAGGCACCTTTGAGGTATCTAAAATCCTTTTCACAGTGATTAAGTGAGACATCTTAGGATTAGCTTGATATCTTGCACAAATACATGTAGCAAACATGATATCAGGCCTGCTAGCTGTAAGATACATAAGAGACCCAATCATAGCCCTGTATAAGTGCTCATCTACACACTCCCCTCAAGATCTGGACCAAGAGAGTGGTTTCTGGCTATGGGTGTCTTAGCAGTCTTACAATCAGTCATGTTGAACCTCTTGAGTATATCTTGAATATACTTTGACTGACTTATGAAAATGCCATCTTCAACCTGCTTCACTTGAATTCCCAGAAAGAAATTAAGTTCTCCCATTGAACTCATTTCAAATCTATCTTTCATCAGCTTTTCAAAGTTTGCAGAGCCTTGAATTGGTTGAGCCAAGATGATGTCATCCACATATACTTGAACTAGCAGAATGTCGTTTCCTTGTCCTTTGATGAAGAGAGTTCCATCTATAGTACCTCTCCTGTAACCATGTTTACAGAGATACTCAGACAGTGTCTCATACCACTTCCTGGGTGCCTGATGCAGCCATAGAGAGCTTTGTCAAGCTTGCAGACATCAGGATGATCAGGATCTACAAAACCAGGTGGTTGTTTGACATAAACCTCCTCATCAATCACTCCATATAAGAAAGCACACTTACATCAAGTGGTAGACCATGAAGTTCTTGGATGCAGCAAATGCTAGGAATATCCTAACAGCTTCTAGTCTAGCTACAGGAGCAAAGACATCAGTGTAGTCAATCCCTTCTTCTTGTGTGTATCCTTGAACAACTAGTCTAGCCTTGTTCTTGATGATGATTCCTCTATCATCCTTTTTATTCCTAAAAACCCATTTGGTTCCATGGTAGTCTTCCCATGAGGAAGAGGACAAAGGTTCCAAACTTTCTGTCTTTTGAATTGAAGCAGCTCTTGTTGCATAGCTTCAACCCAACTTCCATCCCTTAGAGCCTCCTCAACTTTCTTTGGCTCTAACTGGGATAGAAAACAAGAGTGAAGACAAACATTTGCTTCATGGGTTTGCCCTCTTGTCTTTACCCCGGAGATAACATCTCCAATGATGTTTGTAGTAGGATGAGACTTGTGGATCCTTAGCTGAGGGATCACAGCAAGTTGCTGAGATAGATCCAAATTTGAGAAATTTAGATCTGGTCTTGAAGATTGATCCTCCACATTATCACACCTATCAAGATTAACTTGATCCAATGAGTGTGTGACATCATTGATGTTATCATCTATGGTATGGTTATTAGCATCAGGAGATTCTTGATCACTTTCACCATCACCATAGTTATCTTCTGCAATTGAGGTGTCTTTATCTGGTTGAGAGGCCTCTGAACTGGAATTTGAAGGCATGCCAGATGTATCAGCTGGATTTATCATGGTTGTGCTGATAGAAACTTCATTTGCTGAAGTAGTTCCAACTGGAGCTGAAGGTCTTCCAAGCTCAAATCTTGGATCAGGATCACCTGTATTTAAATTTTCTGCAGATCCTGAAACATGCTCACAAGATTTATTAAAACAGTTGGTAACTAAATCAAGATCAAATAGCCAATCCGGACCAGAACCAGCCACACTGGGAGTGTGCTCATTGAAAGTCACATTGGCTGACTCCTCAATGATTCTAGTTCTGAGATTGTATACTCTATAAGCTTTAGCTTGAGAAGAGTATCCAATGAAGTGTCCATCGTCTGATTTCTCAGCAAACTTGGCAACTTGATCTTTGGTATTCAAGATGGTGCAGGGACATCCAAATGACCTGAGAAAACCAATGAAAGGTTTCCTCTTGTGCCAAGTTCATAAGGAGTCTTACCATGTGTCTTAACTACTAAGACTCTGTTTTGCACATAGCAGGCAGTATTAACTGCCTCTGCCCAGAAGGTGATAGGCAGTTTAGAGTCAGACAACATAGTTCTTGCAGCTTCAATAAGTGTCCTGTTTCTCCTCTCAGCAACTCCGTTTTGCTGAGGAGTCCTGGGAGCACTGTATTGTCTTGTAATACCCTTGTCATCACAAAATGTATCAAGGATTTGGTTCTTGAATTCAGTTCCTTGATCACATCTTATGGTTTTGACCTTGTGATCACATTGATTCTCAATCTTTAAGATGAATTCTTTAGAATCTCAGGAGTCTCATCTTTAGTTCTAAGAAAGAAAACCCAAGTGAATCTTGTAAAATCATCTGTGATCACTAGACAGTATAAGGTCCTTCCTAAACTCATTACACTAGTGGGGCCAAAGAGATCCATGTAATAAGTGTAGGGGAGTAGTGATGGAGTTCTTTTCCTTAGGCTTGTGAGATACCTTGTGTTGCTTCCCTTTCAGGCATGCAACACAATGATCATCACTTGTAAACTCTTTCTTTGGCATTCCAGTTACCAGATCATGTTTAATAATTTATTCATATTCTTAAAGTTTACATGGCACATTCTTTTATGCCATAGGAAAGACTCATCACTATTTGCTTTAGATAGAAAGCATGAAACTTCTCCAGAGGGAGATGTTTCTTGCAAATCCATCTTGTACATGTTCCCTTTCCTGGGGGCTCTGAGCAGAATATGCTCATGAGGAATGACCACTCCAGGTTGAGAACAATGCACTCATGCTCAGTGAAGAGCATGTTATGACTCTGATCACAAAATTGAGATACACTCAGAAGATTGTACCCAAGCTCCTTAACAAGTTTACCTTCTCATGCTGAGCTTACCATTTGTGACCTTGCCCCTTCCATAAATGTAACCACCTTCATTTCCTCCAAAAGCAACTGGTCCTCCATCAATTCTCTCAAAATATGAAGTAAAGACCTATCGCCTGTCATGTGCCTGGAACAGCCACTGTCAATTATCCAGACATTCTTGTTTGTCTTGAGCTGTTCCTGCACAAAGAAAATGATTAGTTACATTTGGAAACCCAAGCCTTACTTGTCTTGGGTTCAGTAAGTGTAATAGAAGGTAATGCAACAGTAATAGATCCTATGGTTGTACAGAGGAGATCTTCGGCTGTTGTTGATGGAGAAACCTCAGTCATTTGGTCTTTCTTAGACTTCCACACCACCTTTGGAGTCTTGGACTTGACCTTCAAAACCTTAGAAGCTTTTGGAGCTTCACAAGTTTTAATGACTGATACTTCGGAAGAATCTACAGTCACTGCAGTAGACTTTAGTACTTCGGAAGAATTCCTTTCTTCCGAGACCAACTTTGCTTCCGAAGGTGATTTTCCATTTACCTTCTTCTTTGGTTTGGAGCTTCCGAGGGAAACAGACTTTCCTTCCGAAGCTTGAGACTTCTTGAGATTCTTTGAAGTCTTTGTATTGGTCATGTGGATAGTGCTTTTAGGATTGTATGGACAATCCTTGGCAATATGAGAAGTACTTTCACACATAACACACAGCATTTTCTTCTTCAAAGAAATCTCCTTTTGAGAGCAAGACTGACCTTGGTCACATCCCTTTTTCACCTTCATCTTGGTAGATTCAGATACAGTTTCCTTGGGCTGTGAACTGTTTTTGGAATATGATGGTCCAGGCTGTGCAGCAGTGGTACACAGCAGCTCAGTCTTCTTCTTTGTACTGAGATGATTTGAACATGAACCAGAACTCTTAGATAAGAGGCTTTGGTGGATGTCTTCAGTCCTTATTGCTTTGAAGCCTGCAGAGATAAACACTTGTTTCTGCTTAGCATCAAAGGTAGCCTTGATTTCTTGAGCCTTCTTTGCTTTCCTTTTGCTCTTCCTGATCAGGTTCTTTCTCTTGGACTTGGTCATCACAGTTAATTTCTTCTCCTCAGAAGGATAGTGGCCCTTGGAGGAATCCTCTTCTTCACTCTTCTCAGAGGGATTCCTCACTATCACTTCTTCATCATCCTCACTTACTGGATCTATGAGAGGAAGCTCATCTTCACAAGTTCCACACCTAGGAGATCTTACAGACAAGATTGTGTGTGGAGGAGCTATCTCATTTGATCCCAGTCCCTGTCTATTTTGATAACAAACCTTATTGTGTAGGGATGAGGATATCATGTTCTTGAAGGTCTCTTCTTCAAGAACACTTTTCTCTGCCAGGGCTTTGCTGATCACAAGCTCAGCCTGGCATTTAGTCAACTTAGTGATGAGATCTTGGATCTGAGTTCTAAAATCTGTTTGTTCATGTTTTAGTACTGAAATAGTTTTCTCCAAGTCTTCTATCTTTAACTTGTAATCATTTTCAGATTTTCTAAAGTCAGATTTCAATATGTTTAATGACTCAAGATCAGATCTCATCTCTTGGTTGTAGGACCTGTATCTATTTACTTTAGCAATGCATTCAGGGGAGCAAAGATGTTCTAATACCTTGGCTTCATCATGATCAGCCATCAATGCTTGGTTTGGAGAAGCATCCTCCACCTGAAAACTCCAGTCAAATCCTCCCTCTTCAACAGCAACCACAGCATGTGCTTTGTCTTCTCAGCCTGAGGGGTATTGTTGGTGAAGTTTGGTCTGAGTTGTGTTTGACCCCCATTTGCTCTGGGTGCCTTACACTCCCTGGCGAAGTGACCCATAAGGTTACAATTGTAACACTTAACTTTGCTTTTATCCAGGCCAAACTTACCACTGGTAGCATTGCTTGGAAATTTTCTTCCTGTCCTCTTGTAGAACTTCTTGGCTCTGTGAGTGAGAAGAGCCATCTGCTGAACTATCTCCATGTATTCCAGGTCATCTGGATGGATACAGTCTAGATCTTCAAGAGTGAAGAGATAATTTCCACAGCTTTCATCTGCAGACACAAAGGCTTGAGAAGAACTTGTCTCTTGGAATGGGCTTCCTTGAGTAAAGTTCTCCCTTGGTGTCTCCGGAAGGTGATGAAAGGACCCTTTTGTGAGTTGTCAGGGTAGCATAGGAGATGATGTTGGGGTTCTATGCTGTCCCTTTCAACCACATGAAGGGCTGAACCCATTTGATTGTTAGAGTTGCCAGATGAACCTTGTAAGTTCATTTCCATCTGGTATCCACTGAGAATCCCATATAACTCTGTCAGAGTAAGAGTTTTAAGGTTCTCAGTCCTCTTGATTACCACACAATAGTGTGTCCATTGCCTAGGAAGTGAGGACATGAACTTCCTTACAATGTCCTGTTCTCAAGAGGAACTCCTCCATCCACAAGGGTATCCACAATCTCAACATACCTGAAGTATTGTTGGGTCATGGTTTCACCTGTTTTAAAGGTGAAATTTTCAAACTGCTGCTTCAGAAGATCTTTCTTGTTCTCCTTGGCTTCAGAGGAGCCTTCATACATCAGCTTCAGTGCATCCCACAGCTGTTTAGCTGTTTTGCACTTCTTAAAACCTCTGTACACAGAGTTTGGAATAGCAGTCTGAAGAGCAGTCATGGCCTTCCTGTCAATCTCTACTCTTTTCCTATCTTCATCTGAGTAGTTGGCCACATCTTTAGGAATCATACCAGCACCGGTAGCAGAGGGGGTGCTAGGTATGAAAGGTCCATATTCAACAGATTCCCACATTCTTGAGTCAAGAGACCTGATGAAGCCTTCCATCCTCATGCACCAGGTGTCGAAGTCATCAAGAGTGATCAATGGGGATTTGTTCATGGTTCCAGTCTCCATATCAGTCTTTGAGATGGAAGCCATTTGAAAAGGTTTAGTTTTTTTTGTGTGTGTGAGGGATCTTAAGATGGTTAGATCTTATATCACGAGCCTGAAAGCTCTGATACCAATTGCAGGATCGTTCAAGGCTTGAACACAATTACAACACAACAACACAATGAGGAGATTAACTAAATCTTAATCAAACAGTGAACTAGGTAACCAAAGGTGATGCAGAGAACACAAGTAAAGCAAAAGACAGAACAAGAAAGTATAGTTTTCAAGGGAGCAGTATATTGCTTTCTCAAGTTCTTTTACAAGTGTTACAAAGCATATGAAAGATACAAGAACTTGGAATACTTATACTACAACCTACAGCCGGCTATACTATGAAAGCCAGCTGGATACAATTGACTAGACACTAACAAAATCAATTGTAGGATCAAAAGGCATATCTGCCTTTTGACCTTGTGACTATGACATGCCATAGCTCACATCCTTATACATTACAAAAAGGATAAAGTACATAAAGTAGAAAGTCTCAGACACAAGACCTCAATGTACAGTTACCAAAAGCATGGACCTTTTCACCAACTCTTGTAAGTTGGTGACTTATCAGAGACGCAGCGGAAAAGGTGCTTTATGGAACAGTACATCAGATAAAGCATGTGTACTAAAAGTCTTCGGAAGAAATCTGTCTTCATAGGTTGAAGCTTCGGAAGACTTTGTCTCTTCAAGCTTCGGAAGACTTCATGTTAGGCTTCGGAAGATATTGGTCTTGGCTTCGGAAGAAATTACACTTAGAGTATTTTCTAATGCTTTGTGTAATTCTTCCGAAGCATTCTTCACTTCAGTACTTAGTGCATGTTGCTGAAACACTTTAGGCAGTTTTGGGTTGCATCAGACTTCAGGAATCCTTACAAGGGACTTCAATTTCGAAAGATAAAGCGAGTAGAGACCGTTATCACTTGGGCCCGTGAGTAGGATGGTGTGTGTAGACTCGTCCTTCACAACAAAGAAAGCAGAATGAAATTCAAAAAACACGTTATTATCTGAACAAAATTGCTGGACTGATAAGAGATTTTGTTTAAGTTGGGGTACATGAAGAATATCATTTAAGGTAAAGGTTTTGTTAGGAGAAGAAAATTTTGATGAGCCAATATGACAGATAGGAAGAGGATTACCATCGCCAACATGAAGTGAATTGTTACCAAAGTAGGCTTCAGAGTTATCCAAACTTGCAAGATCAGGAGTAGCATGGCCATTCGCACCTGTGTCCGGTTTCCAAAGTGAGCCTGATGTGGATCCATTTGTAGCAAAAGCAGCATAGTTATGCGGAGCATAAGCCCGTTCTAAGGAGAGCCAGAGGTCACGAGAGGTTTCACCTTGAACATGTTGAAAAGATGATTCAGAAATGGTTGAAATAATGACCATGCGAACATGAGCATCATTTGCGAGCCAATTGGGGTAGCTCGGGTTGTCCATGGCGACTGTGTCGGTGGTGGCAGAAGTTCGTGATGGAGGGCAGCGGATGGTCCCGTCAGCATACCAAAGTGGCGATTGGTGATTAAGAAGGGTTGTATCATGTTTTTCCAGAAGACATAGTTGGTAGGGGTAAGTTTAAAGGCAAATTTGTGGGAGTTATGGGCTGTTTTCTCAGCAATGGTGAAGAGAGAAATCATTGCCATGGAACCAATTGAGTGGTTGTTGCTGATCGGAAGGAAGAGGAAGGAAAGAAGCTGGTAGATTGTTTTAGGAGAATAGAAAAAAAAAGAAGAGAGGCTTTGATACCAAAATAAATCACAGGATTTGAATTGTTATTGATTTTATTGATTAAAATACAAAAACATAAGGTCCTATATATAGGACATTACATAGAAAGGAAACAAATAAATAATGGGAAAACGTAATCAATCCAATCAATCTAATTATTTGATTTCCTATAATTTATCCATTAATTCAGCACTGTCTATCAGTTGAAGATGATAACCCCTTACATTAAACCACTTTGATGCAGTAAGTTTATTATCTTTTGACGACAATGTGATTATAATTTTTATTGTTATATGATTTCAGGTATTTTAAACCTTATCCAAGATTCCAAATTGATAAGGAGTTAGGAACTTGCACCATTTATTTTCCTAAAAGCTCCCCACTTCCAAGTGTGCAAGTTTCAGGCAATGGAAAAATGCTGCAGCAACTTGCATGCCTTGAAGCATGCAAGCAACTGCATATTATGGGTGCATTAACAGATAATCTTGTACCTGATGTTGTGTGGTCAAGCTGACATTGATGCACACGAATCTGGTAAGACATTAATTTGGCCTTATTAGGTGTTTGGAATTTTGTTTTGAAACTGATTATCTGATCATTGCAACTTCAGGTCGCAACAATGAGTTTTTAGTGTGCAAAAATTAGTTCTGCTTCTGATTATCTAACCGGTCAGGGGTCACATAAATAATTAGTTTTGTAAACACTAGAGGTCCTAGTATGGGTTTTTTAGTGTTCTTTGAAACGCTTCTGCGTCTTGTTTTTTTATTATTCACAGGTCAATAATCAACCTGGTTTACCTGATGCTAAAAGAACTTGTTGCTCTTTTTTTTTAATCCCTACTAACTTAACTTGAGAGAGTTATATTTCCAATTTACAGAGTTGTCTCAGCATTTTTCACAAAAGAATGTGATATACTAGTCGTTTAATCTTTACTTGTTTCTTAACGTTATCCGAATTTACCAAATATTCTTGTGATTCTCATTACAACTTCCAACAGAAAAAGACATGTAAACCATCTTGGAATTTCTATATATTTTACTTCATTTTTAAATAATAATTTATGGTTTCAGCGTATGAGTATGTCGACGAACAAGCTCAATACGTGCCACCTGAGCTTGTGGGTCAAGCTGGATCTGATTTGGATAGAGTTTATCATTTCTACTCAATTAAGTTGTCGATGAACTTTGAATATGATATTCCACTCCAAGATATTGTTCTTGGAGTCAACACCAAGTTGGAACTTGATAATGAACCGTGGACTTTTGATCTAGATGTTCATAGGGGCACAATTGATGTTTCAATCACGTATATTGGCCATTCTTTCCTTACATCTAATCAGGTAATATTATTGTGCAACTTTGAGATTCTGAATTTTTCTTCTTTGCATAAGTATTTGTTTTGATGTGCTAAAATGATTAACTAAATATAACAAATTGAAATAGTGTTAGTCAACTTTTTTTTGGCCAACGGTAATAGTTAACATTTGTTGTTTGGATAATTGATTACAATCTCTAAATCTATTATGAAATATTATTTTTAAAGGATTTTGTTTGCAGTTGATTAGTGGTAAATTGTCAATTTTATTTTGAAGGATTTGTAAAATGGTCTATTGATACGCTCAAAACAACTAATTTCATGATCTTATTGATACGTTGAACAAACTTGAACACTTTTTCAAATTTAAAATGCATGTTCAAATTGCTTGATTGGTAATAGAGTGATCACGTCTAGTTTCTTACTTGTCAAATCCTTTCACAAGACTCCACATATGTATAGGAATCTTGACTTTATTGTCTAGCTTTTCACCAAGTCTCAAGATCAAGTGAAAGTACATAAGTTTTGCAAGGTTTCTAACACACCATCTCGGGTTTAGAAGAAATTGGTATCATGATGTCATTGAATTTAAATATCCTTGACGGACTTGTAACATAAATTATGTTAGAGGGTTATAGCTATGAGAACTTTCTTTATAAGGTCCATCTATCTTATCATGGAGGGCTTGATTCTAAAATCCTTAAAGAAAATCAAGATATAGACCCATGGTCAGTTAACGAGTCAACTTACAGTGAGGGTCATTTAGGTTTTGGTTTGGGCAAATGTGTCGGTTCGGATTAGTAGCATCTGTTTCGAGTTTGTAGCCTTTAAGTTGGCAGTTACCAACGAACCATGGTGCCTATATGTAGTGGTGCTGTGATTGTTCTAGTGTCACAAATGTCTTATATATATGTCAACAACACATTTTCCGTTTAAAAGAGATTTAAAAACCCCTCTTCTCAACTTGTGTTTCATTGCTTTTTGACATGCGAATTTCATCGCTATTTACACAAGCGACACTATTCACATTTTAGCCTTTAGTGACATAACAAATCATTGATGTTTTGTTTTATGGTTTATGTACTTAATTTTATTTCAATGACCTTCACTTTGCTGCTAAATCATGTGCCTACAAAACTTGTGTCTTGTTATTAGCGGGTGTTCCAGATGTCACGAGAATCTGCATACCTACAACTCTCTCTTATTGCTAAATAATCATGTTAGGATCCAACATATTTCTAGTTCTTTTTGAAATCATTGATAACTCAATAGTTCCACCGCAAGGTTGAGTATTGATACATGTTTGTACATATATTGCTTTTGGGCATCTTGAGAAGCGATTCGTAATGAATCCCTATGCACATTTAGTGTTGTAAAAATCATTAGGCGCTAGTCGGGTTGTAAGGTGGGGACTAGTGATTAATCGGGAATAATCGGAATTAATCGGGATTAATTGGATCAGACTTTTGTATATAATTTTACAAATCTATATATAATATTATACTTTTTTATGAAATAATTTGCAAGTTTGGGTATAATTTGTAAATTGATGAATATTGAGGGGGTTAAATGTAAGAATTCAAAAACTTAGTTAAATAATCTAACCCTAAAGATAGAAGAGGCCGTTCCCTTTCCTTCCGCCATTCCGGTCACCGGAGTCACACATCCTCGCCGGAATCAGCAAATCTGGCGCCGGAATGGTAAAATCTAGCGGTTATCATCGCCAGAACACCGCCGATTAGGACGATTTGGTCCGACTTTGACCAATTTCGACCGACTACCGCCTAGCACCTCCGATTTTGTGAAATCGAAGCGGCTAACCTCCTATTAGCCTCAATCGGAGGCTAGTCATGATTTTTACAACATTGTGCACATTGTGTTAGGTATCTTATGCAGCGGAAATAAACACACTGTTATACGCACGCACACGAAAGCAATAAGAACACGAGAATTTATAGTGGTTCGGTCAAGATGACCTATGTTCACTCTCTGCAACTAGGTATTTTTATTAAGCTCAAGGGACAAGATTACAATATAATGACATGCTCTATATATAAAGATAATTAGGGTTTAAAAAAGCTTCAATGGACTAGGCCCATAACTCCATCCAAAAGCCCAAAGGCCTTCACACCTTAATAATCTCCCACTTGAAGGCCTTGCGAATACTCATCCAACCATCTAAGTACAAAGCAACCCTGTCATCAGTAATCTTCAAGTAATAGAAATCTTCCGAGCCTTCAATTCCAAAGAACAAGCTAAGATTTCAATCCAAATCCCCTAGTTGCAGAGGCCTCTTTTCATCAGTTACTTGAAAGAGCCCGTTGAAGCTCACCCGAGCTCCAACCCAGTCGTAGTAGACTCTACCAACAACCCATCCTTTGTCTCAATTGGCTTACACAATCCACCAAGTTCAGAGATACATAGAGAACTACTAACACTCCGAATTCAGCAAACAATCACCAGGAGAGATTTTTCAGTCGTAGTCTTCAAAACCCAAAGATTCTTCTTGATTGTACCCGGAACATGTCCCATGCTCCCACTATCACAAAATCCTCTGACTGGTTTAGACTTATGACCCCATTCAGCTACAATCTTTGCTCTAGACTTCATGTTTGCAAAATGAACTCTCTTAGCAGCAGATTTAGTGAACCCGACTTTGACTTGCTTAACCGTGTTGATCAGTCCCTCAGCAGGTACCTCCACCATGCATAATGAAGCATCCTTATCACCACGAGCAATCACCTGGTTCCCATTGATTACCCTCCATTTACCACCACCAAACTTGACTTCCAGTCCTTGTTCATCCAATTTACTAACATAAATTATTTTCTTCTTCAAACCTGGAATCACCTTGACATTCTTTAAGTTTCATGTAGTTTCCAATGGAATCACCAAATCAGTATCACCCATGCCCATTACATCAAACATTCTGCCATCAGTGAGACGTACCTTCTCAATATCGTCAGTTTTCAGATTCACCAACATTTCACCACTGTGTACGGCGTGAAACGAAGAACCAAAATCCATGATTCAAAAGTCCACACTGTTTTTAGCCTCAAGAATTAACACATCACCATCATTGACATCCTCAGCAGCAGTGTTCAAACTTTTCTTTGGACATTAACTCTTAACATGTCCATCCTTGTTGCAGATCTAGCACCTCACATTTTTCCGAGTCCGAGTTAAACTATTTCTCCGACTCCCACTGGCTCGGCTATTTTCCCTTCCCCTGCCAACATGTAACATCTCAGAAGATGATCCAACATTTGCACTTTTCAGACGTGTCTTCACCTATCACAATGTCTCGAATCTTTTCAAATGTCATGTTGTTAGCACCCATAGAATTTGTAACAGCAGTTACAGTCCCGGACCAAGTATCAGACAGTGGAGATAGCAACGCCAAAGCTTGAGTCTCATTATCAAATTTTATTCCCACTTATTCTAATCTGGTAAGAATAGACATCAGATCATTAATATGGGAGGTGGCTGATAAGATTGTACAAAAAGTACGTGGCTCGAAGCTCGCTCGAAAAAAGCTCGGCTCGAAAAAACTCGAATCTAAACGAGCCGCCTCTCGAATTCTAAACAAGCCAAACTCGAGCAAGGGTTAGCTCGGTTCGAGCTCGGTTCGTTGGCTCGGCTCGTGACTCGGTGCATATAATATATGTATATATATCTATTTATATAGTATAATAATAATTATTATTACTACAACTATTATTATTATTATTATTATTATTTTATATTAGGATTTTAAAAATGTTTTCTTAAAAATAAAAATGGATTCTTTTTAGAAACATTAAGTATTTTGTTTAAAGTATATATAACTCGATAGTAAATTGTTTATATTCAACATAATGATCTTTGTTACCATAAGTACGGAGTACCCAATAAAATGTAAAAGCCCTAATATATATTTTTTGTGTTTTCATATAAATTAATGTAAAAATTTTAAATCGAGCCGGCTCGAACGAGCCACGAGCTGGCTCGAGCTTTTCATGAGCCGAACTCGAGCCGGTGTTTTGAGCTCGTTAAAATTTTCGAGCCGCTCAGCTCGACTCGATAAGCTTCGAGCTCGAGCTCGAGCCCATCCTGGCTCGGCTCGGCTAGTTTACAGCCCTAGTGATTGAGCTTCCCTCTTTAATTCTCGTCATGAACAGTTCCCACATCAAGAACACCTTGTTAGCTGCAGGCGACTTTTTATACATATTTGACAAAGCCAACATCATACCACTTGCAATGGTTTCTTTCATGATATTAAAAGCAATGCTCTTCATCAAAGATAACATAATAACGCTCTAGCTTTCTTGTCCTTGGAATTCCAAACTGCTTTTTTAGCTTTCTCCATACTCTACGGTTTCTTTTCTAGTACCATATCCAAATCCTTTTGACACAGTAATATGTCTATTTGCATTTTCCACCAACCAAAATCAGTGTCATTAAACTTTTGATCACAGTCTTCCCATCTTCAGCCATAATAGCAATCTAGAGACAAACAACAAACGAAACAGGCACGTTGAACAGTTGATAACCAATCAACAAAGGATAGAAAAAAACAAGATCCGGTACTTCCATCCAAAATCCTAGGCGGGCGTAGAACCCTAAACGGCGGTGGTGGCTGCGGCGGTAACCCTAGGTGACGGCAACGGCAACGGCGGAAACCCTAGGTGGTCGCGGCGGTAGAAACCCTAGATGGCAGAGGCAGCAAAATCTTAAAAAGAAATTAATAGTAAACAAGAGCCTAATGCTCAGATACCAGTTGTTAGGTATCTTTACGCAGCGAAAATAAACATACTGTTATACGCACGCACACGAAAGCAATAAGTACACGAGAATTTATAGTGGTTCGGTCAAGATGACCTACATCTACTCTCTGCAACTAGATATTTTTATTAAGCTCAAGGTACAAGATTACAATACAATGACATGCTCTATATATAAAAATAATTAGAGTTTAAAAAAGCTTCAATGGGCTAGGCCCATAACTCCATTCAAAAACCCAAAGGTCTTTACATCTCAATACATTTTTATTTAAATAGTGAGGTGAAATTGCTTTAAGGATAAAGAACACTCATCTTCAAGCAACAAGTAATATATTTCTGATTGTTATTATATACTTATACCTAAGCTATTATATTAAAACCTCATCATCAACAGCCAATACATCCAAACACAATCTCATACTACACTATTAATATAACGTATTGCCATCGTGATTTTCATACGAGTAGTTTAACATACATCATTATGATAATTGATAATTTTAATAAAGTTAAATTTAGAGAGTTTCATTGAATTTAGTCCAACACACCGACACTTCTTTTTCATAGATCACTATATTCTTGTCAAGATCATATAATTTTTTTATTTTTCAGATAACAATATCATCCCAATTCCAGATGACGGTATTAAGGGTGCTTCTTGATAACGACATCACAAAGTTGAAGAATTCTCTTGAAGCAGTTAAAAAGAAAAACAATCTTATGGCATTTGACTATCTCTTGTTCCCTTCAATGAGTCTGAATAAAAGCTCGTTGGTCATTGATTGGACTTCTGTTAACTCGGTTACCTTCCTTTACATGAAACACCATACTTGTTTATCAATGGGCAAATATCATTACCAAATACACACGATAAATGGAGTAGTTTGCAGTTGTTTAATGGAAAATGCATTGGTGTATACTCCCCATAACAAGCGTGTGTATTGCACCACAAAAAGATTACTCGGATTAAATGGAAATTCGTCTTTACAACTAAAAGAAGGCAACACCATAACATACAATTGTTACTACAAAACACGGTACTAATCTTTTTCTATGAATTTTCTTTTTATTAGTGGGCAAATATCATAAAGTAACCCTATGGATTTTGGCTCATTTTGCACATAAGTCATTTGACTTTGTTTTTGTAGGATTAAATCCTTTAACTTATAAAAGCTCGATAGAAAAGTTGAACTACATTCTTAACAAATATAACCTTCATTTTGTCATAATTAAGTCCCTAAATAAAAAAATTTACAATTCGGTCCTTTCTTGTCTTCATAATTAATTTCCTAATGTTCATATAAAGGACCTTGTTATGTTTTTATAAGCTTAGAGACCTAATCGCGAAAACTAAACGCCAAGGGTTTATATGTGTATTAAGAGAACTTATAGGGCTTTTGATGACATTTGCCCTTCGTTAGTATACTAGTGTGTATGGGTAATATTAGACTAGGTTATTATTAGTGAATAGTTTAGGGTTAGTTATGTAATATTGTCCTCTATATAGAATACAATCAGCTAAATTAATCGCACAATTATAACCTAACCACAATCTTTGACATATATAAACATAATCATTGTCTAACATTCCTCCTCAAGCTAAGGTCGGGGAGAGACTTGTAGCTTGGCTTTGAGAAGTTCAAATCGTTGAGAGGATAGAGGCTTTGTAAACACATCTGCAATTTGATCCTCTATCTTTAGGAATCATTGAGAGGAATTATTTACGAGCACGCCATGAAATGAGATTAGATCCTAGGTAGATGGTATATCCCCCAGTGTATCGACGGTCATCGAGAGATCCAGCCCAGTCTGTATTAGAGAATGTTGTGAGAAAATGAACTTGGGCATCCGTATAAGCATGAACCACAGCGGCCGAATTTTGTCTAATCAGCAAGCCATAGTCTGCGGTTCCTTGTAAACACCGAAGAATTCTTTTGACCGCAGACCAATGATTCTCAGTTGGTGAGTGCATAAATTGACACACTTTGTTAACCGCAAAGGTAATGTCAGGTCTCGTAAGAGTTAAGTACTGTAGAGCTCCTACTATTTGTCTAAATTTGACCGGATCATCGAACAGGAAGTTATCGCCAAGAGCTAAGTGTGAGTTAGTGTTCATTGGTGAGGCAACTGGTTTTGATTGAAAGAGGCCTGTTTTTTGGATGACATCCTTTGTATATTTTTGTTGTGAAAGAATCAAGTCATTGGCCTTGTGAAGAACCTCAATGCCTAGAAAGTATGACAACCGACCCACGTCCTTGAGTGCAAATGAGCTACTAAGGTGCTAAATGGTGTGATTAATAAAATGAGGATCATTGCCGGTGAGTATGATGTCATCGACATAAAAAAGCATGTACATCAATGAACCGTTGTGTGAGTAAATAAAGAAAGAAGGATCACTTTTAGATCCTTGAAAGCCCAGTTGCCTTAAAGCTTGCGAAAGGCGGTTGAACCAAGCCCTTGGAGCTTGTTTGAGTCCATAGAGGAACTTGTGAAGTAGACACAGATGATTCGGCTTAGCGGGTTCAACAAAGCCTGGTGGTTGGCGTAAATAAATAGTTTCCTTGAGATCCCTATGGAGGAATGCATACCGCACATCTAGTTGTCGAAGTTGCCATTGTCTTGGTGGTGGCTTTTACCACCGGACTGAATGTCTCATGATAATCAATTCCGGTTGTAACCTCATATAAAGGACCCTCTATTGTAACCCTAAACACACAATTACTTAATACAATTACAAGGTTTAAGGTGTTATCGAAGCCAAGAAGGCTCGATCACCTCCGAAACCCTAATCAAGGGGGTCGGCCGCCGCCACTGACCTATCCAACCATCCATTACCGCTGCTTTTGTTACAATAATCACCACTACCATCTTCACCTTTAACAGGCAAATACAAACCGCTATCGTCTCTTTCCTTTCACACAACCGCAGCATCGCTACCAAACCCTAACCCTAGTCGCCGCACAGCACATACAATCACCGTTTCTCCTTTTCAATCTCAACCCATGTTCTCATACAGCATGATGCTTCACCTTTATTGCCGCTGATATACAACAGTGGATCCGCCATACAACGGCAACGCACCTTCATGCAAAAGTTTTAGGTGTGGAGATAAGCGAGAAGATTTACAGGATAAAGACAATGATAGTTTCAAACTCACATCCCATACAACGCGATAACCGGAGAAGAACAACCGGTGCTTCACACATTCGGCGATTGCAACAAAAAACAAGACGAATAATTTACTTATTTTTAATTTTATGTTTTTTAGATTTCAAGCTGAAACTCTCCCGAGCTTAGCTTGCGGGGGGAATATTAGACTAGGTTATTATTAGTGAATAGTTTAAGGTTAATTATATAATATAGTCCTCTATATAAATGACCCTCTATTGTAACCTTAAACACACAATTACTTAATACAATTACAATTACAAGGTTTAATTGGAAATATTAGCTTTTTGGAAATGCAGGCATGGAATTGACTTGCAGTTTGGAGAGGAATCGTTTTTTGCTGCTAGACAACTTTTTGTTGTTCGAAATACTCTTCAAAAGAGCGGACAACAAAAGGAGAAAGGTTGGATTGACGGTTTATTTTGAAATATTACATGTCAAATATTTTTTTTCCATTTATCACTATTGCTGATAAAAAAATGTTAACTTTACAAAATCCTATGTTTTTTTCTTACTAATATGTATCCATCATAGGATGATGAGACTTGAGGATAATTCTTCTTAATGGGAATATGACTTGCTTTGAAAACTGGCCTGTGAAATAATCTAATTTATCGTTATTACAGATAAACAAATATTGCAAGAACTTACAATATTCCTAATTCCTCTTGTTTCGCTTTTATAAAATATTTATTTTTATGTTTGTATAATGTCCTTTCACTATGTGCCATATGAAAAATTGCATATTCATAGGATGTAGGGGATAATTAATTTCTAATGTGAATATGACCTTTGCTCCCAACTATTTATTTTTCTTTTATGTTTTGTTTATCTGTTTTACCTGTATTGCAGAAACAAGTAATGCATGGGTTGAGCTGCCTCCAGAACTGTGCTACATTATGATGTCTCCGATACCTATAACTACATTCTATTCTTTTTCTTTTGTGCCATTAATCATGCATAGGATTGAGTCTTGGCTTATTGCTTTAAATCTTAGACAAATGCTTTTAGACCATAGTCAATTATATGGAAATGTCCCCACCAGTAAGGTACTAGTTTTCTTCATTTAACCTTTTCTGTATTAATTTTATTCAAATAAGAACTTAAAGATGATGTGTTTTTCAGATCTTGGAAGCAATAACGACAAAAAAATGCCTAGAAAAATTTCATCTTGAATCCTTAGAAACTCTAGGCGATTCTTTTTTAAAATATGCTGCTAGCCAGCAACTATTTAAAACATTTCAACATCAACATGAAGGCTTCTTGAGCTCTAAAAGGAAGAAAATAATATCCAATGCTTCATTATGCAGATTGGGATGTAACTGCAATCTCCCGGTAATAATTTTGTTATTATAGCGTTAAAGATTGATATTGTAGATGTGACAATTTCAAGATGTATTAATGAATAGGTTGGTTTGGTTGTGTTTCATGTCTAATGGGTCAAGCGGGTAACATAAAAGTTGGTTCAATGGAAATGGGCAAAAGCCGGTCAGAGTGTATTTTAAATGCATCAAGACTCTAAAATCATTTAACTCAAAAAACTGGATTACTATCAATGTAATATAATCTCTGCAACTCTTTTGACATAATAATGCTGATTTCTGACATGATGATGCTAATTTATACGAGGGTACCTAAAAATATTATTATTAATCGTTCAAAAGTGGCTCATAGTGTATTATATGCATAAAGACTCCTTAATCACTTATTAAAATAGATGGATTACTAATAATATTTTGCACAAAAGATGCCTGGAATTATTCATTTGACCTGACCTCAAAATATTGTCACCTTCAACTAAAATATTTATCAAAGTGGCTGTAAAAAGACATCCCAGTGTCTAAAAATGTATAGTTTTCATCTTATCTTAAAAAGATTATTTTGGGTAATTGGTTATATTTTCAGGGATTTATCCGTAACGCGCCTTTTGATCCAAAAACATGGGTCATCCCTGGGGATCTCTCTGGAAGCTCTGAATTGGTACAGATGGTTCTTTCAACCGAAAGAAAAGTTTATGTTGCATACAAAAGAAAAATGAAAATGAAAAAAGTAGCTGATGTTGTTGAAGCTCTAATAGGCGTTTTTTATAGTGAAGGTGGAGAAATGGCCGCCTTATCTTTTATGAGTTGGCTTGGTATTCAGGTTGACATGGTCAACACGTCATACATAAGGGAAGTAACATTGCTACCCGAGAGATATGTAAACATTCAACATTTGGAATCTTTGCTCAATTATACATTTCGTGATGCTTCTTTACTTGTTGAGGCCCTAACTCATGGATCTTACATGCTACCGGAGATTCCAAAATGTTACCAGGTTACACAATACATTTACTTATATACTTAGATTAGCTTTCATTGTATTTCATGTTCTACTTCTTTTTTCTCTACAAAATGCCATTTTATTATCATTTTATCTATTAATCCTAACTCTCTCTTTGCTAAATTTATTGTCCAACTTTCTATTTTTATTTGTCACATAATAGTTCACTTTTAGATACAGATAGTTATAGTTTACTGAATATCAAATTTTACCCTTAATTACCTTTGTCTTTACATCTTGCAAGTTTTCAAACTCAATTTGGTCTCCTAGAAGTATGAGGTGTAAAATTGAAATTCTGCTAATTAAGAAATTTAAAATGTTTTAGATAATATGTTTTTTTGTTTGGGCCAGTGTTTTTGGGACTGAGAGAGTATTAAACAATCAGAATTAACAAAACCCTCAAACATTTGGCCATTTGATTTTTACATATGATTACCATTATTCTGTTGGCCCTTTGGATCGTTTAGACTCTTGTATTGATGATCTTGAATATGAACAGTTGTATGTGTTTAGTTAGAGAAAATGATAAGAACGTACGAATGATTATGATGGATTGTTAACACCGTTTACAGACTCTTGGAACATATATATACCCTATTGGTAGTTAACACGTTTTTGGTTATGCATACACTTTACATACTTAGACACTAAGTTAACTTTCGACATCTTACATAAATGACTCATAGTTTAACTATACTTAGACACAAATGTATGTATGGATTAAGATAATTACTTTTCAACATATTCAACACCAGATAGTCATTTTTAAAACACAAGTCCAAACATCCCATTGTTGACAGGATTTGTAGAATTTTTCATCAAAATTTCTCTTTTTGACAATACACAATGATTTAGGTGTTGTGTGATAGATAAGCATTTTGGTACGTAAACATTTGAGATCAACAAAGGAATTTCTAAAGAACTAAAATAGATTTATTGTTTTTATTTATTATGCAGCGTTTAGAATTTCTTGGGGATGCTGTGTTGGATTATCTTATAACTGTGCACCTGTACAGTAAATATCCAGGAATGCCTCCTGGAATGTTGACCGATATGAGATCAGCTTCTGTAAATAATGATTGTTATGCACTATCCGCAGTCAAAGTTGAACTGCATAAACATATTCTTCATGGTTCTCAAGCTTTACATCAGCATATAGTCAAAACCATTCATGATTTTGACCATTTGACCTTGGAATCTACATTTGGATGGGAATCTGAGACATCTTTTCCAAAGGTCAGTTCTTATTATTTTTAATGTTTGGATAAACATATGCTTCTGATTACCTTGGGTCAAATAATTGGCTTTGTGTTAGTTACATTTAAAACGAATATTTTAAAGAATAACATGATATCATTAGTTTAGGAGGTGTTTGACTAGGTTTATTGTTCTACTGAAACTTTTGAATGTTTTGATGAATCACTTGTACTGTAATAAGTTGTTTTCAATAAGCAGTTTAAACTTGCATTTGACAGATTATTTTGGTAGATTTGAAAATTAAATTACAAGTTTACTAAGATTAGTTTTATTTTGTTGGATTATCTGATTCCAATTATTTAATGCCACATAATCATCATCAAACATGCATCCAAACGCCCCTTAATGATGTAAAAGAATACCTCAGGCTCTTATCCACATCACTTATTCATGTAGTTTAATTTTTATTATTGGGTATTATATGTAGGTACTAGGAGATGTGATAGAATCTCTAGCAGGAGCTATTCTAGTCGATTCAGGATATGATAAAGATCAAGTTTTTCGAAGCATTAGGCCTCTTCTTGAGCCATTGGTCACGCCCGAAACATTAAAACTGAATCCAGCAAGAGAATTAGAGGAACTGTGTCAGAAAAATCATTATGAATGTAAGAAAACAAGTAAGCGTACTGAAGAAGGTACAGTGCGTTGTAGTCTTGAAATAGAATTAGAAGACAACGTGTTTAAGGAATATGGTACAGCTGCAGACAAGAAAATGGCGAAAAGACTTGCATCAAAAAATGTTTTGAAGCTTATTAAGGAATACATGTCGAGCATTAACTGATTCGCGGTCTTACGTTGTATGTTTTGAGATCAAAGAAACCTGGTAGTGCACTCAATCTTCAGTGATGAATAATCTGCTTGTTTTGTCCCATTGTTTCTCTGTTTAGCGGGGTGATCAATGTTGCTTTGGTTGGTAAATATTTAATAACTAGAAATTAATACAGTGTGACGCGGCGTTTGCGAATTTCGTTATGTATGTTCTATGGTAGCATTAACGTGGTTAAATACATGTAAGAAGCGTACAAAGTTGGTTGTACTAGGTTTTGTATTGAAACATAAATATAAAACAATCATAATCGTACCGGTGTCCTTTGGTTGGTATCGGTCTTATTAATATCATCGGTCGATATAAGTTAAGTTACTTAATGAAGCATCATAATTTAAATACAACTCATGTTGTAATTTGTTTTACCGGGACATCAAAGTAAAAGATTAAATAAATAGACTTTAGTAAAATGTATGAAAGTTATTGAAGAAAAAAAGACATTGTTTTCTTTTTAAGTAATGAATAAAAGTTATTAAAAATCAATTAGAAAAAAATGATTAAAAAATGTATATTAGACATAGTATAGAAGTAGGTTGAAATATGCGTCAAACATTACTCTTCTTGTGAAAAAAGATGGTCCTCTAAAAGCATTCACAGTATAGTCCTTAAAAATACGTAAGTGTGTTTGGTATATTATATGGTATAGTGTAATTTTTAGTGTAATTATATAAAAATATAATGATTTTGTTTCATCTCCTCCACTCACAACTACTTTAAATAATATTAAAAATTTTATAAGGATTGAATAGTGATTCTTTAAATATACTAATCCACAATAACATTTTCTCTCTCCTTCACTCACAACCGCTTAAAACTATTCTATATAATATACCAAACACACTCACGTATTTTTAAAGACTATACTATGAATGCTCTTAGAGGACCATCTTTTTTTAATATAATACCACCAAGGAAAGAAAAATTAAGAAAATATTTTAATAAAAATATCTACGGTTATTACATGTTCCATCGTATTAAACACTTGCTTAAATAAAGAGGGGTTGAAACTTTATTGGAATAAATAACTTATGATTTAGATTTATTGGACGCCGACCCATTATACATTCAAATCAAGAATAATCTAATAGTTTGATGTTTATGTGGTTAAATATGGTACATCATCAAACATTCGTAATAAAATGAGAAACGTGGCATTTACGGGAAGTTCAAGTGATCCAATGTATGATTTGTATAATACTTTACTAAATGAAAATGCTAAACGATGATGGTGTAACGCCCCGAGTAGCGAACTCGGGAGGTATGGTGGGATGAACTTTTTTTTCGGTTTTAGTGCATAAAATTTTAAGAATTTTGATGTGCTAGCTTGATGAAAAATGAAGAAAAGATCAATATCAGATCCTAGCCTCCATGACCCGAAATTTATTTACCGTACAAGTTTCTACAGTAGCTTCGAAATCTATTTTTCTATTAGTGGCAAGATTATATCCATATGAAGAACAATTCTCACTCCTCCTGCTATCGAGATGCATCCGAAAGAATTAAATATAGAACCTCACTCGAAGGCGAACTAGAATACAAAGCCGAGATATACGAGGACGCGATAGAAGGTGGTTTGACACCTGCAATGATCGGCGATAAAGGCGCGTTTGATGAATACTTACGTGCTAGTTCGGGCCCCAGGGACGAGAATTAAACTCTTATATTGTTAATTTCTTTATTTGTGTTTTTTTTAAATTAATAAATATAATTTTAGGACTTAGTAACTTTTTTTTTCAAGTTTGTAAATTTTTAATCTTTAATATTAAATAAAATAAAAGATTTTGTAGTTATATTATTATTATTCTTTTGTGCTTTAAAGAAAAAAAAAACCTAGTTTTTTTAACTGGTTTGGGCCCGAACCGGTTGGGAACCTACCCAAATCGGTTAGGATAGGGTTGGGAGCTTCCCTCTTCAAACCAGATTATAACCCGAACCTGTTTGAGGACAAACCAGTGTTGACTTTAATTGACCAAACCAGTTCAGTTTGGAACCGAAACCGGTTTTTTTAAAAACAGAAAGTACACCTCTACCAACTATATATTGTACACATAGATGACCTCCAGATAAATTCTAATAAATTAATATAGAATTAGACCTTTGTCGAAATATGAGAAATTGTTGATATACGAGTAAAAAGTAAACTCGGATTGTGAGTGTAAAAGAATAAATAAACAAGAAATGTAATGTTATATTTCATTTAAAAGCATATTTGTTATATTGAATTCCATTTATTTTCGAACTTTATACGCCAGTTCTTTTGTATTCGAATTTTCAAACTATAAAAACTCACATTTTCATTCGGTTTGTAATCTGTTTAGAAACCTAGCTAGTTTTAAACAAACTAGCAACCGATTTAAATTTCCGTTATTTTGATAAAAAAGAATTCTAAAAACTTCAAACTGCCATTAATGAGAACTGTTACAATATGATCAGAAAGAGAAAGAGAATGATTTAAGGAAGAACTCACTAAGAAGAATAAGATTTATTGTACTGAAATGATTGATCCACTACTAGCTTGTAGCCACAAAAACAGTTAATCCTTCTTTCGATTGAAGAGTAGGTTGATCGAGTATGTATTGCCCTTTTGTGCAGCCGTTTCTACTCGTTTTGCCCCAATCTAATGACGTTTGACATCAGTGATTAATAGCGTTATACTTTCTATGTTTCTAAGATCATATTTAACACAAAATAGATAAAACTATCACCAGTTTTTAAAAGATTGTCAAATGATAAATCAAGGATAATGTATCTATCTAGAGGTCACCTGTGTGTACAATATATATCTGGTTTCGTTTATACCAAATGACAAAAATGCCCTTAAAATGTTAGATAAAGACATAAAAGCCCCGGCATCGATCTATCAAAAAGCAGCGATCAGAATAACAAAACCCTATGGTGGGTCGTCGTTACAATGTTTTGTCATGGTTGGGTCGTGTTTGATATAAACGAAACTAGATACATATTTTGGTGGCCTATAAAGGTTCAATATATGTTATGATTTATGAGAAAAGCTTGATATTTGGTTGGCTCCACATACGATATCCCACAAATTCTGAATAACGTTTGATCAGATGGGATCAAACGTTATCCAAAGTCAAATTTTAATGCATAAAAGTATACAAACTTTTAAATTGTCTTATATATAAAATTTAATGCACTAATTATCTAAAAGAAAATTAAAATGGACAAAAATTTATTTGCTGGTCAACCTAATTCGACTCGCTCTATTTTGACCTGTACTAAAACCGACATGTTTCAACCTAAACTCATTTTAACCAGGTAAGGGAACCAGCTACCCTTACCGCTCATCTTTCCGCTTCTAAGAAAACCTAAAACAATGTGTGGGTGTGTGTACGTGTATGCATGAGCTAATCAATCTATAGGCAATTAACCCCTTTTCATGTGCATTTTATATTTAATTGACTATCTAATGCCTAACGTGTCGAACTTGGAAGGCTTAAAACATAATAAATTGCTAATGAAACAAAATAAACAAGAAAAAAGAAAAGAACTGATAAAAATTGTACCTTGTCCATTAACCAAAATCCAACTGACGGCATGTATTGTACCAGGTACATAACGGCTAGCACAGGCTGCAAGAGTAATAGAACAATAAATATGTGTTCACATTCGAAAAGAGTAATAATAATAATGACAACAGCAATAATATTACCATATAAATACTAAGAATATATAATTACAATGCGACTGTAACACTAATAAAAACACCTGATATGATATCCAAGCTTCCTTTAAGCCATGGCTTGCAGCAACTAGTGTAAGCTCTGCACACCTCTCTGATGGTACTCGCTTCTGAATTACAACAAATATAATATTTTAATTATAAGATTATTATTTGAACAAAATGATTCAAGACTTTTATGCCTTAATAATTTACTCTTGGCGACTTTCAATCAGTTTAATTATAACATTTTTAAGCTTTTTTTTTGTTTTTACCCATTAGATTAAAAGCATGACCTGAATTGATCCATTCATAAGTAAATGGGTCAAATTTCTACACTTACGAGCTTGTAGCAAGTCAAGTGTGTGTGCATGTGCGTATAGGATGTTTAGCAAAATACTTGTCCAATATACAGATGCACGCTGTGAAACATATAATCGTTCTCATATTTTACAATCAACACACATAAAGCAATCAACAAAAAGCTACTCCCTTTACAATATTTAACATCTTATCCTAATTAACCTCGCAAATTTTTATATAAGTGTGGCAAAATGGGCAGGTCAAACTAGTTGAACATGTTGGGTGATGGTCAAAATGATAATTTTCGTTACCGGATGAATTAGCCTAAATACTTCTGGTCCATAACTTCAATCATTTTACCAAAATAATAGTGTATCAAATATGATTACGAAAATTTTATTGTTTCAATAATAGCCAAATCTGTTTAAATAAAATGGCTTTGGAGGTTTTACACTTTTAGGCATTATATATACACCTTGGGAGACTTTCAGGCCATTTGACCTATTGATTTTACCAGTATGCGTGTATGAATTATTTGATTTGTTTTGATACCGTTGCAAAATATACACTAACCTCTTTGACTCCCCTTTGACCTGAAGTGCTTGTACCAGGTGCATTTGATGTCTCTATTGGTCCGGGACAAACAACCGTAACCATGATTCCCTTTTGGTAAAGCTAGATGACATAAAATGCATGATAAGTGTTAAACACATGAGAAAACTAAAATATCATGTCTTTATTATTAATTAATGATCAAAACAAATAAATATATACACATAAACAAAATTTCCTAGTTTACTATCTAATTCCAACGGAATCCTAATATAAGATCTCAAACTAATAACTTATCAGAAAATAAATACTAAGAAAGTAACTGGAACTTAAATATGTGACTGATGATTATCTTGAATTTATGGTAACTGTGAAACTAGTTACTTGGAAACTATATTCAACAGTAAGAAAATCCTAGCCGCCATAATACTGAATTTCACATTAATGTTTACTCTAAGATATCCATTGTAGTTTCTTGTTTTACTCAATAAATGAGACAATGGGCATAACATAAATCTCCTGTTTTTCTGACATTTTTAATGATTTTAATAGAACAAGATCATATTCTAGCTACAGACTGTTTTGCTTGATGCTAACATTGTTTAGTTTGTTCACAATTGTCTTGTAGTTTGGATGTTTCACACTGCCCTTTCAGTTTGTTAAGTTTTTTTTAAACACAGCTTAAAAGACCGCTCAAAGCATATGAAGAGTCTACATTAATAGAATTTTAAGTTTGTATACCTCAGACCGCAAGGAGTGAAAGTAGCCATTTAAAGCGAATTTTGATGCAGAATATACTGCTTGACCTGGTGCAGGAGCTTTACCTGCAGCACTACTCATCTGCAGATATTAAGGACTTCCAAATTATACACTTTGAAAAAAAACTAAAAACCTTAAATCCAATTATAAAAAGTAAAAAACATGCGTATGAGCTGCCACAAAACTAAATGGTCCTAAACAGATCCATGTTTGGCTAAACAGATCCTGCTTTTGATTATAAAGCAATCAAATAACTAGTTCTGGATAACGAATTTGATACAAGCTGCACCAAGATTTATTTATTTAAAGGTAAAACAGAAAAAAACATATTTACTCATTGTGTTATAACCAAACTTGTTTCTGGTCATGTGTTAATGCCTTGAATAATCAGACTTTTTAAACACAAACAACTGATTATCTAATTATTACAACTTTAAAAGCCAAACGCACATACAAACATCATCTCCTGTAAACCAACTTTAAAAGCACATACGAACACTATCTCATGCAAACCACTTTTATTACATTTGATTTCAAATTCTAGTTATTCACTATTTCAAATCACTTACAAAACAAACATCCAAACAGCCCTTAAACAAAAAAGTAGCAAAAAAATTATTTAAGGAAAAAAATAAAAAAACACCATGAAGATGTAAGCCTATTATTAAAAATATAATGAATAAAATTACAAACATGACAAGTTAACATACCACAACAAAGTGTCCTCTACCTCTCTTCAACATATGAGGGAGTAGCAGTCGTGTAAGAGATATCGGTCCCATAACATTTACATCAAGTGTAGCCTAGCAGTCACAAAGCAAAATAGAAAAGGCAAAGAAAACAGATTCAAGTTAACTTCCTTCAAGAAAGTTCAAAATAACAATCACATGACTGCATGATTAAAATACTAGTCTACTACATTAAACATATCAATACATGATACCTTAAGACTTGCTTCAGGTACATCAACTGCTGTTGATTTCTGCAACAAGAACAGAGAGGCATCTCTTCATTAGAAGCAGAAAATAGACAGATTAAGGAGGGCAGGGTATAGTGGTGGATTGAACCGGATATTTGTTGTTCGAAATTTCTAACTCTTCTATAGATAACTAAGGGTCAAATATGATTAGAAAAAAATAACTAAAGTTTTTAAGTAAAATGATTTAGGATATTTTATGCATTAGACATATAATTTAGGTGACGTCCAACACATTCCACCCTTTCCTTTATTAATACATAAAACCTCCTAAATCAGATTATTCATAATAATACTCATTTCTATTGACATAATATTAACTTTTCAATAATATTTGACAAAAAAAATTATTAGAAAAATATTAAACCTTTTGAACGGAACATACATGGGTCAATATAAACCATTTTGACCAGTACCAGAAGTTACCAGCTACCCAACCTGCCCATATTTCCCATCTTGAGTGAAAACCCGACTACATATAGCAGTATTATATTATTGCTTAATTTTGTAGCATTGTGATCCCATACCCAATGCGCATCCAAGTGAGCAAGAATATGAGTAAACTGTGCATCCTAGTACTATGTTTGTATATTCAGATTTGAAACTTCTTTCAACAACCTCCACCAGATAGTAATTAAGTTGATAATGCTAACTTAAATTAAAATGATAATGCTAACTTACAGGTCGCTCAAAAGCTGCATTATGGATCACAAAATCGACACCAGCTCCACCAAATAAAGACACAGCTTTTTCAACAACCTCTCTGATTGCATCTTCACCAGAACTCAAATCTAGAGGTAGTATCTCCACATGTGTTCCTGAATTGAGATCTGAATATTTTTCTAAGACCGTGATACAAAAGGACACGAAAATATTCATGCATTACTCCACCAAAGCTGTGACAGAACTTGCCTGAAATTTGTTTCTTAACTCTTTCCAATTCAGGTTCATTTCTTGCAGAAATAATTATCTTAGCCCCTAAAGCTGAAAGTTGCTTAGCAAGGACCTCACCTTCATGCGAAAAGAGCAAGATAATCAAGAAACAACTTCACAGACTTTTTAATTTTACAGTTATGGGATGCTGATTTTTTGGATTTTAACTTCTGAACATAGAAAAAGAAGTTACAAATTAATAAAAATGATTACCGTGATGACAAAAAGATGGTGAGAAACATATAAAGAAGTATCAAGACTACCTTTAATTTAGACAGAAAAAAGAAATTTATAAGAAGGCCTCAAGATATCATCTGTCTGAATTAAAAATAGCCCTTGAGCAGAAAATATCTTGACCATATTTTCTTTTCCAGAATTTGACCATCTCCTGGTTATAGAAATTAGAAACTGATGGTGCGATATGTGTAAGTTATAAGAGCAATATTTGAAGCTAATTTGCTAACGGATTATGCTAACTTTCATTCATTTTCATATTTGTTTATACATTGGTTAGCAAACCATGATTCTTAAAAGGTCATTTTTTCTTTATGCATTTGAAGTGATACTCAAGCAACATGTTCCTATAAACTTCACATCACAAGCATAATTCCATAATTGTTTGATCCATGCAGCATTACAGTCAGCCTAAAGTCTCCAAAATATTTGTTGGACTGATACACATCGCATGAACCCTGATTTTCTACTGCAACAACTAGCAAACTATAAAAGGAACGACGGTAAGAACAATAATCAAAAGACCTGATTTCACATACCAATTCCCCGACTTGCTCCAGTAATCCATACAACCTGTTGTTCATTCAAAATTAAAAACAAGTAACCGTACACATCCTCAAAACAGACAAATTCATCAAAAAATAAGTAAAAATTAACACGTGTGATGGAAAACATATTTGAATGCTACTTAAACAAAACAACAGGAGATAATTGATTAGATAAACCCTTGAATTTCACATCAAATATGCTAAACTTCAAACAAATCCTAGCAAATTCAATTGTACCAAATTCACAACATAGAATCGTATCATTTTGCATTCAGAAATCTGCTAATGTTCAAACAGGAGATAACGAGATACACCTTTGTTCTTCATGGCAAATCAGCTTAAGTTCAAACAAATTATAACAAATTCATTTACGCTAAATCCACAACACAGAGTCATATCAATTTGCAATCAGAACCCCTAGGTTTATGCGATTAGACTCCTACTTAAGCAGACATACATAATATCAACTAAGATCTGAACACCTTATCCTGAAAACTCTCTCGCTTCACTTTTCCTTTCGCCATCAACGTGAAATCACCTACAACAACACAAACAAAACAACGAAGTCATCGTTATCAGCTGATCACCAAAAACAAGCACAAATTGTTGGTGTGTGAGCAGGAAAAAGAGTGTAATTAGTATTTTTTACCATCGTTTGTGAGGAATTTGTATGAAATAGCAGCAATCAGAGCAAAAACTATGGAAGATGATATGATCGATAGCATTATTGAAGCTCAGATAGAGTGAAGAAACGATGTCTATGATGGGTTCAAAACCAAGGTGGATGATCGTTTTAACCGCCGTGAGTCCATCGTTTTTAGGCTTTATAGCACCATATAAGATGCTCACAAAATTTTATTATTATTATTTTATTTTATTTTTTTTGGAAAGTTTGTTATAATAAATGTTAGATCAAAGTAAAAAAGTTAAACTAAATGTTTGATTTTTAAAGCAAGCTAAAATTACTTTCCATCAATATAATACTTATACGTAGTCAATGAGTCTGGTAGATCAAATGGTTTAGAAGAATGCATCTTATGACTTTCCAAAGTGAAGATCATTGGTTGGAGTTTCATTATGTGCAATATGCTTCACATGAGCCAAGGGTTTTACTACAATGAGTCTTTGGGTGGTGGGTTTCTCTTGGAATGGTGGGCGAGCTGGATCACCAGTGATGTCTGTGTTCGTGGGCGTGGGTGGCCTTTCGCCAATAGGTTTACCCATATGACCGGTTTAATAATTATTCGTTGGTCGTTCAAAAAAAATACTTATACGTAACTCAGCTTGGTTAAAGTAGGCTAGTCTCTAGTCGTCAAATGATTGGTTTGGACTCAAAAAAAGAAAAAAAAATAGAAGTCTTAGCTAAATAGCTAGTCAGGACGCGTGCCAAATTTGTGTTCATTTTTTGCAAGTTCAAACCAATCATTAGTTGGCTTGGGACAAGCCTACTTTAGCCGGGTTGGGTTACGTGCTTTGTTCATATTAGTGAAAAGTGAATTTAAGTTGGCTAAAATTCTAATCACTATTTAGCTTAATCATGTTTTTGGCAAATGTTGGTCTCTTTATGTACGTGAAGGGCGATTGATGCTTGGTTGGAGATTGACCTTCTGGGATTTTTGAAGTTATTCCTCTTGTTTCAATTATTGGATTTAACGAGGTGGAAGAAAATATAAAATAAAAATACATTATTGAAGCCAATATTTTTTTCTACTTTGTGGGTGCTATGAAAAGCTAGGAATGATATCATTTTTTGAGCGAGTAATTTGACAAGCAGTTTAAAAATCATCGCTACATATAATGTTTTTTCCTTGAGTTTGGTTAGCGTTTTTTAACCAATATTAGTCTGTGTGTGTATTATATTATATATATATATATATATATATATATATATATAATATATATATATATATAATATCTTTTATGTTAAAAAAATAGTACAACTTATCAAAAGTAAGGTTTCAAGTTATATTGTAAAATCAATGATTTGGGATTATGGATTTTGGTGGATTTGAGTAGAAATTCTAATGGTGATGGATGAATATTATAGTATATAAGGGTGTAGAAACATCACAAAGGAATTGTTGATATTCATCTATGATAGATATATAGATACGTAGCCTAAATCATGATCTGTCAATGTGTGTCTTTGATTTTAACTCAAATTAGAACTTTAAGCAATTTGTTGAAAAGGATACCATCGTTATTAAAATACGTTGAGGTCAAAGTGTATAACCTTGATAGATTGTGCATAAGATAACAAGAACTGAAAATTCAAGGTTAAAAATGAAAATTTAGGATTTAACCTCGGTCGCGGACCATGACCGGGAAGCTTTGTAGACCGCCAAGCAAAAAACTAGTGTATAAGCTAAACACTCGGGTGCTAACACGTGGCTTGCTGACAAGGAACAAGGGGATGACACGTGTCATCCTTGACTGACACATGTATGACGATGAGGCTTTAAAAGGGTGACACATGTCAACGTGTGTCAAATTTTGATTGGATCAAATCTGTCTCGGCCGCCAGGGCCAGGTGGCGGACAGTCTCCCTCCCCCATAGCGGTTTGCGATGGACCCTCAGGCAGGCTATAAAGCCTGCTTTTGGTAGTTGAATTTTACACATCCAAAAACGTATGTATTGCTTTTTATACCCTAAATACCCCTATATTACCCTGTATAAGCTAGTATCTTACTTATTAAGCTTAAGGTACTATTATATATGTGCGTAGAAGAACTTAAGTAGTGGTTTCTAGCAACCTATGAAGGTGCCCATGTTTCCTAAACTTCTTTGCATGCTTATTTTATGTGCACAAAATGATTTCTAACATGTTTATGAAATGTTTTATATAAAAATGATTACATTGTTAAAACCAACATGTGAATATATTAATGCTATTAAGCATTGGTTTAAGCGAGCATGGACACAATATACATATCGATCGAGGATACATGTATTGATGGGTAACTAAGTGTTATACCATGATGTGGCTGAAATCATTTCAACACATGTGAACCGAATGAATTTAGTGTATACCAAAATCCATTTAAGGCCCTGTCAATAAAATTGACATGAGACATCGATAATGCAAGATGTTTTAATAAGTTAATATTGTCACACCCTTAAAATCCACGTGCAGAGTTTTACCGTGAGCCGTGTGAACAAACCAGATCACAATCACTAGTACTCAGAACGACACTATATGCCACATCCAAAACAAAACCAACCAAAGTTCAAACGTTTAAAACTATGCGGAAACGTTTTGTAAATAAGACAAACTCAAAGGAATAAAATGCATAATATGGCAAAACACCCGTCATCCCAATGTTTAAAACCCATAAATAAAAGACAAACAAATATGTCTATGAAATAAAGTCTTAGGATGTATGTTGGACCCGTGTTGTGCTCCTAATAGCAAACTGAGTTACCGACCTGAGAATAGCATACTAAAAATGTCAACACAATGGTTGGTGAGTTCAAGAGTTTGCGTTTATCATAAATACTAACAGTTGTATAACATAAGAAGTGTATTGAAATAGATAGCTAGTCTATATTCACAAGTAATAACCATAGTGATTTCACGATCGAAGCTGATTGTGTTTCGTTTGTTGCCTCCCGTCACGACTTACCAGGTCGTGACAATGTTTGTGTTTAGGACAAAATTGCACCCGTTTGACCCCGAGTCGCACATATGAGGCACGTCAGACCTAGTAGTACTACCCAAGATTTCCGCTAGTTACCATTATTAACGATCCGAAAGTGTGAGGACTTTTAAGGTATTAAGCATTATGTTAAAACATACACAACTTATAATAATAAAATAGGTTTGAGTACAAGTATGTTACCTCCCCCAGAAGAGAGTTTATAAAACAGAGGGACATGAACTCACCTTGTATGCAAATATAATGAATAAGAGACTGGTGATAGGTGCAAAGACAACCCTTCAAATGTTACCTAGAACACACAAGTATATAAGTACGTGTACACATAAAACTTAACAATCCTAGATTAACCTAGTTGACCCGTTTGACCCATTGGTGACATATTTATTGAAATATTGTTTAATCATATAAGATAACTTAACATACAAGAGTATCATGCAATTTATCCATGTGTATCACATTATCAACATAGGTTCTACCTAAGTCATCATGCCAAATTAAATCATCATACACTTATGCAAATCTCAAACAAACACCATGCTTAATATATATATACATATATATATATATATATATATATAATTCATCACAATAAATAATTGATACGCGAAGACTAATCATGCACCACATGGCATGTGAAGCCACTCATAACTTCATATCCTAAATTCTACCAATCCTACTAAGTAGGGGCCTCAAATTCGCACGCATTGTAACATCCGCCCATTTTCAAACTATAAACCCAAACCCGAACCCATTTTGAACTTTCATGCGATGGAAAAAATATATATTAAAACTATTTTGTTTATTTTATTGAATCATACGTTAAATGCGTAATTTAATCAATCTTGACTATTGTCTTATTTTATTTTTATTTATTTAATCATTTGAACAATTTATAATAAATTTTATAAGTTATAAATAAAGTTTATAAATTTATAAAGTTAGGATATTAACTAGGAGTTTTTTATTAATTAAAATAAATAAATAAAGTATGAAAATTTTTATAAGACTTACAATATTTATAAAGATTTTATAAAAATAAATTAACTTATTAATTGATTTTGGTCTTATAAAGTCCAGGGTTTAATATGTAGTTTTTGAAACTTCATTTGAAAAGTTTAAACATAAAATGTTAAGAACTCAAAACATCAGGGACCATTTGTGTAAATAATCAAAACACCCCAAACCAAAACTCCCCTACCCCCGCAACACCGGCGACCTCCGGCCACCTTCCGGCCGGACTCCGGCAAGACCTTTTCGGGTGATTTTACTGCCCAAATCAAAT
The DNA here is from genome assembly GCA_025506515.1 of Flaveria trinervia. NCBI lineage: Eukaryota > Viridiplantae > Streptophyta > Magnoliopsida > Asterales > Asteraceae > Flaveria > Flaveria trinervia. The sequence continues at coordinate 2,842,654 of CM046452.1, forward strand.
TCCAATCGTTCCTAACCGTTTCTTGAACTTTATTCGAACTCAATGAAGGTCTTAAATCGTGTTATTACATCGTGAACGGTTGTATGGGGGTCGGTAACCGATTCACATTAAAACTCCATGTCGTTCGAACATTAATACTCAATATTAATCAAATTAAATACACCTATACGATCGTTTAACCATTTCTATCTACTACCAGACACAATTTTACCTAAAACACACTTGAACATTATCAACGAAATTCATCTACATCGCGACCTGTAACCATGGTGTTCATCAACCTTCGGTCGATTGTAGATGAAATTGACAGAGGGCTTTTCATTAGTTAATCTATTGGAAACTTTCTGTGCAATTAATTTGAATAATATCGACGTTTGCATCACAAACTACTTCTAGCGAGATCGCGACTATATCTCCATCTCACACTCTCGATTTGTCATTCTTTCTAGTAATTGCACATGTCTACACACTCGATTATACATGGGGAACAAAAGCCCCATGGTTATTAATAGTCATTAGATCGTTTGGTGCTTCGATTGGATCCAAACGAACCTAGGGTTCTTGGATTTGGGGGCACTTCATTAACTGCATTTAAAAGAAATTAGAATTGGGATATACCAAGGCTAAAAGCCCTGGTTCACTGGTTAACTTAGCCCCTCTCAACTAAGAGGTCCCGGGTTCGAACCCGGCAACCTCATTTTTTTTTAAAAAGGCTTTTTAAGCCTTAATTCAATTATAGAAAAATGTTATTTAATATAAAAATAAGTTTTATAAACTTTAAATATTTTTAAAGGTCAATAAATAATTTATGTAGTTTTCTAAGTTAAATTAAATAAATATCTTTGTAATAAAACAATTTAACAAAGATTGTTTTTGAATTATTTCTTAAAAGAAATGGATTTTAAATAATAATTAATAAATTATTGTTGGTTTAAACGTTTCTTTTCATTTAATATTGTTTAAAGCATGAATATGTCAAATAATTACTCGAATATTATATCTAAACTTTATTAATTATTATAAATGATTTAATTTCACCTTCTCTATATTTAGACATATAAAGAATATATATTTTTAAATGTATTTATAAAATGGACAACTCCACTTAAAACCCTAGCCCTCGTTAATTCGCTAAACTTAATACCATTAAACTTAAACCTTGTAAAAATGTGCATACTTAGGTATTTTGTGAAGGACTACGTTGGAACGTTGCTTGCTATATTTTCTTATTAATCGTTATTCCATACTTATTTGATCATGTGAGTATTTCTATACCCCTTTTTTATATTTTTACACTTTTGGGGTGAAACATATTACTTTATAAACTTTGCACTTGTAAACACGTTTGCTTCTTGTAAACACGTTTGCTTCTTGTAAACTTATGGCATTTCACCTGTATGTTGTGGTTAGTTGAACTTTGTGGCTACCATGTAATGTCGAATATATATACAATCATTAACTATTGCTAGCCTAGCGAAGTCATAGATCTATGGGCCAGACAAGCTGCTTGGTTGATCCAAGTACACTTAGCTAATCGTATATACTTTTAAACGTTTGAGACTTGTAAAACTTATCGAGGTTTGATTATGCATTTTGTCTTACATCCTTAGTTTACTTTGTTCTCTAACTTACAACATGAATTTCCATCTTTTATATACTTATGTATTGAAAACTATGGAAATCTCACCAACATTATTGTTGACCTTTTATTTTAACATGTTTCAAGAATACTCAAGCTTGATCGCCTTTTTTCGAAGTTGTCACACCTAGGAATGGACCTAGTTAACTTAATGAGCTTGTTATATTTTATATTGTGTTCTTATTTGAGACTATGCTTGTAATGTACCTTTCAAACTTATGAATAATATATTTGGATTTAATAATAGCGTTATGTGGCTGTAAACGATCTTAACTCTCACCCCTCGACGTTTCCGCCGTCAAGGTTGGGGTGTGACACGCGTGTATGACAATCATAATCACATTCATTCATTTAGTTCATTCTAACCATCATACACAGTGACCATCAGTTTCAATCCCAAACATGATCTCTTAATCACTAACGATAATTCATCATCATATATGATCATCAAAACCTATACCTCTTACATGATCAACCAAGCATCCATACAACTCAATTACACATTCTATTACAACAAACATCATCAACAATCATTATAACATGATCTTAACATCACAAGCATGCTCAAATCATCACATCCAAAGTTCTACAAAAATAAAGTTTCTCTTTTAGAAAAGAAACACCAAAAGTGATCTAGCATCCAATTCAATCATAATTTCAACAATTATATACCTAATCAATTTCATAGCATTCATTCTAACAAGTTAATCACCTCCAAAACATCCAAATTCCCAAACATCATACACAAAACTTTCCACTTTTAGTAAGTCATGATCAACATCTCAATTTCATGGATTTTCTTGCACAATTCAATTAAACCAACATTTAAGCATTACATCTAACATCTTAGCATCATCAAATCACGAATTCCAAGAACAAATGTTTCCTCTTATGGTAATGTATGAACTAGATGATCAAACCTTAGATTTCTTGCATAATCAACATCATTCAACATTCATACAACCTAAGTAACATCATATTAACATCTAACAATCATCAATTTCATGTTTCCATCAACATTTACGAAATTAGGGCTCATCTATATCAAAAAAACTCTGAACAACCAATCAAAAATAACTTTTAGATGTGCTTAGATGATGATTATCATTTGCAATAAACTTGTAATACTTGAAATCAATCAAAACGAATTGTTCTTTGTTGTTTCTTGATCAAAATCAAATGGTGAAGGTGTGTGGGTGGGGTTTCGGCCGCAATAGGGGTTTGGGAGGCTAGGATTGGGTTAATTTTGGTAATATTTGATTAAAAGGTATTTATAAATAACCCTTTTAATTTATTTTATAAAAACTATCTTTCCAATATTTTTTAAATAATCTAGACTATAATTTATAAGTATTACTAACCAAAAATAATAATCCTAAGCATTTACAACAAGTTACATGACACATAAAAAATATATATAACACGTTGTTACGTTATCGCGTAAAATTCACAAAATAAATATTTAAAATTCTGTAAATTCATGAACTACATAATCACAACTAATAATCAACATTATTAATTAGATTATTATTGTTTATCATAGATTATTATTATTAAGCCACCAACGTTTAACGACAACCCCACCAACATTCAACGACAACCGGTATGTGCTCACGACACGTGTATGCAAGACTTAACGGAACTAACGGAGTTTGGTAACGGAAAATTACCGGATGTCAAAATATTAATCATGTTATTTTGATTTTTCAAATATGTCTGCTTACATGATTCATCGACTATTTGCTAATGTTTTATTTCAAAACCATTTTTCAGGAAAAAGATATCACGTGTAGTGCAAATAAAGGTTACGATTAATCTTATCATCATGGGAACGCCCATAGGAATCCAAAAAGATGAATTATAAGACTTTAGACTTGTGGATCATTATTTTTGTATTTGAAACAATGTAAGCTTTTAAAAATAAAATAATATCTTTTATAAATTATATTAATGATTTGAATTTAACCCCAATAGTTGAAATAGCTCCCAAGCGAGGCATCATAAAACATTTGAGACCAATGAAAATAGAAAGTCAACCAACAAGGTTGAATATTTACAAAGACATTATGTAAAAGAATAAATTTTAAAATAACATATAGAATAAGACCTATCAATCGATACCAATTGACCCGGTCCACCACCTGGGGGTACCGGCTCGGGGTGGGACACAAAGTATCCGGTGATTATAGTAAAAAAATGTGCTTTATATTAAACCGGACTTTAATCACTAAAACTATAAACTCCCAAGACTAAATGACTAATATTTATTTGAAATGATCATCTATGTTTATTTAAATGTGTATGAAGTAGTAAAGGTCCACTTGAAAGTGCTAAACGATAAGACAACGATGAAGAGGTTCAAATTCAATACCAAATGTTCAAGATAGTTGTATAAACATTAACTAAGGTGTGTTTAAATGTTAACGTAATGAAATTGATCAAACTGATAATTAGAATTGGGTTATCCTCAATAAGCATACTAATGGTGCACATGTTGGTTGCACGTATTCTCAAAAGTTTAAAAAATGCGCTTTGTGTTTCATGTTATAGAACATGTGTATTTACTAGCATTCGACTTGAGACGCCCTAATAAACGAATACATGAATACATTAAAGCCAAAAGTCATACAAAACACTCAAACACCGAATCAATATTGATTATAACCTTCCGTTTCAAAACCATTTTATTCATTGTTTTTCATATACACCAACACGAGACTAGAATAGTGACGTGAACCATTTTATTTTTAACTTCATCTATAAGAATACGCTTGTGAGTCAAATCTTTGAATGAGATTGCAAAAATAAATGATATTTTACACCATTAATTAACTTGTGACAATATGAAAAGATACTCAACTGACTCATTAAATTCACCACATAACTTGCATAAATGTTTTTTCACTAAAACTTTCTTTTGAATGAGAGCATCAAAAGTGGAGATCCTCCCCGTTTCAACTTTACAGTTAAAAATATTAAACATCGTGAAATCATCATTTAATTTGTTATGTTGTATTCAACTATGTTTAAAACAAGTATGGATTGTTTGTCTACTCATAGGTTTGCTTTCATTTTGATCGGTATACTCGAGTTCAAGTCTTACATGACACCTTTTTATTTGGTTTAACCTCGTGTGCGTTACTTTTTTATTTTTCTCATTTTGATTCCTTTTTCATTCTTCTTATTTTAGTTTCATTGGGTTTGTTAATTTAAAATTTTTAGTATTTAAATTTTATTTATTAGTTTTTCTAATCCTACTTTCTTTTTTCATACGCCACTATTTTTAAATCTTGAACTTTTTAACGTATTTTGCTTTTTATTTGTTTGTTTCTAAAATCAAATTAGTTGTGATATGCTTGTTTTTATATATAATTTGACATAAACTTTATTTAAGAGCGAACCATCATAACAAATAGTTTATTGTTAAAACTATATGAGAAGAGTTTTTTTCCAATTGTAAATTGAAATATTTACAAAATACATCTCTCAACTTTTTAATATTTGAGAAAACTTCAAATAATAGTAATCAAGCTTTAAGAGTATTCCAATTAGATCATTTGTATTTTTATTTGTTTCAATCAGTTTGTTTTTATTTGTTTCAGTTGTGTCACTAGCAATTTATATTTGTTACAATTAGATCGCTAAAGTTTTAGGTAGGTCACTCATATTATTTCAATTTTTTTACATAATTAGAAAAACTTTTTAAATAATTTGGTTTTTATAAATATTGTTAATTATTAAATATTTCATTTTTTAAATTTATAAATGACATAATTAGAACAATTTTGAAACTTTAGTGACGTGATTGAGACAAAAAAAATTATGAGTGACCTGATTAAGACAAAAAGTTTTCTGAGTGACCTAATTAGATAAATCTAAAACTTGATTACTATTTTACAAAATTACCCTTATATACAATGCATATTTCATTTATAGAACGTACCACGTTTATAAACTTATGAGATCTTGAATTTCTTGTAGTTCTCTAAACCTTAAATTCAACTAGTTTTTTTTATCCATGACGTGCATTGCGCGTCTGAAAAGAAATCAAAGACAACGTTTATGTATACTACGTGTTGACTCAGAAACCAAGGGCAGGTTGCAGCTGCAAACCAGAAATAGCTGCCACGTCAGGACAACCGACATCAGTCTTGTTCTATCATCATAGCCACCTACATAGCCATAAAGCACCAAAATGAATAGCCTAGAAGGAATACATGACCCTGTCATCAACACTGTGCCTTTGACCCAAACCATTAACATAAAACAATAGTGAATCGAAGTGACAAAAGCATAGAGAGGTCGATGATGGTGACATCAACACCGTAACCTCCCACGGACAACCAGAAATCCGACCTCCACACTAAGAGGAGACAAAATGTCAACATTTGATAGCCACCGACACTGACACAATTCAGATCAGAACTAACAAATGAAAAAAGATCCACATCACCAGCAGGTGGACGCCACCGAAGGCGGTGCACGACCACCGACGACATCATAATCAACGAATCTAAACCATCCATATCACCGCGACGCAGCCGCCATCGAAGGCGGTCATCGGACCACGGGTGGCGTCATAATCTACCACTCTAAACATCATCACCACGCAGACGCCACCGGAGGCGTTTGGCGGGCCACCAAGGGCGTCTTCGGACCACGACCGGCGTCATAAACAACAGATCTAAATCGATGCTGACATGCAACACCATCCATTGACGTCGGCAATACATAAAGCCACCGGAATCAATTTTGTAGATGTGTGTGTGACGACGGCTAACGACAACCTTCCCTTGTAACATCTCGTATTTTCATTAAATTAAAAGTTAACTTTGTTTATTCTTATAAGGGTCATTATTGATAATTATGAAACTCATGTGCTTATTCTTTTTAGTTATCACTAACTTTTATTATATAAAAGTTAAAAATAAAAATATTAAATAATATTAATTATGTTAATATTAATAGTAGTAATAATAATACAAGTTATAATAAGGATAATAATAATAATATAATAATAATAATAATAATAATAATAATAATAATAATAATAATATTAATAACAATATTAATAGTAATAATAATAATAAAAAGAAACTTAATGATCTTAAATTAGAACTAATTAACTTAGGGGGGGTTAGTTGTCATTTTTAAAACTTAAAATAAAGGTTTTATGCATAAAATGATAACTTTTGAAACTACAAGGGGTAATCCTGTAGATAATTAAAAACCCAAACCACCGCCCCCTTAACCCCGTTTTTCCGGCACCTTTTCCGGCCAAGATCCGGCCGGCTCCGGCCACCTCTTAAACGTCAAAAATTGGTCGTTTCTTGATCCCGAAACTGTTCCAAACCGTTCTTGAACTCGATTCGAACGCCATTATGAACTTTGATTGCGTTTAAATGTCGATTATGAACCCAATCGAATGATTAACCAAAACGTCTTAAACCCCATAGTCGTTCGAGCATTAACACTTCATAATAACCTAATTAACCAATTTGTTCGATCATAAGACAACATCTAATCGATTACAGCGTTCAATTGCACCTGAAACAAGCCCAAACAATCGAATACAATCATCATACTCCTTGCGACCTGCACACAAGTCGAACACAATCCTCTGCATGATTGGAACTACAATTGATTGAGGGTTTTCAATCAAACTCTCTTGTGGAAGCTTCCTGTACAACGAATTTGTTTATCAACATTGTTTGAGCATCCACCAAGGTTGTGCGTAGGCCGCGACTTGTTCATCACTCGATCTCGTGCTAACACTTTGAAATCAGGTAATTGATTTCACCTACACACTCGTTTTTTCATAGGGATTAAAAGCCCTAACCTTAATTCAGCTATCTTACACGAATTAATCCTCAATTTTGGGTTCGTTTGATCTAGGGTTCATGAGGATGGGGGAAATCTCTTGAATTGGGTTTATAGAAAATCGAAACCAACAATAACCGTGGTTGCTGTAACATCTCGTATTTTCGTTAACTAAAAGTAAACTTCGTTTATTCTTATAAGGGTCATTATTGTCAATTAGGAAACTCATGTGTTATTTATGTTTATTCTCTTTGGTTATGGATGTAAGAAAGTTAAAAATAAAAATATCAAATAATATTAGTTATGTTAATATTAATAATAGTAATAATGATATAAGTCATAATAATAATAATAATAATAATAATTATGATAATATTAATAATAATAATACTAATAATAATGAGAACTTAAAACAATTAAGTTAGGGGGGGTAAATTGTTGTTTTTTAAAACTTTAAATGCAAGTTTGTTCATAAATTAATAAAAAACAAAACTGCAGGGACCAATTGTGTAAAATTCAATTAAAACCCAAACCACCCGCCCTTTACCCCGTTTTTCCGGTGACCTCGCCGGCCGGCTCCGGCCAAGTCCGGCGAGGCACCAAAACCGCCAAAAATCGATGTTTTCTTGATCTAAAACCGTCCCCTAACCGTCGTGAACTCGTTTCGAACCCCAATGTGAACCTTATTTGCATTTAAACATCGGTTACTAAACCCAATCGAGTGGGTAACCGAAGCTTTTAATCATAGAGGCGTTCGAGCCTTAAACATCAATAATTATGCAATTAACTTCACTTGATCGAACGTTTAACTAACTCTAACCTGTACAACCCTCAATGCATACCTGAAACAAACACAAAACACCCCAATTGATTCTCTCTAAGCCGCAGCCTGCAACACCACCGACTTGCACCTTCCGACACACCTAAGCTGCAATTGATAAAGGGCTTTGGGTCTAGTTTGTCATACGAAGCTATACACAAGGTTAATTGTGTTATCATCAACGTTTACATCGTTTCTGCATCTCCTTCGACCGCGACTTGTGCATCGTTGGGTTCACCTTCAATTCAAACTTGTTCGGGTAATTTACATACATGAATATGCTCGTTTTAGCATGGGGAACAAAAGCCCCATGATTACAAGCTTTTACATTAACGAATTCGGGTTCAATTTTGAGGATTGTGGAATTAGGGTTCTTAAAGATTTGGGGAAACTTTCTTTAAACGGGTTATAATAATTCGAAACCAATATGAACCGCGGCTGAGGCCTTGGTTCATTGGTTAAGACATTGCATTCTCAACATGAGGTCCCGGGTTCGAACTCGGGCACCCTCATGTATATTTTAAAACCTTTTTTTAGCCTTAAATTAATTATAGAAAACTTATAATAATTATAAAAATGAATTTTATAAACCCTAAATATTTTTTAAAGTCATCTAATTATTTCTTAAAAATTTTCTCGTAAAACTTTGTAAAATTTTAATATAAAATTATTACAAGTGTAATAATTAAATCTTTTTATTATTAGATTGTTATATAATACTTAAAAACATTAAATTAATATTATGTTTATGGATTTATCATGATATTTATGTATTTTAAATATAATTGTATAAATGAAATCACAAGTTATTTACAAAGGATCAATTTCCTTAAAAATAAATTTATAAATTTCATAAATAGTATTTTTTTTTATAAATAAATTATTAACTTTATACAAATCCTCAAAATTCTAATACCCTAGTTCATGTTAACTCGTTAATCTTATTATTAACCTAAATCTTATAATATTTATATATTAGGTGACTTGTGACGTTTTATCTTGAAACGGCATATTTTATTATTATTAATCTTCATTATATATTATTTGACAAGTGAGTTTTCCTTGCCCCTTTTTACATTTTTCACACTATTTTGGGGTGAAACATGATACTTATACATCGTACACTTATAAACGTTTGAGACTTGTAATGCACTTGCAATTCATTTTTATATTTTGTCATGGTTATTTGTGTGTTGTAAGTGATTATATGAGATACATGGTTTGTTTACAATCATTAACTATTGCTAGCCTGGCGACGTCTTAGATCTTTGAGCCTGACAAGCCTATTTGGTGCTAAAGTCGATGTATTGCCGACTCCTAGGAGCCGTATGCTTGTGCACTAGGGAATCAAATACACTTAGCCAATCTTTTATACTTGTAATCAAGTCGAGGTTTGGTTGTAACGATATGTGTTCTATAACCTTACTAGCTTATAACCTATGACATGAATTGCTACTTGTAACTTTCTTTTTCATATTATGTATGAAAACTTTGGAAACTCACCAACTATTTTTAGTTGACTCTTATTTTTATCATGTTTCAGGTCAACCTCAAGTTTAAAGTGATCCTTTTGAAGCATGCTATAATCTAGGACTTGGACCTAGATAATGAAATAAAAAGTTACATTATGTTATGTTATGTTGAACTTATTTCTTGTATAAGACTTATGATTGTAATTTCCATTTCAAGACTTATGATAATAATATTTACAATTTAATATAGCGTTATGTGGCTGTGAACAATCTTAACCCTCACATCTCGACGTTTCCGCCGTCAAGGTTGGGGTGTGACAGTTGCGGCCTTGGACTATTGGTTAAGTTACTTGTCACCCCTACATGAGGTCCCGGGTTCGAACCCGGGCAACCTCATGTATTTTTTTAAGGCTTTTTAGCCAATAAAATAATTATGGGAATTTTTAAAAAATATAAAAATAATTTTTGTAAACTTTAAATATTTTTTAAAGACATCAAATTATTTTCTGTGATTTTTCTAAATTTAATTAATTATTTATTTTTTTTAATAAAGCATTTTAACAAAGGTGGTTCTTGGATTATCTCTATTAAAATGGATTTTGAATAAAAAAATTTACAAATTATTATTGGCCCAAATATTACCATTAAATTATTATCGTTAAAACCATGATTATTTCAAATGTTTATTCAAGTTTATATTTAAACTTCACTAGCTATTATGGATGATTTAATGTTATTTGTTTCTTTATAATAATTTACATAAATGGTATATTTCCTTGTTACATTATTTAGATTACTACAAAGATCCCAAACTCCACTTGAAACTTTAGTTCTCGTCAAATCAATAATTCTATTATTAAACTTAAATCTTGTAAATACTTATATATAGGTGCCTTGTGACGTTCATCTTGGAAGAACGTTATTATCAATCTTCATTATTATACTTATTTCGTCATGTGAGTTTTCCTTGCCCCTTTTTACTTTATTTCACACTATTTTGGGGTGAAACATGATACTTATACATCGTATACTTATAAACGTTTGAGACTTGTAAAGCACTTGCAATTCATCTTATGATTTTGTCATGGTTATTTGTGTGTTGTAAGTGTTTATATGAGATACATAGTTTGTTTACAATCATTAACTATTGCTAGCCTGGTGACGTCTTAGATCTTTGGGCCTGACAAGCCTATTTGGTGCTAAAGCCGAGGTATTGCCGGCTCCTGATGACGTATGCTTGTTCATCATGGGAACCAAATACACTTAGCCAATCTTATATTCTTGTAATCAAGTCGAGGTTTGGTTGTAACGATATGTGTTCTATAACCTTACTAACTTATGACCTATGACATGAATTGCTACTTGTAACTTTATCATATTATGTATGAAAACCTTGGAAACTCACCAACTATTTATAGTTGACCTTTTACTTTTATTATGTTTGAGGAAATCCCAAGTTTAAAGTGGACTTTTGAAGCTTGCAATAAAACTAGGACTTGGACCTAGTTTAATAAATAAAATGTTTATGTAACATTTTTGTAACACCCGAATATTTATTATCTTGAAGCCGGTGAAGAAAGAAAAGAAAATAAAGTCCAAAAGTCGAGGGACCAAACTCGCCAACGAAGAAAAGTTGGGAAATGTGGTGATATTAGTAGGGAGAGGGCAGCCCACTCTCCCCACACTCACATTTCAGTTTCATAAAGAGAAGAAGAGAGAAAGAAGAGAAAAAGGGGGAAAAGTGCCGGTTCGGTCGGTTCGGGTCGCCAAAATCATCGTGAAGCAAGCCGAATCGAAGCTCTTGTCGTTGTGCTCGATTAGGTGAGTTCTAGGACCCCTCTTTTGCATGTTTTTGAATGATTTTGGGGCTGGAACACATCTGAAAACCCTTTTTCGCGTTTTTGGGTGAAGACCCGTATGTATGCGTGTATGTATGCGTAGGACCCGTTTGGGGCTTGATTTCTTGCTTGGTTGTGCTTGAATAATGTTATGGTATGCATACCTAAGGTTTAGGATGGTTTATTTAGGCTTAAAATGGGTTTAGATGAGTTTGGAGGCCGAAAACCCTCGGCTGCAGTCGGGATGAACTGCATTCTGCATCAGTTAGGGCTAGGCGACCGACTGGAGGCCGAATGGAGGCCATACGGCCGATTAGGGTGCGACTGAAGGTCCATTCGCACGACTGAAGGTCCATTCGCACGACTGAAGGTCCAGTCGCATAGGTGTTCATCCGCATTGTCCATTCGCACGACTGGATGTTCATTCGCATAGGTGTTCATCCGTATTAGTTCATTCGCATGATGTTCAGTCGCATGGAGGCAATGCGACTGAAGGGTGTCCATACGCCCGAATAGGGCTGTTGTACCGAGGAAGGTGTAGATTGACTTCTGACTTTCGGGGAAAGTGCAGATGTAAGTTTTGATGTAAAGGTTCCCATAAGAGTTTTTAAGATGACGATCGAGGTCTTAGAAAGCATGTTGGGCATGATGAGGGTGATGATGTTGTACGTTATGTATGTATGATGTTGCCCTGTATGATGTGATGTTGATGCATGTTAATGTTCCTAATATGATGTTTACTATCTTTCTATGGCTTTACCTATTATGATGAATGAACGAAGTATTATGTAACGTAAAGTGAAAGATAAAGAAAGAGGAACATGATGAATGAATGCATGTATTAATGAACGAATGAAACGTCTTGCACACATCGGATAACGGGTCCTTCTTGGTGATTGACCCTGAATGTAGAACCTCTACCGCCGACCCCTAGTACTGTGGCATACGTTTAGCTGTTCATTTGTTGACTTCGGCCCAGTAGCTAAGACTGATGGTTACTCCTAGTACCGTGGCATACGTTTAGCTGTTCATTTGTTGACTTCGGCCCGGTAGCTACGACTAACCGGGGTGTAGCACATGGTATTGGTATGGATGATGTCCGATGCGCAAGTAAGGTAATGAAAGAACGAATGAACGAATGAAGAAGATAATAATGATATTATCTATGTGTACGTACGATGTGTGATCATGTAAAAGTAACGAACGGTTTTATATGAAAGTAAAGTAAGTTTTATTTATAAAACTAGAACTCACTCAGCAACGCTGATTTTGATGTGTTTCCAGTTGGCAGGTAATGGTTGCTGAGGATGGCACGGACGACTACTCAGCTCTTTTGGGATGGCATTCTTTTGATTAATGTTTTTTGCATTGTAATGCGAACAAGTTATTTTGTATGAATGTTGTATTAATTTGCAAAAGCATTTACAGGGAAATGAAAGTTTGTTTTAGTTTTTCGCTGCGATTTATTAAATACAAATGTAATTATATGTTTTATGTGCGATGAGAACCCAGCTGTAAGCGTCCCGGGAACGGGGCCTTACAATTTTGTTTTGTTTAAAACTTATTACATGTTTGAAACTTATGTTTGTCATGCATTTTGAACCTATAATCTTATTATTTACATTTAAATATAGCGTTATGTGGTTGTGAACAATCTTAATCCTCACATCTCGACGTTTCCGCCGTCAAGGTTGGGGTGTGACATCCCCCCTCTTCAATGGAACTAGAGGGAGTTATAGATGCCCAAATGACTGTCGTCAATAATGGACCGCCTATCACCAGAGTAGTAGGACCACCGGTTACACGATAGACGACAACCAAGTTGAACGACCTCCACCTCCGCCGCCTCCACCACCAGTAATAGATACATGCATTTTTCTCTCTCTATAAATTGTGCCCTACACATAAAGATAAGATAAAAGGATCAAAATCCACAACACCATAACTCATGTGATCAAAACCTAAAAGCCACAAACTTAACTGCTTATTCACCTTGCTTGTAAATATATAGGGTAATTTAAGAAATTAATGTTTTTCTAGAATCTAAAGGTGTTATTAATGGTTGTTATTTTAAGTGAAATTTTAAACAGGTTTGTTAAACATTAATTTTAAGTATTAGTGCAATTGTTTATTCTGTTGTTAGACATTAAATGTTTAAACATGTTTGTTTATTCATGTGAAATTTTAAGTGTTAGTGGAATTGTTGCAACATTTTGGTTCACATAAAAGTTATTGTTTCACATCTCAAAACACGTGAGTTGAGTAAAGTGATTTATGTCATGATTGAGTGATGTAAAGTAGAGTAGAGTAAAAGAAACTAATCCCTCAACTTCGTATACTTCTTTACATGCTTAACCATTTTAGCATCATACTTACAATAAACAAAGAACATCATCTGGTGTTACATAATTAATAAAATACAAAAATATGTTGTATCGCACGAGCTTAACTACTAGTTAAGTTTAACTAGTTTCTGTATCCGTCGCGTGTTGTGACAGGACACTATAAGACGTGGTAAAGCAAAAAAACAATAGACCGCAAGGTTTGAACTTACAACCTGGTTTTAGAACCAAGGGACGGAGTTTTGCCACTGCATCAAACCAACAATTGTGTCTTATTTCAAAGAATAATTATTTACCAATATACAGCTTCGAAATAAAACAAAAAAGAAAAGAAAAGAAAAAAGTTTCCACCAACCATATTGTGACACGTGGTAAGAAGATGGAAACCCACTGACCTTTATTTTTAAACAGTAGTATAATAAAATCTTAGATGTTTCAAAGTTGAACCAAAATATAAACATAAGTGTCAATAATGACATTGAACAAAACTCGAGGGATAACCACAGTAACATTCCTCAATCCTCAATACATTTGGGGTATAACGTAAACCCTTAATCATCCACAACGAACACGAAGGTGCTACACACACAAACACACACACACACAACACACACACACAAACACACACACAAACACACACACACAAACACACACACAAACACACACACACAAACACACACACTCATACCACAAGTTCGCATCAATGGCAGCGAGAAATGCACTCTTGAAGCACCTTCGTGTGAACATCACACCAGTGCTACCATCGTCATCGGTTCAAAACCCTAGAGTCATCGGAGGAGGGCTAATTCAGCTGCTCCGGCGACATTTCTCCGAGGAAGTCCGGGGGACTTTCCTCGACAAGTCGGAGGTCACTGATCGAGTGGTTAATTGCGTCAAAAACTTCCAGAAAGTTGATCCGTCGAAGGTATATAATGTTGTTCTGAATTGGTGGTTGTGTGTTGTAGGAAATTTGTGAAATTAGGGTTTTGTTGATTCTGTGAGTGAGAGTATTGAACATTTAGAGTATTGGGATTGATGTTGGAAATGAAAGTGTGTGGGAAGTGAAGTGGATTAACCAGCTATGTTATATTATCATTTTAGATAAGGAAGAATGAGTCTGGTTTGTAAGTGATTAGATGTATTGGTTTAGTTAGTTTTTTACTGTAAAATCAAGTAGTCTACCTCATACAGACATTTATAGAAAGAAAAGAAGGATGTCTAGAAATGATGTGTAACTTGTGGACTTGTGGTTATATAGATTCGATGTTTTGGCTAGGTGAAATGACTTACTACCAGAATGTGTTTTTCTTTAAAATCAAGTCCTGTCTTAATGTCACATATATGGGATTGCTAGAGCTTGCTTTGATCGTTGGTTAAGTGAGTTAAGATTTGTTGGTTAAGTGGGTTAATGTTTACCCTTTTGTGAGTCACACAGAAATTAGTTATGGTTTAGTGGTTGTATTTAGGCCAACAATGGCATGTGTTTGCTCATTGCTGATAGAAAAGAAAAATCTTGGTTCGTTTAGCATGTGAATAGTATAGCCATGGATTTCCGTGTCTGCCAGATGATGAATTTAAAAAAGTTGATAAAAGTTTGGGTTTTCTTTTTCCTTTTCACATTCAATATACTTTTATGTACTCTGGTTGTACCTCATTGAAACAGTTTGTGCTAACTAATTTGAGTATTGGTTGTCGCAAAATCAAGTTTCTTAACCCCTTGTTTACTTTTTGTTATTTTTGGAGGTGTACTATCAATTTAATGCTTGTTACAGCCCCAAATAAGGATGCATGAACGTTCATTTATTTCTCACACAGTATACTAGCAAGTACCTAGGCAAGAGGCCAAGAGCTTTGGCTTGCCTTTAACATTAAATACAGTAAAACAATAGTTAACAGTTAGGCCATCCTATATTTGCTTTGTTTGTCTGCATTGCTTCTAGATGTATGCTTTTCATCTCCTTGAGTAACCCCTGGGATGGGAGTTTCCTTTTTCTGGTTTTAGAAGCACATAATCATCATTAGTAGTTGGGTTCTAGAGCAGGTGGATTGATATGGCCTGATGTGAAAAGCTAACAAATCCATGTGGTAGAAAATCTGTCGACTTTTCATGTACTTGGTGCAATGCTAGTCACTTTGCTATTGCAAATATATTGCAAGACAATATTTTATGTTTCCTTTTGCTGAACAATTGTTGTGAGCTTGAGAAAGATATTTTTTCATTTTCTTAGCATATGTTGTTTGGTTGTATTAATGTGTTTATTCTATTATTCCGTAAATGTTTAGAGTTTGATATTATCAAATGCCTTTTTGTGTGGATCTACGAGCTGTATTAGGCATGCCGTTGACGCATATCACCTTGACTGCTGACAATGTATGATTTCATGGTCAACGGTCTGTATTAGTGATAATGGACATGGTGAAAACGTGGCTTGCCACTTACTACAGCTTATTTCATTCATTTTATTTATTTTTTCTGTTTGTTCTATTAGTTTAGTGATTACAACCTTTTGAATGTTATTATTGGGGAATATAGGCAGGAATATATCTCTAGTACAATAAGCTTTATGTCTAATTAAGATGACACACCACATATCTGTTACAAATTACAACTAAGAGCATTTTATAAGTCCTTATTAGTGGGCTACTAATAATTTCCAAACTAGTTTTAAATAAGTTGATATGGAACTTATTAGGTCATTCTACGAAGTTGGGCACTTGGGCTTGGGTGCTAGGCATAACAGAAGGGGTTCATGAGGCGTAGTGGGTTGACTCGTGTATCTTATGCTTAGTCTTAACAAGGATGTTAATATTATAAGCGGGGGAGTTTGTGACAGTCAATCCACATTGATTATTAATCATTATTAGGAGAAATACTTGGTAATGAGCTACAAATAACTTCCAACTATGGCTTGAGCTAGTTGTCTACTTTGGGCTTGGGGTGTTAAACCAAATTTTTAGCAATTAATTTTTCTGTTTGAATAAACTGAACACCTCGTATAAAAAAGCCAAATGTTGCAGTGAATCATCACGTGTGGTTTTTTGTTACTTATTAAACTTATTTAAGAACTATACACAAGTAGCCATCATCAGTTTGTACACTTTGCTGTTTATGTCACTGTGTTGTGATGTCTTTAAGCTGGCTATCTTCTTGCAAAGATTATTAGGTTACTAAATTGCCATATGTTTTGACTAATAGAAATATAGAATGTTGTATTAACACTATGACTCGCACTACTCTTTATGACCTAATGTTCTACAATCACCTTTGAAATTTGAATTTTTTTAGGTTTATGTGTGTGTCATGTGTGTTTTCCTATTGTTTATGTTTGTTCATGATGAATTTCACTTGGGTTTGTCTGTTTTACTTTTTTGCTTCGTTTTTTCTAGTGTTTTTTTGTTGTGTTGGGCTCTTGTTTAGTTAAAATTGTATCATGAGCATCTCCAATCATGATACTTATTTTGTTATGTTAATTGCTCAAGGCATCTTATGAATCTGAAACTTTATTTCTCATATTATGCAGGTTACACCTACTGCACACTTCCAAAATGATCTTGGGTTAGACAGTTTAGATACAGTTGAGATTGTGATGGCTCTTGAAGAAGAGTTCGGATTTGAGATTCCTGACAATGAAGCAGACAAAATCAATTCTATTGAGCTTGCTGTCGACTTCATTGCATCTCATCCTCAGGCAAAATAAGCAGTATGCCATATTGCCATCTAATATTTTGTTTTCTTGATTTAGAAAATGCAAAAACATCTGCATCCTGAGACTATTTCATCTTGAATATTTGAATTTGTCTCCTCTTTTTGGCGCTCTAAACTTGCATACCTGTTATGATATTTTCATGTGCTTCCTGTTTTACATAATTCCAGGTATTGGGAAATTACTGTGGGATATTAGTTTGCTGATGCTTTTCTGCTTAAAGTAAGTACTCATTATATTGGCTGTGTTGAGTAAAATAAAGAAGCTTGTCAGCTTTCCCCTTTGCAATTATCTATTTGAATATGCTTGGATGATGATTATATTATGAAGCAGATATTTTTTTATTTCTCCTCTCTCTAGTATATACAAATAATGATTACTGGAATTGTCAAAAATGGTGGCAGAACAATTATTTAACTCCTATTAATGAACATCACAACTTTTTTGTTTTCGGGTCAAAGTCAGAAGTGTCGGTTAAATTGTCAGCATGGATTATTATCAGTTAATGAGTTATAGTCTTATACATATCAGTGGGTCATATTCATGAATTATCAGAACTCAGTTTTCCATTTCTTTCTTAATCAAGTTCATGATTAGTTTTGTTATGATTTATGATAATTGCAATTGCATGGTAGTGTGGGAGTACACTGATGGTTGATGAATACCTTTGATTAGAGGTGCACAAAACGGTTTGGGTCATAAAATGGTTTGGTTTCATGTCAACATGGCAAAAACCAGTTCGAGGCAAAAACCAATTCCAGTTAGGAAGCCGTTGGAGGAAGGGTAAAAAAACGTTTATAAATCAGATCGTGTCTCTTGAAGCGTCATTTTGGATAGGTTTGGGGATGGTTGGTTTGGAAACGGTTTCTGTTTCGATTCAGGTTGTCGGTTTCAGTTCGTTTTTTATGCAGCAGCTCTGATAAACTCTCACTGTACTTACTTGGGCCTAGAATCGGCCCAATTTAACTCTCCATGCTAGGGCCCACCAGCTCACAAGCCCAATAGGTTAAGAATGCTCACATAGATAGGGGACATAATTTGCAAGTTGCAACAATGACAGAATGCTCTATAAAGTATTAAGTAGACAATGTCACGTTCACCTTCCTTGTACTGTTATACTTCTACATCTACATATTTGTTGGATTGTTGACTCTTCGTATACGTTCTACCGTGAAAACAAGCCGAGTTTGAGTTTGGCTACGATTGAACTTAGTTTGTTTGATTTAAAGAGAGTGTTTCCGTTTTGAGCTCTATGTTTAAGGCTTCGGTTTTCATTATATTATGGGTTAGTACCAAAAATACCACAAATGCATTCTTATTTTGTTTGAAAATATTTCTCAACCTAATCTTCGTATACCGAAGCCTCTAAATACATCCAAAATACGAAGGAAAAAAAAGATTGACGATCTAATTTTAGAATATTGAAGTCCCTAAGTTTGTCTAAAATACATGCGTTTGTCAATGAAAAGAAGACAATTAAAATAGAAAATTATGTTAAATGTCATTGTCAAACAATGCATCTAATTAAATTGTCTGTAAATAATAAGTCTATTGGAATGTGTCCAAAACTCAATTTTAACTTCATATTTATGACATGTATCATGAAATCAGACATATTAACTTGAATTTGTTTTTAGTAGGGAGAAAAGAATTTTTCTTTAACAACTAAATATCTTTCTTATCCTGGATAAGAAGAATATAATGATAGTTTATTATTTTAACATGCTAAATACCTTTCTTATCTTGAATAAGAAAAAAAGAATTATAGCTTAACATGTTTAATACTCTTTTTACACAAACAGATTTGTGTTTTGTATTTTCCCTTACCTATCATCAGATGCCTATTAGAATGAACAAGTTCCTATGACTTTATGTTTTGTTTTAAAAGTTATATCCTTTTGGAAAGATACTTCATAATATTTCACTCACTAGTTTTTTATAAAAATTATTAGTTTATAAAATATTAGTTTTTATAAACTTATATAAAAATGCATTTACAATACTCTTGAGGAATATTCACACTTTATCATTGGCATCGCCACTTATAGTCATCAGAGAGTGTTGTTGAAATTCATGGACGTTCCATAAATAATTTGATCAATGTTGCGTAAACAACATCGAAGTTTTTGTTCGTGTTCGTTTCTTAAAATAAACATAGATGGAGAGTGAAATGTATAGATTAGTACATTGTTTGGTCGTATGGCACCTAGTCAGCTCATGGTGCTGAATGCCACCCATTACGTTTTTTCAGTCAAATATATTTTACTTCTGCACAAACATGGGCGTTACAACGACAAAAGGAACAATTGATTCAGACGGTTGTTCTCATTACCTGTTGGGCAATTTGGAAGGCAAGGAACGAAAATTTTATGTTCTAACAAGGAGGTCTCGATGACTAAAATTTTGAAGGAAATTAAAGTCCTAGGTTTTCTTCGGATTAAGTCTATATCTAATCTTCAAGGGTTTGTGTAGGAGGAATGGATTAATTTTTAAGACATGTGTAAACTAAACATACCAGAGTTTTAAGGAGCTTAAAACTTAATCTTCGACAAATACTATTCCAATTGTTGAGTAAAGATGCTACTATGAACGATTAAAACTATCCAGTTTGCATGATGTAAAATTATAATATAAATTGTCAATAGTTAAACGTATATTCTATTTTAAGTTCATTTTGACCCGTGCATTCACATAAAATATAAATACTATTCATGCAAAAGATGACCCGGGAAAAATAAGCATCATTCTATATGCTTTTAAACCACATATACAAATAATTACATGAAACTATTTGAACTTAAGTATTATCATTTAAACTAAAGAAAAATAAAAACCTACCTATAAGATAATATTGCATCAAGTATAAATTATAAATATCATGTAATAATCTTATTTGATGATTGTGGCCAACATTTTTGGATTTAAGATTACTTGTCACAAAATTTTAATCATTTACCAATTTATGTTTTAATACCACTTGTATTGAATTTTTCTGTTTTATTACCTTAAGCTTCTTAGTTTTATTTCATTTCTATTATCTCCATTCTATCATCTAGTCATCTAGATCTTAAAGACTCTGCTTTATCTTTAAATATCTTTTCATCTGCATATGTCACCCACATCATAGATAAAAAGTTTGTGATCTTCGAATGTTCCCATAACATCAAAGGCTCATCACATATTTATCTCTAGCCCCATGATGTGTTTCAACTAAGAATTCATCATAGAAAGATTCAGATGAGAGATTGGTTGCTTTCTAGTTGATGAAACACTAAACAAACTGGCAGATCGGTTTTATGTTTCGACCGATTGTTCGTTACCAACCGGAGGTTTTTGTCAACATAAAACGAATTAGTCCATATCAGACCGTGTAAGGCCCCGTTCCCGGGCACCTCACAGTTGGTCATTCATTGCACATAAAACATTATAAAACGTACATTTATTTTGCAGCGGAATTTAAAACTTTCATTAATAACTAAAACATGTCATTTCATTCATTTACAACATTTGTTTTCATCTCAAAATACAAAGACATGTCAAAATACGGATGCCAGCCTCAAAATGCTCCCAGTAGCTTATGCATCCATGCCTACAACTCCTCAGTATCAACATATATCTGCCAACTATCATGCATACAAAAGTCAGCGACGTTGAGTGAGTTCTAGTTTTTATAATAAAATACTTTACTTTCATTAAAACCGTCCTTTACTTTATTTCAAATCATACTATACTTTACAATCGTTCGTGATCATACATCATACGTACATACAGATAATATCATTATTATCTTCGTCATTACGTTCGTTAACTTCGTTCATTCAACGTATTACATTATCGTTCACTTCTCTTTCTAGATCCGGTCAGACTTTACCCTCTTCGTGGCACTCAGCCATGATTACTGAGGTCGAATGACAAGGATCCCGTTCAGTACGTTATTACGATAATTCATTAACGTTCATTTCATACTTCGTTCTTTCATACATTATCTTTCGTTCATTACTCTTTATTACTCGAATATTGTCTCATGCAATATCCCCGACTCATGCTCGAAAGCTCGTGCTGTGTCGGGGCCTGTACACATACCCCCGACTCACGTCCGAAGACTGACACAACACCGGGATACGTGACAAAGATCCCATATGAGTCAATCACAGGGATTGAACTCTATCCGAGTCTGTTGCAACACAAAGTCGCTCACCTTATACCTATGCTTGGCTTTATGCCACACCCCCGAAGTTATACGTAACTCGGGTAACCATCATATATTTCACCCCCAACATTATGGGTAACTACACCCCCATCGAAATGGGTAACTACACCCCCCATCGAAATGGGTAACTACACCCCCCATCGAAATGGGTAACAACACCCCCATCGAAATGGGTAACAACACCCCCATCGAAATGGGTAACAACACCCCCATCGAAATGGGTAACAACACCCCCATCGAAATGGGTAGCAACACCGAAGGTCAGCCACAAAGACTGGAACCCTTGCGTGCACACTTAGGATTAGCTGAACCTCACGCGGTTGAGCTTAAGGCATTTAGAGCCGTGCACTTCACTATACTTTGCTTGCAAGCCTCTCACATTCACGTTCATTCATTAATACATGCATTCATTCATTAACGTTCCTCTTTTCATTATCTTCCACTTTACGTTACATAATACTTCATTACATTCATTAACGTTCAACGCAAAGCCAAGGGAAGACATACATACATAATACGGAACATACACATAATCATAAACATACACCATCACCATACAGGCACATTATACATACATAACACGCATCAGACTTAAGCCATCACATCATAACCACGCCTATCTCCCCATATTATCCCTTAAAAACCACTTAGAAAACCTCAAGTCCAAATTGGGCGCATGGGACCTTCCAGGCGCATGAGCATAAAAATTCTAAGTGTAAAACAGTTTGGGCGCATGGGCATTATTTGGGCGCTTTTGCCCTGTTCAAGCGTTTTTTCCACTATGCAGGCGCATCAACACTTAGCCGTTTCAATCACTTTGGGCACATGGCAATATTTAGGCGCATGGCACTATTTAGGCGCATGGCAATATTTAGGCGCATGGCACTATTTAGGCGCATGGCACTATTTAGGCACATGGTCAGCACTTGGGCGCATGACCAACCCATAGACGCATGGCCAACATGCTGGGCGCATGGGCTACTATTCAGGCGCATGGCCCTCTCTTGGGCGCATGGCCCTCTCTTGGGCGCATGGCCAACACTTAGGTGCATGACCAACACTCTGGGCGCATGGCATGTTCATCAAAACACACTGGAATATTTTCTATGTTATCATATTCACCCGATTACCACTCTAATCATACCCAAACACAGATCTAACATACTAAGGGCACCTAAGCATGCTAATCATCATCACAAACCCATAAGCCAACTCTAAAACATACATACATCATTCGAACATAAGGTTGTAGACTCACGGTTGCTTTCAAAATGTTTACTTAGTATGCATAATAGCCCCAAACAAGTTGAAAATCAGTAAAAGAGGGGTTCTAGAAACTCACCTTAAGCAGCCTTTGAGCAACACTCTTCCAGTTCAATACCCACTTCAATTCAACTCTTGAATCCCGAAAACAAACACTAGATACCAAGAACTTCGGTCAAGAACTTGAAACCCAGTTGAAACCGAGCTCATAGAAGAGAAGACTTACCTTTGCAGCTGCTTCTTCCTCTTTCTCTTTATAGAAGCGGGACTCTCTCTCTCTCTTCTTTCTTCCTCCGAGAGCAAAGGCAGCTTTCTGCTTTTGATATGGGCGACCATGCCCTTTTAACCTTAAAATAATAAGGTTTTGTACTTTGTACACTTTTCCCCCCTCCACTAGTGCTCATTGTCTATTCTTTCTATTTAATTTTCTTTTCCTTTCGTTTAAATAGAAATTCGGGGTGTTACAGACCGATAGAGCTACCGAGTCCCAGTTGAACCGGCCGGTTCGATCCGAGCTTGAAATTATAGTTGAAAACATTTGAACTGTGTACCTCCTTTTTTCTTGGTTATTTATGACCTTTAAAACTATTTTTCACATGTCTTAAATAAGTACATGTATTGATATTGAAATATATAATTCTATCTTAAGTTAATATGGTAATAAAATTCTTTTTAACCAAAAAAACAAGAAAATAAAGCAAAAAAACTACCAAATCCATTGACTTTAATTTGTTCATGCCTTTCTATCATCGATGACTGTTGAGTCGATTGGTGATTCATCTAAGAAAAGCATAGAGAAAGAGAAAACATATATGTTTTATGTAATGATCAACATTTTCATTTATGCCATGCCCCCGTGTCGTGTTTGTCTGTGCTTATTGAAGTTTCAGCTGTAACATCCGCTATTTTTCCAAGTTAAAACCCAATTTTTAAGTTTTTATTATAAAATCATTATAATAATTTTAATGGGTCATATACATTTAATGTGCACTTATTATTATGAACTATTCATAATCTAAACAACTTGTAATAATTTATTTAAAATAAATCTTTTCATAAAATTATAAAGACTTATTAATCATTTTACGATAAATAACTAAATGGAAAAAAAATGTTTTATTAAAATTTATTAAGTTATAAAATAACTTTTAATAAGCTTATAAAGTTTTATTAGTATTCATGAATTTTTTTAATAATTATAAAGTTTACAAGTTTTATGAAAGTAAAAAAAAAGATTAATAAATATTTAATTTATTAGTTAAATTTGATTTTATAAGTCAAGGGTTTAAAGTGTAATTTCTGAAACTTAATATAAAAGTTTCAAACATAAAATAACAAAGATGGATACTCTAGGGACCAAAATGTAAATACCCAAACCAAACCCCCCTTATTTCCCCGCCGGCTTCCCCGTCTCCGGCCACCATCTCCGGCGACCATCAAACCACCCAAAACGCTAATTTAAAATGCAATTAAACCACACTTTATCCGTTGCGCATCAGTTTCTAATCAATCACTGACATTAATTTGGATTAAACGCTCGTTAAAATAATGCTAACTCGAAACCGAATTCGAAATCAAATAGCTAAACCATTCGACTCGTAACAGATCAAATTTATACTAAATAATTGAGGGGAAACCTTCTACTCAATCTTTTGAAACTCTCTCAACACCCAATTCTTTTCCAAGCACGCGAAACCACGAATTCGATCACCATCATCAGTCGCGACCCTCTTCCTTGCTAACTGCTATCGATTCCACATCAAAACAGGTAATTAAAGTCACGTATACACTCGAAATCATACGAACATCAAAAGCCCTAATATCAATTTCGTTATCATAATCATCTTGAGGTTCAATGGGAATCGAATTGATTCTAGAGTTCTTGAGTAATTTAGGGTTTTTTTAGTTATTGGATTTGTAAATTATTTTCCAAATCTAAATAGATTCGGGCCTTAGCCCAATTGGTTACCATTCTACACCATTAAACCGGAGGTCTTGGGTTCGAACCCAGCCCCCGGCATTTATTTTTTAAGCCATTTTTTATATATTTTAAACTCCATAAATTATACTAATATGTATTAAATCAAAGTAAAAATTAATTTGTTAATTAAAACATTTAAGAAATTATTAAATTAATTTTTAAAGATTTTAAAACATATAATTTTAAAATTTAATTAACTTCTTTAGGAATAACAAAATTTATAAAGAACATTATTAATACATTTATGTGATTTAAATGTTAAAAATTATTATGGTTCAAACTTAAATTATTTCAAATCGTTTTAAAATCTATATGTTACGAATACTTTAAATAATTAATCAATTAATTAGTTAAATAATTAAATATTCAATTAATTATTTAAATCATGTCATATTGTAAACAAATAATTATTTACTTTTCACACTTTAATGCTTAACCATTATTCATCACTTACTATAAATTAAATATTTGAGTAGTATGTAATTACATAGGCTCACTAATGATTTATCTTTGTTTTAAATCTTAACTATTTAATCATTTTATTCCTTACACTTTTACTCAAATTCTTGAAACTTATAAAACACTATAATTTTCTATTATTACCTTATTATTATTTTAAAGTTTTGATATTATAAGACCTTTACAAAGATCATTTAAAAATATTTAAAAACTTTATAAATGATTTTAAATAATTTTAAAGTCATTTAAATAAGTATTCAATTAATTATTTTTATCAAATTTTAAATAATTAATTATTAAAGTAATCATTCCTTTTCACACATTATAGTTAATCTTTATTTAGTCAATAAATTAAGTTATTAAATCTTTCACTATCATTCTTGGTCTTAATTGATTTATACCATTTTTATTAGACCAAAATACAAAGATTGAATTATTATATTTTATTTGATTCAAATATTAAAAACCCCAAATTCCAAATGAAACCCTAATTCATATTTACTCTTGAATCCTATCTTTATTCTAATTCTAAGACACCAAATCTTAGGTTGAATCGTAAAGGAATCGTTGGAACCATCTGCAGGATCGGTGTTTGTCACTTAAACACAATGTTTTTCTCTCAAACTCACCTAGAACACACTTGGATATATGAAGAATCAGTAAGAGTTGATCACAATATAGAAAGTAATTAAGAACACAGAAAGATAATTTTCAAGATACTTTTATATATTGATTCTCAACTCAAAATACAAGTCTCTTACAAGCAGATGATCTGTGTGTGAATGAATTACAAGGAGAACCTATATATAATACTATCTACAGCCGGATATACTTTGATACCAGCTGGGATCCTATAGCTACAGTCTATACTACAAGACTAAAGATTAAGGTATCTCGAATAAAGTCTTATCTGAGATTTGGTAGTCAGGACATGTCCCTGACTTACCTTTTGTCACCAACTAAAGTTGGTAACATATACTATCATGAAAAGGTGAACAGCGGAATAAAGTATGGTCAACAACATGGCTCTTTAGGAAGAAGCCATGATGTATCAGAAGTCTGCAGCGGAGTGTCAGAGACCATACTTGTGTCCACTGGTTCATAGCAGTGTCTTCCGAAGTTAAATGGCTTCGGAAGAGTAAGTACTTTCGAAACCACTTATGCTTCGGAAGAGGCTACGTCTTCCAAGGCTTGGAGACTTCTTCTTTTCATCATAATTCGGAAGTGGTATTTACTTTATTCTTCTAAGTCTTGAAATTAGGAAGTATGTACTTGTCTTCGGAAGTAGAGTTCTGTCTTCGGAAGTTGATCTTTCATTTTGTCTTCGAAAGAACTTTACAACCTTTAGAAGTTCCATGCTAGGCTTCGGAAGCCTTTTGCATGCAGCACCAAAATAACTTAAGTGACAAATTTTTGGTTGCATTAGCCTTCTTCTTGATCCAAAAAACTCCCCCTAGGCTGATGCTACCAAAACTTCACTTGTCTCGACTTCTCAAAACTTTCAGCACCAAGAAGAGTAATATTTGTCTGTCTCCTTGTTCTTCCCTGATATGGTGCTGAGAAGTTTGTACAGATCCTTGGTAGACAGGAAATGCAGTCTGTCACCTTGGATAACATGTACCCTTTGTTGTTGCCCTCTGAAAAGAGTTAGTTGATCGGAACTATAATCATATTCCCATCGAACTATAGGTTCCAATTCAGGACCTTCCACCATCTGTAGAAAGGCAGTACCTTTGGTTGGAGATCTTTCCTTGTCTTCCTTTCATCTCAACTTTAACTCTTCTTCAATCTTTGTCTTTGTAGTTAACTCAGCTAGATGAAAACTGCTGAGATGATTTCTGATGAGTGCAGCAGTTTCAGAGTTGGAGGGGTTGGAGAATGGCTTCTCTGCTAGCTCAGCAATGTCGAACCTGCTGGAGTGTAGCAGAGAGGTTGCATTGAGTCTATTGACTTCACCATTCTCCCTTTCCACAACAAAGTTGTGAGAAGGTGCATCGAACCTCCACTGGATTATCTTCCTTCTGGGCACAAAAATCTTGTCATCTTTCTTTGTATCCAGCAGAGTCACTAGTTTCCTTCTGAGCTTCTTCTCTTCATCATTCAAAGAATCTGAGTTGAGTCCCAGAAGTCTCGCAGCCTGGTCCAAAGTTCCTCTAGGAAAATCAAGGAATTTATCTCTTGTGAGGGAACTTGAAGAACCATAAACATAGGTGATGTTGACAGAGTCTTCTACACAAGAGACTTCACTTAGAGTAGTGCAGTTGATGAGCTTCGTCTTGATTGCCTTAAACTCCTCAAGGGAGAGATGTTGAGAAGGCTGAAGGGATGATCTGGATGGTAATTGGGTAGGTTTAGGTTCAGAGGTTTTGGCTAATGTTTTGGGTTGGATGATGGAAAGTTTGGGTGGTTGAGGTGAGGGAGTAGGTGAGGGTAGTGATGTGGGTTCAGGGGTGAAAGGTTCAGGTTTAATGGTGAATGGTAAGGGTGAAGGTTCAGGTTGTGGTTGGGTGGTAGCAGTGAAGGTCATCCCTTTTACCCTTCTATACATCTCTTTTCTTTTCCCCATCCGGATATCGGTCTTGATTTCACTAACAATCCGTTGGAGTGTCCTTTCAGACATAGGACCCACCTACCTCCCAGAGAATCCATGAGCCCGAAGATAGTCCTTCATCCAAGCTTTTTCAGTGAGCTTCTTGGAGGCTGTGACCCTGGCTTCTTCTTCCTTCTTCTTCTCTCTGGCCTTTTCTTTTGCAGCCTTTTTCCTTTCTTTCTCCATTTGATCATGCTCTTTGTTGTAGAGCCATATGATCGTATCATCGTGTGTGGGGAAAGTTCTTGGAGTTCAAAGCCTCTGGAGAGTAGGAAGTTCACCCTGTCTCTCGTTAGCTGCAATTTAGCCTCATTCTGTTTATTTTCCTCTTCTTTCTTCAAGGCCAACCTGGCTTCTTCCTCAAGTTTCAGACTGGTTGCCTTCTCCAGATCCACCAACTCCTCTAATGGTAGCAGGAGTGTTTCTTCATTGGCAACTCCTATTTCAATGAGCTGGTCAATTATCTGCTCTCTTCTTTTATTGATGACAACCTCCTGATTGGAAGCAGCTGCTTTTGTACTGGCAGCTAGCAACTTCTCAGTCTGAAGTCTTCCTTTCTTCTTGAGTTTCTCAATCTTCTCCTCTTCCTGAAGCTCTTCCGCTGTCTTTTCCATTTTTTCCTTTTTCCTTTGTCTTTTGAAGATCCTAACTGTGGTGGTTCTTGGAGAGAGGTTTCTGATTGTGAGAGAGGCAGAGATGGTGTCTGGGATGGAGGTGGAATTGGAAAGTCCTCACTGCTCAGCTCAGATGCCATTTCCAGGATTGCATCTGTGATGATCAGTTCCTCGGACATTTTGAACAGTCCTTCCGCAGCTTCCATTTCAGCTTCGGAAGATTTAGCTTGTTCTTCCGAGGCTTTAACTTCAGCTTCGGAAGTTGGAGGAGATGCAGATTATGTCCTAACTGTTTCAGTTGCTGGGCCATCAGTCCCCATTTCCCCTTCGAATTGAATCTTGGGTTCCATGTGGACCTTAGGTTGACCAACTTCTTCCACAATGCAGAAGGTGCAGTCAGCCTCTAAAGCTCTTCAGCTCCAAAGTAGATCATTGCAGCATCATGGCTTGGCTACTCAAAGGAGGATCTCAACAGAAACTTGGTGAAGAGTCTGTAGAGATCACTGAGCATCCTTGGGTCAATCTAAAGAATGACTTGGGGTGGCTCAGCTGCTGAGATGATGGGAGACGAAGATGTTGAAGTTGAAGGTCGGCTCTGTGGTTCCTCATGTATTTGTGTTTGAACATTCTCTCCCTTTTTGGTAGCATCATCTTGAGAGCTAGATGAGCTAGAGGAAGAAGTCAGTGGGACCTGAATAGGTACATGCCTAACAGACCTCTCTGTCTGTTTCTCAGCTAGTTGAGCCTTGAGATTGTCAATCTTAAGTTGCTAAGTGGCAGACCTTGCTTCTAAAGTCCTAACCAAGGATTCAAGGTTTGAGAATTTAGATAGAAGGTATTTAACAAGGAGTTGCATGCTTCCCTCATCTTCTTTTGAAGAATCACGAGGAGATGAGGTAACATACCTAGTATGTTCAGCCTCACCACCAGATATGGTTTCTTGGCACCCTGGTTTCCCATGCTCAATGATGTCTCTTTCGGAGTCATCAAAAGGGCTCGGTTGCCGTAGATTCAGTCTGAGAGATGTTACCACTGTCCACAAGGTCCATTGAGGCACCTTCTGTAGTGGCAGCTGAATCTACATGAGTCCCCTCCACATCAGTGGGACTCACCTCAGTCGTTGGTTGCTGATGGGGGCTAGAGATAAGGGATTTCTCTGGGCTCTATTGATCTTGATGTGGGTATTGTAGATCAACTTCATTGCCATGGAGAGATGTTATCTCTTCATCAGTTTTGAATAGAAGGTCAGTGAAACATAGGGAGGTTAAGCCTACTGACCCGGGACTTTGGTCAATGTCTACAGCATTGAGCCTCTGGTGGGGCTGTCCCTTGTTGGCAGCTCAGAAGAGTGTAGATACTCATTCTGAGGGTTGTTGGTTTGGGTATCGGGCTCCTAGGTTTGAGACTAAGGAGACTCAAAACCCAAATTGAGGTCAAAAGAGAAGGATGGAGAGACCTCTGACTGAGTGGGAGCCCATGTTTCCACTCTAGTCCTTTTGGATTGAATAGGATGAGCTTGTTCAATCAGAGTAGATTGAACAAGGGTTCATTTGAGGCGTCTTTGATAAGTGATGGTGATGGGTGGAGAAGGTAGTGTTGCCATTGTGGTGGAGGTTGCTGGTGTGGGTTCATCACCTGTGGGGTGAACAAGGATATCATCAGGAGCTATGCGCTCAATCATAACTGGAAGCAAAGTGGTGTACCTTCCAGTGAAGTTGGTGGATACCTTATTCAATGTCTTGAAGATGGTAGGCCGCATATGGGGAACAATCAGAGCAGCTGCACAGACAAGCATGCTCGGGTCCAACTCACAATTGATTATGTGTTGAAGGAATCTAGGATACATGAAGAATGTATCCCTTTGCAGATTCCCTATCAGATTTGAGAACACAAATCGTGAGTAATTGAAGCGCAGGCCTCTCACCAATCCATGAACTAAGCATCCTAGTTCATAAGGGATTTGATCCCATCCTTCGGATTTTTTGGACAAGCAATGAAGAACAACATGCAGGAGGAACTTCCAATTGTATGAGAAGTTGAACTTGTAAACAGTCAACCTACTGATGTCTCCACCATATCCCATTAGGATATAAGTGCTATCCAAGTCTTCCTTTGGGAATTCAGTAGGAGCTCCTTCATCATGAAGCTCAAGGTGCTCCCTGATGAGTTGTTCAGTGATGATCAACTCCTATCCACAGATACTGGACCGCAGTACACGAATCCCATTTAGGATTTCAACCTGACCATTTTCCCAAAATTCTGCCATTTGGTTAGAGAAAACAGTGG
Source organism: Flaveria trinervia (assembly GCA_025506515.1). Lineage (NCBI taxonomy): Eukaryota > Viridiplantae > Streptophyta > Magnoliopsida > Asterales > Asteraceae > Flaveria > Flaveria trinervia. Next base: position 2,873,692 of record CM046452.1, read on the forward strand.
GGTTAACAGTAAGGGCAGTGTAGTTGGTTGATTGGGTGAGAAAGAAGATAATTTCAGAGAAGTCACATCTCTTGAAGAATCAAGAAGTGCGACTTGGTTGTGCTGAGGGTTGAGTGCCATTTGGGAAAGGTGAATGTAGATGATTTTGAGCTTGGGTAAATTTGGAGAGCAGAAATTTCTAGGGCAGTAAAAATTGCAAGTAAGAATATGAAATTGAACAGTCGAGATTATTTAAAAGATGGTGGTAAGGCGGTAATGGAGGTTAGGATAAGGTGATGTGATGGTTTAGTGGATGAATTGACAGTGACGGTAAGGTTAAAATCCATTAAATAATCCGACATCATTAACAAAATCTTTGCTTTTTACAGTGTGGGGCCCAAGAGATTTACGTTACACAGTAGAATCTCTCTTCCGAGTGGAAAATATTTCCGAAGGTAACTTGTCTTCCGAAGACAATTCCTACTTCCGAAGCCAAACATTGCTTCCGAAGGTTAGAGTTGCTTCCGAAAGGAGAATCTGTAAGTCTCGGAAGTAGATCTGATATGCAATCAATCGCTTCTTCCGAGGCCAAAAATTCTTCCGAGAAGAAAGTTATCCTTTGAGAAATCTTGTTTCAGAAGATATGAGAATGTCTTCCGAGGGTTAATTTCTCTTCGGAAGGAATTTACACTTAGAAAATTTTAGAGAGAACTTCTTGTAATAGGTCTTAAATTGTATTGACACAAGACTTACATATTAAAAAGGTTTTAAAAAAAGATTAAATTAATCAATGTTTATCATCCCAATAGCTGTTATGAGATACTTAAATCTTTGTTCATCACAAGCTTTGGTGAACAGATCAGCATATTGTTCATTTGAATCAACTTTGATTAACTTAATTAGATTTTTCTCATGAATATCTCTAATGAAATGATACCTGATGCCAATATGCTTTGTCTTGGAGTGCTTCACCGGATTTTCAGTAATTGAGATAGTACTGTTGTTGTCAATATAGATAGGAGTACTCATAAAGTTGAATCCATAGTCTAATATCTGATTTTGAATCCATAGCAGTTGAGCACAGCAACTAGCAGCAGCAATGTATTCAGCTTCAGCAGTTGATGTAGAGACACAAGATTGTTTCTTGCATTGCCATGAGATGATCCTTCCACCAAGAAACTGACATCCTCCTGATGTTGATTTCTTGTCAATATTGCAGCCTCCATAGTCACTGTCAGAGTATCCATAGAGATTGAAATCTTTGTTTCTGGGATACCAGAGACCTAGTTTAGGTGCTCCTTTGAGGTATCTGAGGATTCTCTTAACAACAGCTAGGTGAGACACCTTTGGAGCAGCCTGATATCTTACACAGATACAAGTAGCAAACATGATATCAGGTCTACTAGCTGTGAGATACATCAGAAAACCAATAATTGCCCTATACTGATGTTGATCAGTATCCTCACCCTCAAGGTCAGGACAAAGATTATGGTTTTTGGGTATGGGTGTCTTGGCAGGATTGCAATCTTTCATTTCAAATCTTTCTAAGATGTCAGAGACATACTTAGATTGATTAATGAAAAACCATTCCTTCATCTGCTTTACCTGAATTCCAAGGAAAAAGTCTATTTCTCCCATGGAACTTATCTCAAACTTTTTCTTCATAATGCTCTCAAAGTCCTTACACATTTGGTCATTTGAGGAACCAAATATGATGTCATCAACATAGACTTGAACAGGCAAAATGTCCTTTCCAGACTTTCTGATGAAGAGATTCTTATCAATGGTACCTCTAGTGTAGCCATTCTTCAGAAGAAACTGAGACAAAGTCTCATACCACAGCCTAGGTGCTTGGTACAGCCCATACAGAGCTTTATCCAACTTGCACACATAGTTGGGGTGTTGTGGGTCTTCAAATCCTGGAAGTTGGCATACATAGACTTCCCTATCTATATCCCCATATAGAAATGCACACTTGATATCAAGTTGATAGACAGTGAAGTCCTTTGATGCAACATAAGCAAGGAAGATCCTAACTTGTGACAACCCTAGATTAAGAAATATTATACACAAGGTTCATTCATATAACTTAAGCCACACCTAGGTTAATATATATATATATATATATTTTTGCATAAACGTATGCATGCTTTCATTTTGTTTACATAAGTATATTGTTCACTTGTATATATATACAAGTATACGTACGCATGGTCGCATGCATACCTTTTTACGTGTGCATGAACCATCTTTGTTAAGCAACATATATACATGTATATTATCTATGTTTTACTCATGCATATGTCATCTCTTGTTAAAATATATGTGTGTACATGTGTGTATTATGTATATACTATGTGTTGCACGTATGCATGATTGCATGCATGTATAATTTACGTGAGCATGTATTCAAAAACAACCATTCTTTGATATTAAACCATATATGATTAAGATACATCCATAAACAACATCAAAACACAACTCAACCAAACACCATAAACACAATTTAACACCAAAAGAACTTAACATCAAAACAAATCTAAACCAATCCCTTACACCTAAACCTTAAACCAAAACACCAATTAAGATCAAAGACCGGTTCATTAAGCTCCCTTAATCACCGATTTTATAAACCAAATCATTAGTTAATCTCATAATGATTACTTGGTGACTCACACACCTCTCCATTTGCCACCTAGCTATCGGGACACCAAGAACATTCACAAATCGCCACCTAGCACCCTAAGGATCGACTCCCTATCTATAGCATCCACATCACACCCTAACACTAGACCTAATGATGGTTAACTCCATTATTTGAAGAAGCTCGCCGAAGGGGTCATGGGAACAAACAAAGCTTTCGCACATCACCACTATAACCGTAAGCCACCATCATCTCCATCCTTCACCTCACGAACGCTATACACAACCACAATCATCTCCACTCTCGGTCACCATCACCTCCCGAACACCACACACCACCACCTTAACCGCATATCACCAAAAGTCCTCGGTTGTATCTTTGAAACACCAACATTACAAACCATCACCTATAGTTATCACCATCACCATCGTGTACTTAGTTCTTAGCACATCTCTCGGTTTCACAAGTTAATAACAACCAAAGGTATCAAATTTCTAAGCTAAATTGGTATGTCAACATATAATATATGTATGATATATGTGTTCAAACAACACATATAATCAAAAGCATTATATGTGAACATGTTACAAGGAATTTTTACATCATAAAGGCATATAAAGATTGTGGGAACAAACATTGTTCCAAAATTTTTAAAAGAAATACATAATCTGGAAATAAGCAATAAATATAAATATTCCATAAAATTCTAATAAATTCACCAAATGATCCTTTTGGAGTATTAAGGTCCCTGGAATTATTTCAGAATTTATTCCTTTGTTATGATTGAAATATGAATTTTTACATGTTCTGTAGTAGAAAAATCAGAATAAATACTTAAAAAGCATAATAAAATCTGAGAAAATCATGGATAAACTGATAAATCCAAAGCTACAGAATGTATAAATTTAATAATTTTTGGAGCTATATAGCTATTTTTGTGAAGAAATAGGATTATTGTAACAATTACAGAAACTAATCTGTTATGTATTAGACTTTGATAAATTTATAAGAAGTTCTAATTATTATGATGAACCTTCTGTAAAATTTTGGGAATTTTTGGACTACGGAAACTATTTTTGGCAATTATGATGACTTTATAACAATTATAGAAAATAATCTGTTAATATCTTGGAAATAAGAAATTAACGTGATATTCCAGATTAATAAACCTATTTGTTATAAAAATTTCCAAATCTATTGAGGTACTGAAAATTTTGAAGAAAATAGTTAAGTTTTCTAAACTATGAAATTCTTTTGTTTATAGGTTATTACTTGGAGTAAAGGTGAGTTTCATGGCCCATTTTGTTTTTATCAAATTTTGGGGAAAAAGCATACTAATTTATGAATTGATGTATTATTACCGAAATTTATGTTACAACCATTAGTTCGGATGTGGAACCGTTAGATAACATTGGTAGCGCTACTTAGGAGATATCTCCTGCATTAACAGAATGAGTGTTATAATGCTATGTTATCTGATTTATGTGAATATGATATGACAGATATGGATAATCTGATTACTATGTAAGGTTTGGTTGTATGTATAATACATCAATATTATCTGTTTAATAAACCTGTGAAGCTCACCAACTTTGTGTTGACTATTTTTGGTATGCTTTTTCAGGAATTCATCATGAATAACAACCTAACATTCTCCTTTGATGTTTTTAATGGCTGGGGTGAAGTTGTAGGAAAAGTTTGTGTAACCTAACTGTGAACCTGTATGACTTCAGTGTGTCGGTGGATGCTCATTTCCATCGTCTCTGAAGATGTAGTTGTTAAGACTTTATGATGTAATAGGATTATGTAATTTCAAATTTTGTCTATGATGATTTTATGTAATCCTAACTTTAATATTATGTTATGAAATATATATGTTTATGTGTTGTTTATTAATTAATATCTGACAATGTGTTCTGAACAATCAAGTCACTCCCTAAGTATCTCACGCTTCCGCCGGGATGTGACAGGTTGGTATCAGAGCCATTGGTTATAGAGAATTAGGTACCATAAAAATACCTAGACTATAACCATAAGCTCATATATGTATAATTATGTGTATATATATGATTTTGTGTATTATGATTCCATGTATATTAAAGTATGTTTCATGCAGAAAACTTATAATATGTATAAAAATAGATAACTAACTATTGGTTTGAATCATGAAAAGATTTGTGTTGCAGCCATGAGTACCAATAACAAATTTTGTGAGACTGACTTATCCGAATGCTCGGATTATAATAATCACGAAGGATTTACGCCTGAACCTAAACCTCAGCAAATTTTAGAATCTTTTTCAACCAAAGGAGAAGATAATCCCGAACCTAAATTTTATGTCCGTCGTGCACCTGTAATGGTAGGAGGATATACCATTAAAACTCCCAGGAAAAGGGTACGACCCGAAACAAATTTAAGACCAAGCAATACGAAGGCAAGGAGATACAAGAAACTAACTCCCTCGGAAACGAAGAAAGTAAAACTAAGAGACAAAGGGTGGATGAAGATCAAAACACAGTCACTCAACCAACCCTTAAACAGCTCAAGAAAATTCAACAAGAAATCAGGAATATTCAGAAAGATGTTAAGGAATTGAAAGCACCTACAGGAAACATCTTCTCAAGAATATGGAAATGGGTGCAGGGAAATTAGAAGCTAACTTTTGATGTGAAATCTTTAAATAAGAACTTAAATGAAAAATATCTTTTATGTTCAAAGCTATTACTTGTTTATGTGTTAAGTAGGATGTTGTTAATAATCTAAAAATTCTTATTATTATTTACTATAATTAATTATAGAAAAGCATGCCGCCAAGAAGGACACACAGCCCATAAGAAGAACGGCGCGAAGAGGACGACCTAGAACCAGACTTGGGGAAGAAACCCCTATAAACCCAAACACCAATGAAGATGAGAGGATCACACGGATAGTAGCACAACAATTAGAAGCTGCCATACCCACATTAGTAACTCAGCTCCAACAAAACCTAAATCTCGGAACAACAACACCAGGTAATGAGATACCCATGGATGATACCACGAGGGAACAACCAGAAGAGGAAGCTATAATAGAAAGAGGATGCTCCTACAAAGCTTTTATGTCCTGTAGACCACGAGAATTTGATGGTAAAGGCGGAGCGGTACAGGCTTTACGCTGGTTAGATGAAATGGAGTCAACTCTGGAAATCAGCAAATGTGCCAATAGCAACAGAACCTTGTTTGCTTCACACTCACTAAAGGGTGAAGCCCAATCCTGGTGGAAGTTGGAAATGACCATCAAAGGTAGGCACGTTATGAATAAATTAAGTTGGGAAGAATTCAGGAATTTGATTATAGATAAATACTGCCCTTATAATGAAATAGAAAAGTTAGAAACTGAGTTTCTAGCTTTAGAGATGAAAGGAGCAGCATATCGGGAATATACCGACAGATATAATGAACTCTCGAGATTAGTACCACACCTAGTAACCCCAGAATCAAAAAGAATAGGAAGATATATTTGGGGACTAGTGCCACAAATAAGGGGATTAGTAAAATCAGCTAGGCCCAAAACTTTTCAAGATACTGTAAGTTTATCAGGAAGTTTAACAGATGAAATGATAAGAAATGGATCGTTAAATAACCCTAGATCCGGAGAAAAGAGAAAGTGGAATAATGATAACACAGGAGAAAGATTTAGAGGAACTCCTCAGAAACGAGTAGTTAGACAACCCCCTCGGAACTACCTAGGGATGACACGGGAAAAGAAACCCCAGACAGAAAACCAGCCATGGTGCAGCACTTGCCAAAGATATCATCAAGGCAATTGTGCAATGATAATCTGTTACAACTGCAAAAAGAAGGGGCATATATCCCGAGACTGCAAAAACCCTGCAAATCCAAAACCAATCTGCTATCAATGTGGGAATGAAAATCATCGCCGAAACGAATGTCCGCAGCTGAAGGGAAGAGCACCAGTTAATCAGAACAACCCTCGGGGTAGAGCATTCATAATGCAGGCAGAAGAAGCGCGACATGAACCAGAAGTTGTCACGGGTACGTTCCCTATAAACAACCAGTATGCTACTGTGTTATTTGATACTGGAGCAACCCGTAGTTTTGTTTCAAATACATTTAGGCAACTACTTAATTTGACCACAGAAAAGTTAGATCAAAAATATATGATAGAGTTAGCAGATGGTAAGATAATCGAAGCTTGTGAAATATTCCAATTGTACAATGAATCTAGATGAAAACTATTTCAACATAAATTTGATTCCTATTGATTTAGGAGGATTTGACATTGTTGTAGGAATGGATTGGTTAAGTAAAAATCAAGCTGAGATAATATGTGGTAAGAAAATGATCAAAATTCCTTTGGTAAAGAGAATAGAATATTGTGTATATATGGTGAAAAACCTAGAGGTACCATAAAGATAATTTCTTGCAAGAATGCACAAAAATATCTAAGGAATAACTGTTTGGCTTATCTGACTCACATTGTTGATACTAAGATGGACAAAGCAAAACTGAAAGATGTTCCAGTTGTCAACGAATACTCAGATGTATTCCCTGATGAATTACCTGGATTACCACCCCCACGTCAAGTAGAATTCAAAATTGAATTGATGCCAGGAACAACCCCTATTGCTAAGGCACCCTACCGTTTAGCACCTACTGAAATGAAGGAATAATGAGCCAACTTCAGGAACTTTTGGATAAAGGATTTATACGACCTAGTGTGTCACCCTGGGGAGCACCAGTTTTATTTGTCAAGAAAAAGGATGGAACATTTAGGATGTGCATAGACTATAGGGAACTTAATAAAGTAACTATAAAGAATAGGTATCCTTTACCTAGAATAGACGATCTATTTGATCAACTACAAGGATCTAGTTACTTTTCAAAAATAGACTTGAGATCAGGATATCATCAGCTAAGAATACAGGATGAAGATATACCAAGACAGCATTCAGAACAAGGTATGGACATTATGAATTTCTAGTAATGCCATTTGGATTAACCAATGCTCCCGCCATATTTATGGATCTAATGAATAGGATCTGTAAACCCTATTTAGATAAGTTTGTCATAGTCTTTATAGACTACATTTTAATCTATTCTAAGAATAGGGGAGATCATGAGCAACACCTAAGATTGACCTTGGAGTTGTTAAGAAAAGAAAAATTATACGCAAAATTCTCAAAGTGTGAGTTTTGGAAAAGAGAAGTACAATTCCTTGGACACATAGTCAATCAAGAAGGGATACAGGTAGATCCAGCAAAAATAGAAGCTGTTAAGAATTGGGAAGATCCCAAGACACCAACAGAAGTACGTCAATTTCTAGGATTAGCAGGATATTACAGAAGGTTTATAGAAAATTTTTCAAGGATAGCTCAACCCTTGACTGAATTAACTCAAAAGGACAAGTCATATGTTTGGGGAGAAAAACAAAAGAATGCATTTGAACTTTTGAAAAGTAAGCTGTGTAGTGCACCTATTTTGTCATTACCAGAAGGGACTGATGATTTTGTAGTATATTGTGATGCGTCTCGTCAAGGATTTGGATGTGTATTAATGCAACGAAGTAAAGTCATAGCATATGCCTCTAGACAACTTAGGGGAAGTGAGAAAAACTACACTACTCATGACTTAGAATTGGGCAGCAGTGATCTTTGCACTTAAAATTTGGAGGCATTATCTATATGGGACAAAATGTACAATATACACAGATCACAAAAGTTTACAGCATATATTTGAGCAGAAAATGCTAAACATGAGACAAAGAAGATGGATAGAATTACTAAGTGATTATGAGTGTGAAATCAAATATCACCCCGGTAAGGCAAATGTAGTTGCAGATGCTTTAAGTAGAAAAGATAGGGCTAAACCGTTACGGGTACGAGCCATGAGAATGGAACTACAATCAGATCTACTAAGACAAATATGGGAAGCCCAACAGAAAAGTAAGGTAGAAATAAAAGGACAAGAAAAGAATTTACAGGCAGATACACATGGGATCTTAAAATTAAAGAAAGAATCTGGATACCTAATGATACCATACTTAGAAAGGTTATATTGGAAGAAGCACATAAGTCAAAATACTCAGTACATCCAGGGAATAACAAAATGTATAAAGATTTGAAAAATCATTATTGGTGGCCTGGTATGAAAAGATCAGTTGGGGAGTTTGTAGAAAAATGTAACACATGTTCAAGAATCAAAGCAGAACATCAAAAGCCTTCAGGATATCTACAACAACCTGAAATTCCAGAATGGAAATGGGATCAAATTACTATGGATTTTGTAACCAAGTTACCAAGAACTTCAAGTGGTTATGACACTATTTGGGTTATAGTAGATAGGTTAACCAAATCAGCACACTTTCTGCCAATTAGAGAAGATTACAAAGTAGAAAAATTGGCAAGAATCTACATACGAGAAATCGTATCCAGACATGGAATACCAATCTCCATTATATCTGATAGAGACAGTAGATTCATATCAAGATTTTGGCAAACCCTACAAAAAGCTTTAGGAACCCGAATAAATCTTAGCACCGCCTTCCACCCACAAACAGATGGACAAAGTGAAAGGACAATACAAACACTGGAAGATATGTTACGTGCTTGTGCATTAGACTTTGGAGGAAGCTGGGATATACATCTACCTTTGATAGAATTTTCCTATAATAATAGTTATCATTCCAGCATTAAAACAGCCCCGTTTGAAGCCTTGTATGGAAGAAAATGCAGATCACCCTTATGCTGGAATGAAGTAGGAGATAGGCAACTTATAGGTCCTGATATAATTCAAGAAACATCTGACAAAATCAAGGAAATCAAAAATAGACTAAAGACAGCACGGGATCGACAGAAAAGCTATGCTGATAAAAGAAGAAGGCCATTAGAATTTCAAATTGGAGACAAAGTCTATCTAAAAATATCACCTACCAAAGGAATCTTTCGATTTGAAAAGAGAAATAAGTTGAACCCAAGATATGTTGGACCATTTGAAGTTATTGACAAAATTGGTTCCGTTGCATACAAACTAGATTTACCTCAAGAATTAAGTGAAGTACATAACACGTTCCATGTATCCAATCTAAAGAAATGTTTAACAGATGAAACATTAAAAGTTCCAGCTCAGGAATAAAGATACGATAAGCTTCATTTCACAGAAGAACCAATAGCTATATTAGACAAGAAAGTTAAAAAGCTAAGAAGAGGCAAAATTTCTATAGTAAAGGTTAAGTGGAATGCTAGGAGAGGACCTGAGTATACGTGGGAAAGAGAAGATGAAATCAAAAGAAGATACCCCCATCTATTCCAAGTCAATGGTCAGATAAGTTCATTACTAACCAAATAAATTTCGGGACGAAATTATCTTTACGGGGGGAGAATGTGACAACCCTAGATTAAGAAATATTATACACAAGGTTCATTCATATAACTTAAGCCACACCTAGGTTAATATATATATATATATATATATATATTTTTGCATAAACGTATGCATGCTTTCATTTTGTTTACATAAGTATATTGTTCACTTGTATATATATACAAGTATACGTACGCATGGTCGCATGCATACCTTTTTACGTGTGCATGAACCATCTTTGTTAAGCAACATATATACATGTATATTATCTATGTTTTACTCATGCATATGTCATCTCTTGTTAAAATATATGTGTGTACATGTGTGTATTATGTATATACTATGTGTTGCACGTATGCATGATTGCATGCATGTATAATTTACGTGAGCATGTATTCAAAAACAACCATTCTTTGATATTAAACCATATATGATTAAGATACATCCATAAACAACATCAAAACACAACTCAACCAAACACCATAAACACAATTTAACACCAAAAGAACTTAACATCAAAACAAATCTAAACCAATCTTACACCTAAACCTTAAACCAAAACACCAATTAAGATCAAAGACCGGTTCATTAAGCTCCCTTAATCACCGATTTTATAAACCAATCATTAGTTAATCTCATAATGATTACTTGGTGACTCACACACCTCTCCATTTGCCACCTAGCTATCGGGACACCAGAACATTCACAAATCGCCACCTAGCACCCTAAGGATCGACTCACCTAGTCTATAGCATCCACATCACACCCTAACACTAGACCTAATGATGGTTAACTCCATATTTGAAGAAGCTCGGCCGAAGGGGTCATGGGAACAACAAAGCTTTCGCACATCACCACTATAACCGTAAGCCACCATCATCTCCATCCTTCACCTCACGAACGCTATACACACCCAATCACTCCTCTCGGTCACCATCACCTCCCGAACACCACACACCACCACCTTAACCGCATATCACCAAAAGTCCTCGGTTGTATCTTTGAAACACCAACATTACAAACCATCACCTATAGTTATCACCATCACCATCGTGTACTTAGTTCTTAGCACATCTCTCTTTCACAAGTTAATAACAACCAAGGTATCAAATTTCTAAAGCTAAATTGGTATGTCAACATATAAATATATGTATGATATATGTGTTCAAACAACACATATAATCAAAAGCATTATATGTGAACATGTTACAAGGAATTTTTACATCATAAAGGCATATAAAGATTGTGGGAACAAACATTGTTCCAAAATTTTTAAAAGAAATACATAATCTGGAAATAAGCAATAAATATAAATAAATTCCATAAAATTCTAATAAATTCACCAAATGATCCTTTTGGAGTATTAAGGTCCCTGGAATTATTTCAGAATTTATTCCTTTGTTATGATTGAAATATGAATTTTTACATGTTCTGTAGTAGAAAAATCAGAATAAATACTTAAAAAGCATAATAAAATCTGAGAAAATCATGGATAAACTGATAAATCCAAAGCTACAGAATGTATAAATTTAATAATTTTTGGAGCTATATAGCTATTTTTGTGAAGAAGGATTATTGTAACAATTACAGAAACTAATCTGTTATGTATTAGACTTTGATAAATTTATAAGAAGTTCTAATTATTATGATGAACCTTCTGTAAAATTTTGGGAATTTTTGGACTACGGAAACTATTTTTGGCAATTTATGATGACTTTATAACAATTATAGAAAATAATCTGTTAATATCTTGGAAATAAGAAATTAACGTGATATTCCAGATTAATAAACCTATTTGTTATAAAAATTTCCAAATCTATTGAGGTACTGAAAATTTTGAAGAAAATAGTTAAGTTTTCTAAACTATGAAATTCTTTTGTTTATAGGTTATTACTTGGAGTAAAGGTGAGTTTCATGGCCCATTTTGTTTTTATCAAATTTTGGGGAAGAAGCATACTAATTTATGAATTGATGTATTATTACCGAAATTTATGTTACAACCATTAGTTCGGATGTGGAACCGTTAGATAACATTGGTAGCGCTACTTAGGAGATATCTCCTGCATTAACAGAATGAGTGTTATAATGCTATGTTATCTGATTTATGTGAATATGATATGACAGATATGGATAATCTGATTACTATGTAAGGTTGGTTGTATGTATAATACATCAATATTATCTGTTTAATAAACCTGTGAAGCTCACCAACTTTGTGTTGACTATTTTTGGTATGCTTTTTCAGGAATTCATCATGAATAACAACCTAACATTCTCCTTTGATGTTTTTAATGGCTGGGGTGAAGTTGTAGGAAAAGTTTGTGTAAACCTAACTGTGAACCTGTATGACTTCAGTGTGTCGGTGGATGCTCATTTCCATCGTCTCTGAAGATGTAGTTGTTAAGACTTTATGATGTAATAGGATTATGTAATTTCAATTTTGTCTATGATGATTTTATGTAATCCTAACTTTAATATTATGTTATGAAATATATATGTTTATGTGTTGTTTATTAATTAATATCTGACAATGTGTTCTGAACAATCAAGTCACTCCCTAAGTATCTCACGCTTCCGCCGGGATGTGACATAACTGCCTCAAGTCTTGCAACTGGTGCAAAGACATCAGTATAATAGATTCCTTCCTCTTGAGTGTATCCTTGAACTACAAGTCTTGCTTTATTCTTGATGATCAAGCCTCTATCATCTCTCTTGTTTCTGAAAACCCATTTGGTGCCTATAGGTACTTGACCAGATGGTAGCGGACATAGGTTCCATACCTTCTGTCTCTTGAATTGAAGCAGCTCCTCTTGTATCGATTCAATCCAGATACTATCTTTCAAGGCATCTTCTACCTTCTTAGGTTCCATCTGAGATAGAAAGCATGAGTACAAGCAGACGTTCTCTTGATGAGTCTATCCTCTTGTTCTCACACCTTCAGTGACATCCCCTATGATGTTCTTAGTTGGATGAGTGTTGTGAATCCTAAGACGAGGAATCACTTCCAGTTGCATAGATAAGTCTAGGTTGGACATATTCTGCTCAGGAACTGGAACACTCTGTCCAGCTGTTGTTTCAAAGTCATTCAATGAGGACTGATTGAATGAATGAGAAACATCATCAATGGTTGGCTATGAAGTAGTATTAATAGTTGTCTGTTCCTTCAAAATACTACTTCTTTCTGCCTGTTGTTGTGGTGGATCACCTGATGAGTTTTGAGGCTCAGTAAGTGATTCACTTGTTGAAGCTTCACTGTTCCTTTTTATAGTTAAACTATCAGATCTGTGAATAGTGGAAGCTTGATGTATTATAGCACTTGGAGAATTTGGACTATGTCTGGGAAGCTCAAACAGTTGATCATTAGCAGTAGCATAAGCATCATTTTGAGCACCTGTTCCAACTAAAACATTCTCACAAGATGGTTTAGAATAGTTTGGAAACAATTCTAAATAAAAAATATGATCAGGGCCATTCCCCCTAACACAAGGAGTGTGCTCATTAACAATTATATTGGATGACTCCTCAAATTGTTGATTTTTAATGTTGTATACTTTGTAAGCTTTGGAGCTAGAAGAGTATCCAACAAAGATAGCATCATCCGATTTTTTAGCAAATTTTGCTAAATTGTCCTTTGTGTTAAGTATGGTACACCTGCTGCCAAAAGACCTTAGAAAGCCAATGAACGGTGGCCTTTTGTGCCATAGCTCATAAGGGGTCTTTCCATGTGGCTTAACTACAAGAACTCTATTCTGCACATAGCATGTAGTGTTGATTGCCTCTGCCCAGAATGTTAGAGGTAGCTTTAAATCAGTTAACATAGTTCGAGCAGCCTCAATAAGTGTCCTATTCGTCCTCTAAGCAACACCATTTTGTTGAGGAGTTCGGGGAGCACTGTATTGTCTAGCAATCCCTTTTGAGTTACAAAATGAGTCAAGAACGAAGTTCTTAAACTCAGTCCCTTGATCACTTCTAATGATTTTAACCTTGTGATCAATTTGATTTTCTATTTTAAAAATAAAGGATTTTAATGTTTCAGCAGTTTCATCTTTAGTTCTTAAAAAGAATACCCATGTGAATCTTGTAAAATCATCAACTATCACAAGGCAGTATGGTTTCCTTTTAATGCTCATTATACTTGTGGGATCAAAAAGATCCATGTGCAATAAGTGTAATGGAGTAGTGATAGAGTTAACACATTTGGATTTATGAGATGTCCTGTGTTGTTTCCCTTTCAGGCATGCAACACAGTTATCTTTGTAGAAAAACTCCTTTATAGGCAAACCATATACCAAGTTATTTTTAGACAATTTGTTCATTGTCTTAAAATTTACATGACACATACGTTTATGCCATAGTGTTGACTCATCACTATCAGCTTTGGAAAGAAAGCATGATACTTCACCCATTGGGGAAGCATTATTCATATCTAGCTTGTACATATCCCCTTTCCTGGGAGATCTAAGAAGCACCAATTCCGGAGGAATTGTCATCCCTTGTTTGAGGATAATGCACTCATGTTCTGTGAAAAGCATCTGGTACTTTTGATCACAGATTGAGAAACACTTAACAGATTGTGTTCAAGCTGCTTGACAAAGTGGACTTTGTCAACTTTTAACTTACCGTTGGATATACTCCCTCTGCCAGAAAATATATCCTCCAGCCTCACCTCCAAATTGGATAGGACCTACATCGTAGTTTTGAAACTGTTGAAGTAGAGATCTGTTCCCTGTCATGTGCCTAGAGCATCCACTATCTACAATCCATACATTGTTGTCCTTGTCAAATGGATGTCCCTGCACATAAGATGAGATTGTTAGTTTTTTTTGGAAGCCCAAGCCTTGCTGGTCTCGGGTTCTTCCAAGGATAATGACATAATTGAACTAAAAGTTATGCATGGGGGTTCAATAGAGGTCTTTGAAGAAGAGGTTCAGGCTGCAGCATCTTCCTTGATCTTCTAGTCCACCCTTTGGCTGACCTTGGAGGATGAGCTTGTTGAAGCTTTTGTAGCATGGCCTTCTTCCGAAGCTTCTTTCTTTTCGGAAGAAGTCTTCACCACCTTTTCTTCCGAAACAGTCTTCTTCTTGGATGGTTTCAAGGGAGCTTTCTTGTTCTTCCGAACCTTAGTAGCTCTTGCTTCCGAATCCATTTTCCCTTCGGAAGAAGGAGTTTCTTCCGAAAGCAACCTGGCTTCTGAGACTAGCCTTCCCTTTTTCATTACTTAACCGTTTGAAAAGGTCCAAATATGAAACCTTCCTTGACTACTTCTTTCCTAACATTATTTGCATAATCTGTGCTTGCAGGATTGTAGTAACAATCTTTTGCTATGTGATTTTGCAGGCCACACATGATGCATGCAATGTTAGTCTTTTGGGAAAGTGAGGGTTGCTATTTCTTGGGCTTCTTTTCTTCATCAGCAACTTTTCCCTTTAACTTCTAATCCTTTGGTAGGGCAGGAATGCTAGTATTACATGTCTTTCCTGAATCAGAAGTACCTACCACTTGGAATCCAGCTGATATAAAGACACCCTTCTGCTTGGGGTCAATCTTCAGTTTGGACTCAGCCACCTTCTTGGCAGTTCTTCTAGCAGCTTTAGCTCTGCTTCTTCTGGATTTAGTGGTAAGGACTTGATCTTCACAGGAGGAATGGGTACATCTACCTGTTCCTTCCTTGTGGTGGCCACTATTGATGCCTCATCCTTTAACTCTGGAAAGGAAGGGTCAGCAGTTGGAACCTCTTGCTCTTCAGTACCACATCTAGGCTGTCTAAAGACTCATAGGAGTGTGGTGGAGCAATTTCATTGGTTCCCAACCCTCCTTTGTTTTGATAACAGAGTTTGGAATGGGAGGATGATGCAAGAATAGCTTGGAAGTTCTGCTCAGAAATAACATGCTTCATGGCCTGAGCCTCAGCAGTGATAAGCTAGGCTTGAGCCTCAGACAATTTGGATATCAGATCCTTGATTTGAGTCTTGTAGTTGGTGTGTTCATGTTTTAAAAGAGATACAATTTTCTCTAAATCATCAATTTTCTTTTGATAGTCAGACTCAGCTTTTTTAAAATCAGATTTTAGAATATTTAAAGACTCAATATCGGATCTAATTTCCATATTGTAGTCCTGATAAAGTTTAACTTTAACTATACAGGCTGGAGTACAGAGATGTTAATATACCTGGGCATCATCTGTTCCGGCCATGAGAGCTTGAGCAGGAGTCACATCATGTACCATGAAGCTCCAGTCAACTTCTTGAGCCATTGTAGTTGTTTCAGTTGATCTCTCAGTGGGCTTTGAGGTTGAGGGATATGTGGAGGCCTGTGGGGTTCCCGGATTGGTCTTGGGAGCCTTGCATTCCTTGCAAAATGACCCAGTTGGTTACAGTTGTAACATTTTGCCTTGGTCTTGTCGAACCCGAACTTGCTGGTAGTTGGATTTTGAGGGAAATGTCTTCTAGTTCTCTTAAAGAACTTCTTTGCTCTGTAAGTTAAGAGAGCCATCTGCTGGACAATGTCCACGTACTCTATATCATCTGGACTAAAACACTCAAGATCATCAAAACAATATTGAAAATCTCCTGAGTGTCCATTTCCTGAAACAAAGGTACAACTTTCCTGGAAGGAGTTGTGTTGAGCCTGTTGAGACCTTGGAGTCTCAGGAAAAGTGATGTAAGGTCCAGAAGATAGGATGGCTGCTGATAAGTCAGGAAATGCTGAGGTTAAGGAGTTAATGAGCCTTCAGCAACCATTAAAGGGTTGCTAGCAGGAAGACTCATGGGTCTGCTTGTTTGGTGGCCCTTCTTACTCTCCATCTCTAGGCGATATCCATCAAGGATGCCGTAGAGTTCAGTCATGAAAAGAGTGTTCAAGTTTTCTGTTCTCTTGATAGAGACACAGTAGAATGTCCACTCGTTGGGAAAAGCACTCATGAACTTTCTGGTGAGATCTCTGAGTTCAGGAGTGATCTTCACAGACTGAAGGGAAGAGATAAGATCCATGTACCTGAAATACTGCTGGCTGAGGGTCTCTCCAGCAATATGAGTGAAGTTCTCGAACTGCTGCTTCAGTGAGTCCTTCTTTGAGTCGTTGGAGCTTGAGTACATCTGAGCAAGTGCATCAAACAATTCTTTGGCAGTCTTGCAATGCTCGAACCCCACCATAATAGAGTTTGGTATTGCAGTCATGAGAATTGTAAGGCCCCGTTCCCGGACGCTTACAGCTGGGTTCTCATCGCACATAAAACGTATAATTACATTTGTATTTCATAAAATTGCAGCGGAAAACTAAAACAATCTTTCATTTCCATGTAAATGCTTTTGCAAGTTAATACGACATTCATTACAAAATAGCTTGTTCGCATTACAATGCAAAAACATTAATCAAAAGAATGCCATCCCAAAAGAGCTGAGTAGTCGCCCGTGCCACCCTCAACAACCATTACCTGCCAACTGGAAACACATCAAAGTCAGCGTTGCTGAGTGAGTTCTAGTTTTATAAATAAAACATACTTTACTTTCATATAAAACCGTTCGTTACTTATACATGATCACACATCGTACGTACACATAGATAACATCATTATTATTTTCTTCATTCGTTCATTCGTTCTTTCATTACCTTACTTGCGCATCGGACATCATCCATACCAATACCATGTGCTACACCCCGGTTAGTCGTAGCTACCGAGCCGAAGTCAACAAATGAACAGCTAAACGTATGCCATGGTACTAGGAGTAACCATCAGTCTTAGCTACTGGGCCGAAGTCAACAGATGAACAGCTAAACGTATGCCACAGTACTAGGGGTGAGCGGTAGAGGTTCTACATTTAGGGTCAATCACCAGAAGGACCCGTTATCCGATGTGTGCAAGACGTTTCATTCGTTCATTAATACATGCATTCATTCATCATGTTCCTCTTTCTTTATCTTTCACTTTACGTTACATAATACTTCGTTCATTTATTAACATGACACATAAGGCCACAAGAAAGATAACATACATCACACTAAGGAACATTAACATGCATCAACATCACATCATACAGGGCAACATCATACATACATAACGTACAACATCATCACCCTCATCATGCCCAACATGCTTTCTAAGACCTCGATCGTCATCTTAAAAACTCTTATGGGAACCTTTACATCAAAACTTACATCTGCACTTTCCCCCGAAAGTCAGAAGTCAATCTACACCTTCCTCGGGTTCAACAGCCCTATTCGGGCGTATGGACACCCTTCAGTCGCATGGCCTCCATGCGACTGAACATTATGCGATTGAACTAATACGGATGAACACCTATGCGAATGAACATCCAGTCGTGCGAATGGACAATACGGATGAACACCTATGCGACTGGACCTTCAGTCGTGCGAATGGACCTTCAGTCGTGGGAATGGACCTTTAGTCGCACCCTAATCGGCCGTATGGCCTCCATTCGGCCTCCAGTCAGTCGCCTAGCCCTAACTGATGCAGAATGCAGTTCATCCCGACTGCAGCCGAGGGTTTTCGGCCTCCAAACTCATCTAAACCCATTTTAAGCCTAATCGACCATCCTAAACCTTAGGGATGCATACCATAACATTATTCAAGCACAACCAAGCAAGAAATCAAGCCCCAAACGGGTCCTACGCATACATACACGCATACATACGGGTCTTCACCCAAAAACGCGAAAAAGGGTTTTCAGATGTGTTCCAGCACCAAAATCATTCAAAAACATGTAAAAGAGGGGTCCTAGAACTCACATAAACGAGCACAACGACAAGAGCTTCGATTTGGCTTGCTTCACGACGATTTTGGCGACCCGAACCAACTCGAACCAACTTTTTCTCCTTTCACTCTTCTTCTCTCTAAGAAATCTGAAATGTGGGGTGTGTGGGGAGAGTGGGCTGCCCTCTCCCTACTAATATCACCACATTTCCCAACTTTTCTTCGTTGGCGAGTTTGGTCTCTCGACTTTGAACTTTATTTTCTTTTCTTTCGTCACCGGCTTCAAAATAATAAATATCCGGGTGTTACAAGAATAGTCATAGCATTGCTATCGATGTCCATCTTCTTTCTGTCTTCATCAGAATAGTCCTCGACAGCCTTTTCTATCATGGCACCATTTCCACCAGGTGATGCCACCTTTGGCTTGTACGGTCCATTGACAATGGAGTTCTATAGTCTGCTGTCTTGGTATCTAATGAAGCCTTCTATTCTTCTACTCCAAGACCTGAATTTTTCAGAGGTAATGATGGGAGCTTTTGTCATTGTTCCCATCTCTACCTCGGATTTGTTAAGGGCCATTTGAGTGAGTGAGTGGTAGGGAGGAGTAAAAACAGGTTGATTTGGATGGTAAGATCACACAATCAAGAGCCTGAGAAGCTCTGATACCAATTGCAGGATCGGTGTTTGTCACTTAAACACAATGTTTTTCTCTCAAACTCACCTAGAACACACTCGGATATATGAAGAATCAGTAAGAGTTGATCACAATATAGAAAGTAACTAAGAACACAGAAAGATAATTTTCAAGATACTTTTATATATTGATTCTCAACTCAAAATACAAGACTCTTACAAGCAGATGATCTGTGGGTGAATGAATTACAAGGATACCCTGTATATAATACTATCTACAACCGGATATACTTTGATACCAGTTGGGATCCTATATCTAAAGTCTATACTACAAGACTAAAGATTAAGGTATCTCGGATAAAGTATTATCTGAGATTTGGTAGTCAGGACATGTCCCTGACTTACCTTTTGTCACCAACTAAAGTTGGTAACATGTACTATCATGAAAAGGTGAACAGTGGAATAAAGTATGGTCAACAACATGGCTCTTTAGGAAGAAGCCATGCTGTATCAGAAGTCTGCAGCGGAGTGTCAGAGACCATACTTGTGTCCACTGGTTCATAGCAGTGTCTTTCGAAGGTTAAATGGCTTCGGAAGAGTGAGTACTTCCGAAGCCACTTATGTTTCGGAAGAGGCTGCTTCTTCCAAGGCTTGGAGACTTCTTCTTTTCATCATACTTCGGAAGTGGTCTTTACTTTATTCTTCTAAGTCTTGAACTTAGGAAGTATGTACTTGTCTTCGGAAGTAGAGTTCTGTCTTCGGAAGTTGATCTTTCATTTTGTCTTCGGAAGAACTTTACAATCTTCAGAAGTTCCATGCTAAGCTTCGGAATCCTTTTGCATGCAGCACCAAAATAACTTAAGTGACAAAGTTTTGGTTGCATTAGCCTTCTTCTAGATCCAACACCATATTATCTTCTTATTGTATCTTAAGTGCAACTTATAGCACGTGAGTTTTCCAGGTGAGTATTTCTATATCCCTTTTTATATTTTCACACTTTGAGGTGAAACATGTTACCTTATAATCGTTGCACTTGTAAAACATTTGATTCTTATAAACTTATAGCAAATCATTTGTATGTTGTGGTTAGTTGATCTTTGTAGCTATCATGTAATGTCGATTATATATACAATCATTAACTATTGCTAGCTTGGCGACGTCATAGATCTATGGCCTGACAAGCCTGCTTAGTTAATCCAAGTACACTTAGCTAATCGTATATACTTGTAAACGTTTGAGACTTGTAAAACTGTCAAGGTTTGATTGTGCATTCTGTCTTACATTCCTAGTTAGTTTGTTCACTAATCTGTAACATCTTGTATTTCCGAGTTAATTAAAAGTTAACTTTGTTAAATTATTGTATGAACTAATTATGTCATTCATGAAACTTATGGGTTACTTGTGCATATTACTTTAATTGGTCTTTTAATTCTTTAATTTGTAAGGGTATATTGATAATTATTATATAATAATAATAACTAATAATAATAATAATAATAATAATAATAATGTACTAATAATGAAGGCTTTATGAATAAAACTAATAGAGATAACTATCAAAATATAAAACTAATAATAAGATTGTTACTAATAATAATAACTTGTGAAAATATTAAACTTGTAAGAATTAAAAACTTAAATTAATTAAGTTAGGGGGTTGTCTTGTTAATTTAAAACTTTAAATATCAAAGTTTATACATAAAATGTTAACAAAAGGAAACATCAGGGGCTATTTATGTAAATTTGTAAAACCCAAACCATCACCCCTATAACCCCGTTTTTTCGGCCAATGTCCGGCCAACCGCCGGCCGCGGCTCCAGCAAGGCCCAAAATCACCGAATTCCGGTCATTCTTGATCCAAAACCGCTCACAAACCCATCTAGAATGTGATTCGAACCTGTAAGCATCAATTAATCGAATTAAAACATCCGTTTCTAGCCTATCGAATTACATAACCGAATCACATTAAACTACATAGCCGTTCAAGCATTAAACCGTAATTATAATCTAATTAAACGAACCTACACACTCATCTAACTATTCCTAAGTGATTGTTAATCTTAATTGCACCTGAAACAAACACACACAACGAATTTGAACACTATCTTCATCAAGAATCCGCAAATACTTGAACTAAATCGTCTGGGTATCAAGAATCAAAATTGATAAGGGGCTTTTGGTCTAGTTCATCACTCGAAGCTATCCCCAAGATTAATTGAATTATCATCAACATTCACCATCGTCCTCTCACCTCTCGGTCGCGACTTGTTCATCGAGGTGTGCATCTTCAATTGTTAATCAAACGGGTAATTGTTTACATGAACACACTCGTTTAATCATGGGTAACAAAAGCCCCATGATTGTAAGCGTTAACATAATCAATCTGATGTCGAATTGGATCGAAGATTGATTCTAGGGTTTATGTAATTTGGGGATTTCTTTGAGATTATGCTTTAAGTTTTTAAAACCAAAGTAAACCGCGGCCAAGGCCTTAGTTTACTGGTTCCACACTCACCTTCCATACTTGAGGTCCCGGGTTCGAACCCGGTGACCCCCATTATTTTTTAAGCCTTTTTCAACCATAATTTAATTATTGAAAATTCCAATAAATATAAAAACAATTTTTACAAACTTCAATCATTTTTTACATCATCTAAATATTTTCTAAAAAAATTTATTTCATGTACAACATTTAAACATTTTATTATAAAAATTATTTACAAATGTTAGAACTAAAGATTTTTATAAAAATAGATTCTAAATGATAATTTAATTATTGAATTATTATTGGACCTTATGTTATCTTTGATTAGGAATTAATCATGAGAATTATAGAACTTAACTATATTTTATCATTAAATTCACAAGTTACATCAAAGGACTTAGTTACTTAAAATTTCATATTTATTTAAGAGTTCTTTAATTTTATTTATAAATCCTCAAAATCTAGAGCCTTAGTCCACATTAAATCGTTAAACTTATTACTAAACTTAACTTGTAAATATATTTATATTCTTAGATTCATTATGAAGGCTTCGCATTGGAGCGTTATTTTATATTTTCTTATTAACCGTCAAACTATACGTACTTGATCCAGTGAGTATTTCTGTACCTCTTTTTATATTTTTACACTTTTGGGGTGAAACATGTTACATTATAAACTTTGCACTTGTAAACACGTTTGATTATTGTAAACTTATGGCATTTCACCTTTATGTTGTGGTTAGTTGAACTTTGTAACTACCATGTAATGTCGAATATATGTAGAATCATTAACTATTGCTAGCCTGGCGACGTCATAGATCTATGGGCCTGACAAGCCTGCTTGGTTAATCCAAGTACACTTAGCTAATCGTATATACTTGTAAACGTTTGAGACTTGTAAAAACTTTGTCAATTACATCCCTAGTTTACTTTGTTCTCTAACTTACAACATGAATTGCCATCTTTTATATATCTATGTATTACAAACTATGGAAATCTCACCAGCATTATTGTTGACATTTTTATTTTTAACATGTTTTAGGAAATACTCAAACTTGATTACTACTCTTTGAAGCTTATCACATCTAGGATTGGACCTAGATAAATATAAATGGATGGGCTTGTTACATTTAACTTTTATGCATGATGTTTTCTTTGTTTGAGACTTTTAATTGTAATAGTACAATTGGAACTTATGATTTATATATATTTGGATTATTAATAGCGTTATGTGGCTGTGAATGATCTTAACCCTTACACCTCGACGTTTCCGCCGTCAAGGTTGGGGTGTGACAAATCCATGACATGAATTGCCATCTTTTATATACTTATGTATTGAAAACTATGGAAATCTCATCAACTTTCAAAGTTGACCTTTTATTTTTAACATGTTTCAGGTTTGATTCTTGAAGAACTCTTCTTGCTCACATAGGACTTGGACTTAGATAAATTAAACATCTTATGTTATTGTTTATATATTTTGTGTTTTGTAATGACTTAATTGACTTGTATTGTTCAATGAATAATGTTATTTAATATTATCCCAATTAATTTAGTTCCATGTGCTATGAACAATCGTTTCATATTCGTCCGCCCCGATGATTCCGCCGTCGGTTGGGGTGTGACAGATTGGTATCAGAGCCATGGTTATAGGGAATTAGATTATTAGAAATGGAATGACCTATACTATAACTAAGTACCCTTACACATGAGTCCTCTCATGTACTTTATATGCTTAGATAGGATCTTATATGCCTTATATGTTTAAATTTGATTATGTGATTATATGCCTTATGCGATTCTTCTTATACTTTGATTCTTATCAATGCACACACAAATCTTAAATCATATTCTAAGGCATTATGAACCTAAATCAAATGGTTCTTAAAATAAGCTTTGAATTGTTATTCGTGGTTTTCAAGTCTCGTCAAAGTCTATGTCCTATAACTTGAAACATGTAATGCTGGAAGAGTGAGATGCCTGTATCTCGAGGTGTTCTGTCTAGGCAAGGTATTCATATAAATCCAAATCAACCGATGGATCCATTTACCTTACCTGGAAACCCTTGGGGTGAGTGTCCGCTTATAGGTACGCATGTATTCATTAAGGTTGTAGTTGACCTAATACTTTGATAAGTCAACGCAATGCTTTGTTTTGTAAACCCTGTTAAAGTTATTTTGAATTGTTTCATCATGATTTTGTCCTCCTGAATCTTAAAACTCATTATCCTATTTCTCTTAATGACTCTTAAAAATCTTTCTAAATGCCTTCCCTTCCAAACTGCACTTATTCTGCAACCTCATCTCAATGTTACTTTTATTCTGAACGGAACCATTAATCTTAACAAACACGATTCATGTATCAAATTTAACTAATGCAACTTCGAAACCTCAATGACATAAGTAAACAAGAATCGATCATCTAGAACCTTGTTAAAGTTATTTGCTTGAGAAGCTTCTATAAATTCATATCCCATCCAAAAATGTCCTGAATATATTTCTCATGCTCGTTAAGCTGAGTCTTATGTTGATCTAAAACTTGGTGTTGTGTCAAAACCTTCCTAATCGTCTTGAACCGCTTGACATGTAAAAGCCTATCAATTAAAATTCTAAACTAATGATCTTGTACCATTTACCAAGAAACACATAAAATCATGAATTATGGAATTGAACGAATTTAAGCATAGCAAAACATTACAATTAAACTTGTAGAATTTAATCGCCTTAATAGTTCACTTGCAAACATGAAATAAAATCCAAGTCTCCTCGTAACTTTGAAATGAATTTTCTCGTAATTAAATTTCGGATGAAATTGTTTAAAGTAGGGGAGACTGTAACATCCACTATTTTCCCAAGTTAAAACCCAATTTTTTAGTTTTTATTATAAAATCATTATAATAATTTTAATGGATCAAATACATTAATTGTGCATTTATTATTATGAACTATTCATAATCTAAACAACTTTTAATAATTTATTTAAAAATAAATCTTTTCATAAAGTTATAAAGACTTATTAATCATTTTACGGTAAATAACTAAATGAAAAAAAAAAGTTTTATTAAAATTTATTAAGTTATAAAATAACTTTTAATAAGCTTATAAAGTTTTATTAGTATTCATGAATTTTTATAGATAACTATAAAGTTTACAAGTTTTATGAAAGTAAAAAAGATTAATAAATATTTAATTTATTAGTTAAATATGTTTTTATAAGTCGAGGGTTTAAAGTGTAATTTTGAAACTTAATATAAAAGTTTCAAACATAAAATAACAAACATAAAAGCATTCTGCAGATGTTAAAAAAACAAATATTCTTTTTCTTGCAGACTGTAGACATTTGGTCCACTTCTTCTGCTGCAGATGTCTACAGATGTGATCCGTAGACCGCAGACATTTTCCTGCAGAAAAAACAAACAACAAGAATAAGTGGAAAGAAAATGAAGATGAAAATATAACGACACAAGTTAAAATAATATTTTAACTGCCATTGATATGAGACATATAGTAGGTATAAAAAATGTGCTCTAAGATTAGATATAAGACCCGGTTTAACAAATAAAAGTTTCTAAAGATACGCACACCCAATGCTTTCAAAACCAAACTATCTAACCAACTAGTTGCTTTAGCATTTGATTGGTTGAATTAGTTTGATCAATTGAACTGAATTCTATAACTGGATAACGACATATGTAAAAAATCATTAATACAATCTATATACCTCAAGTTCAAACACAAGTATGAAAATAACATATGTTTTAGAGTGTATTTACCCTTTAAACACAATAGCATATTAGACCCGCGCTTTGCCGCGATATGGTTTAACGTGCACGTGAATGTCGTAATGATAGTTTTTTGGGTTATAAAAGTTGAAAGATTTAATTTGATGATTTATACCTTATTACTAATCACTTGAAAAAAAACTACATGCAAAACATTGATAAAAATATAACAAAAAAACTATAAGAAATATATACCTGCAAACATATAAGAAAATAACAAATGCATATATGGTGACTTCATTATAATTAATGAGCTCTATTGTAAATTGGTTAAAATAAATTTTGACCTAACTTGAAGGCTTATATACAAAACTTTAAAAAATATTAATAAATGTAAATTGACATAACTCGAATACTTATGTATACTTTTTTTTAAAAAGAGTGATGGTAATTAACTGTAAATTTGACATAACTAAAAAAAGTATGAAATAAAAAGAAACAAATGATTAAGTATCAATTGAAAAAAAAGAGAGAAAGTGTTTTGATTAGTTTTAAAAAATCCTTAAGGGTTTAAATATAAAATTTTAAGAAAAAGCAAAGCAGATTTTTATTAGTTTGAAGAAATTTTTTTATTATGATGACATTGAGTACAAACCTTAACCTACACTTATCATAATCTTTTCTATTTTTTATATATAGTGATGTGGTGGGTTGTATCTAGTTTTTTCTTTGACCTGCCTTAAACATTGATATATTTGGGTATTATTATTATAATTATATAATTATTTAGTGATTACATACTTAAGCTCTTAAACAAAACAATACTTAATAAAACAATATTAAGTTATAAAAATATAAATAATAAATGTATGTATTTCGATAGTAATTTAAAGTGTTATAAAAAGGTAATACTTAAAATAAATATATATTAAATAACATATTAATTCAGATAAATTTATTAAATAGGGGCAAATTAGAAACTATAGTATATAACAATTGTACTTTGTGTTTAAAAACTATATTATGTATATTAAATTTTGAGTAGTATTACAAGTGTGTTATCCTCAACTACTTTATATAATAGTATGATAATATAGATATTGATTATTATTATCATAATAAGTATAAAAGTATTTAATAATTATATAGTTAACCACCTTAACTATTCAAATAATATACTACTTATTAATAAATTTTATTATAAAATAAATAAATAAATAAATAAAAATAGTAATAATAATAATAATAGTAATAATAATAATAATAATTAGTAATTATATAGTTAAGTATTTAAATAAGATAATAATGAATTTAAATGTTAATTTAACGTATTATAAATAATAAAATATATAATGTTGTGAATTAAATATCTTATATTATTAAATAGTGCATTAGTAATATGAATTAATTAATGTATTAGTTAGAAAAAGTTTATTGAATGAGGGACAAAATAAGAATTATTGCATAGTACCTAATGTTTAAGAGTTTGTATTAGATGTCTTAAATTTTTATTAGATTACATTTGTGGCTCATGTTTATGCTTTATATAGTAGTAGAGATATACACACTTAACTAACCAAACTACGTACCATTAAGTAGTTAATTACTATGTAACAAAAAATAATATTTTCAAAGGAAAAAAAGGGGAACAAATTGAAATCTGGTCCAATCACTCGATCCAGTTCATCCTTTAACCGGGTGGTTCAAAATAATAAGTTTCAAATACACACATTGAGACAATTTCTATGACTGATTCCTGATAAGTGAAAACACCACACACATCTTTCTTTTAGAAAAGTTTATAATTTCATTTTTAGTTCAAGTTCTAAAACTAAGGACCCGTTTGGTTCATAAAATTTTCAGAAACTAACATTAAAAAATTTTCCATTCAAAATCCTGTTTTATTGATAAGCGAATAAAATTATAATCGTATTCATTTAGCATATTCAGTTCACTTATCTTTAGAATCTATACTTATTAATAAAACAATAACTTTAGTAACACGTGTCATTCTCTCAAGCCTCTACTTTTTTCAATTCTTGCATAAATATGTATCCGTTTTTAATGTTAGTCTAGGTTCATTTAACTAAAAGTCAACTTTTAAAACAAGAGATGTTTAGGGAAAATTTGAAAATATAACCTTAAATTAGAGCACTTTTGGAAATTAAATCATACCCGATATTTATTATTTATTCAAATAATTCTTCAACAAAAACTATAGAAACCATCTATGATTTTCTTCATCTATAAAATCGATTCCTTGATTGTGTGTTTCCATTAAATACCCTGTTTATATTTGAATTTTAACAAAAGTTATGGACATTTTTCATCGACTCCTCTCCAATTTGAAGGAATTCATGGTTATATTTTTTATAAATAAAATAGTATTCAATTTTAAAATATTTCTCAATCATTGCAGTTTATTGACTCGTGATTTGTCATAGATGATTTTTACAGTTTTTGCTGATAAATTATTTGAAAAAAAGAAAAAATATCAAGTATTATTTAATTTCCAAAAAAAGATTTGCTCCAATTTAGGGTTAATTTTCTTAATTTTCCCTAAATATCTCGTGTATCAAAAGTTGACTTTTAATCAAATGAACCTATTCTAACACTAAGAACATATACATATTTATGCGACAATTGAAAAAGTAGAGATTTAAGAATGTCATGTGGCACTAAAATTATTGTTTTATAATTAGTATAGATATTTGATTGAAATTCGTTTGATATGTGCAAACTGTTTTGATGTATCTGGAAGTAATATTGAAAATCACACTTTTATTCCACGTTGATTTTAACATCTTCAGACAAAATGATTTATTTTTAATTTCAAAGGAGACAGTTTTTGCTAGCAGTATGTTTTGCAATGATAATAAACAAGAGTCACAAACAATTGTTATTTAAAGTTGGTTTGTTTTTACACATGGATTATGGTCAGCTCTATATTGCATTATCTCGAGTTAAAATAGACAGAGATTAAAATTATTAATATTAAATTATGATAAAAAAATTACCAATAAAACATCAAATGTTGTATACAAATAAAATTTTGGACTTTATGAATTTGAAATATTATTTTCCATATTTAATTTAATTTGTTTATTACTTACAGTTCTTATTTATAAGTTCATTTCATTTCATATTATACATTATTAGACGTATAAATATTAATAAAGAAAAATTACTAATATTAAATATAACTAATATTATTAATTATATATAAAAATCAATATACAAAGTTTCAATAAAATTATAACTTACAAACTTTTTTATATAACAATATTTTTAGATTAAACTCGTGTATTTTCTACTACTATCTTACATTATACGCCAAACGGGCTAAAGCGAAAATATAACATCTATCAATTGGTTAAAGTGCATACAAAACACCTCTTGTTTCTTCAATCCTCCAAAAAGCTAAATATTCTTTCCCTCATCTCTCTCGATCATCGGAATCTCCCTCAATCAATCACAGTGGAAGAACATACATCCGATTAATTGATAATCATCGACACACACTCTCTGATTATCACGATCGAATCGCTTTTTGATTATTAATCTGTATTCAATCACCGATTTCCCGTGATTGAATTAGGTTTTGGTAATTTAACCTAGGTTTTCATCAGGTACTGTTGTTGTGCTAAGGAGATGGATTCGGAAGATGATATGCATGACGCCAATGATGCGGAGTCTGTTGATGATGACTTCTACAGTGGGGAGACTGCGGTGGAGTCCGATGATGGTGATGCAGCTGATTACGAGTTCATTGATAACGATTCGGATGATTCCGATGATCCTGTATCTCATCGTAGCCAGGTACAGTTGGTTATGTGAAAAAGTTTTAGCTGTTTTTTAGATTTGAATGTTTTGGCGATATGATTGAAGCGAGATGATCTAGTGCTGTTACTTGGATTGAGATTCTGCATTGATTTGTTAGAATGTCATGTGGATGTGTGTTGCTGACATTTCTCTTAGATTAGTGATTGGATCATAAGACGTTTGGGATTTTAAGGAGTTTTGATGTGCCTAGTTATGAATGTGCTGATGTTATCTGACTTTGCTGATGTTATTCCAGCAGCTGATAATGGTGATGTATTATGAAACAAGCTCAAATGCAACCAAAGTAAGATGGAATTTGTTATTCATGATGCAGGCTTTGAAGGAGATGCTTATATTAGTACTTAATACTGATCTAAATTTATTCTAATACATGTGTTTTAAAACGAGCTAGATACTATGTGGCAATGGGGTCCCTAGAGCTGAGGTGAGAGGCTAATGTATGTGAGTCACGCTTGTAGTACACAGGTGGAAAATTATATGTGGCTTCACAAATCATATCAACACATGAAAATTGAGAAAACTGGAGACCTTGAAAAAGATGAAATGTATGGTTGTAGAGTTCCTAAGATTTTTAGGATTATAGGAAATAGAAATATTGGGTTTTAAAATAACTGGTCTTGTAAAGATGATGGACCATGTATTCCATTAAGACACATGTACTATAAAAGAAGGGAAGAAAGGGGCCCAGTACATACGGGGGCCTGATGTGAAAAAGTGCCTCACTGGAAAGCCCTAATGAGCGCTTGCCTCAGCTCACTTCCTGTTCGCCTATCGCTTTGGATAACATAATGCACGCTCATCGCGCTTGCATTTTTCATTGCACACGGCTTTCCCTCTGTATACATCCACTAATGCCTAACTGTTGAATTGCATAATGTGCCAACTTTTTTTGAGTTATATCGGCCAGTTTGGGATGAGGTGTCAATGAGAGTTCTATACCAAATGAAACCTGGAAGAGAATCCTTAGGGTCAACATTATATATTCATGGTTTTAGAATGCTATAAGAGAGCTATCTTTTGCGTGATATCATAGATTGTGTAGGCAACGAAAAGTTAATGGGAGCCCAACTTTATGTGGCATTATGCCTTATCTTTTTTCCCCTTCTAGCATTAGAAAAGAAATGTTAGCTTTCTGGAGTTGATTATAGTTTGATTAGCAGTCTAGGTTCATGATACCCTTGTTTACACCCTTGAAGGTTTTCTTTTCAGTTTGATGTAATTAACAGGGATAAACTAGGGAACTTCCCCATGATAATGTCCTACATGATATGAAAATGTAGTCAAGTAGCAAATTAGTACTTCAAGTCTTCAAGTAATCACAACGAGCGGCTATTGCAGTTACCTTCGACTTTTTGTATCCTTGAAGTGAAATTTCTCTCCCCTCTCCCTCCCTTATCTCTCTATATCTCCCTGTCCAATGGACTAAAATAGTTGGTATTGAGTTATATTGGCCGGTTTGGGATGAGGTGTCAATGAGAGTTATAGACCAAATGAAACCTGAAAGAGAATTCTTAGGGTCAATATTATATATTCATAGTTTTAGAATGCTATAGGAACAGTACCTTTTGCGTGATTTCATAGATTTTGCAAGCAACAAAAAGTTAATGGGAGCCAAACCTTATGTGGCATTATGCCTTTTTTCTGTAGCATTAGAAAAGAACAAATGTCAGCTTTCTGGAGTTGAATATAGTTTGATTAGCAGTCTAGGTTCATGATACCCTTCTGTACAACCTTGAAGGTTTTCTTTTCAGTTTGATGTAATTAATGGGGATAAACTAGGGAACATCCCCATGATAGTGTCCTACATGATATGAAAATGTAGTCAAGTAGCAAATTAGCACTTCAAGTCTTCAAGTAATCACGTCGAGTGGCTATTGCAATTACCTTCGACTTTTTGTGTCCTTAAAGTGAAATCTCTCTCTACATGATATCAGATCACATTTGATTTTGATCTTATTTTCTGATATCTTTCTGCTTTTAGATTAAATGGTACATCAAAATACAATTCTTGTTTGCATATAAGAACGTCATAACACTTGAGTTAGGACATATGCCAGAGGCTAACCTCAGGTGTACATAATTATGTGTATACTTATTGTACTCAGATCAGCAGATTTAGTAAGCTATCCCAAACACCCCATAGTCATTTTTATATTTGAATCAGCTTATGCAACATTTCAAGTGTTCTGCCTTTTTTTTCCGCAGAACTATACCATTTTGAACGAAGTTGATATTCATCTACGTCAAGAGGATAATATCAAGAAGATATCATCCATACTTTCCATTTCAAATGTTGCAGCTGCCATATTACTCCGCCACTATAACTGGTAATATGTTGCTAGTTTCATTCAAAATTCTTTTAACAATTCTTGTCTTAAGCCATAACATCTTCACAGTTCACATTGAACCAAGTGTTATCTTTGGCGGAATGACTTGTTCAAAACATTGTATTTTTGAATCATTACTTTATCTTCGACCTAATTCTGGAGAAGACATTAAAGCTTCCACACAATAATCCTATCCCACCTCATTAGAAGTTTCAGCCTTTATTACATTTTACCCCCCAAAATAGCTTAATATGGATCAAAACTAAAACTGTAACCCTCTTGCAGTTCATGTAATCCAAAACACACACACACAAAAAAACAGCCTAAAATCATGATCACTATTGTGCGACATTATCATCTACTTGAAAACATAAATCAAGATATTCAACTTCTGTATACCAGCTTAGATATTTCCATATTTGCTAACATAAACTTTCATAGTTGATGGTTATCACGTGGGTTATTAGTGACAAGAAATTTCACGTGATCTTGAAGCTTAGAACAACAAAACAGTTAAGAGATTTTTCTTAATGTACTTGCTTATCATCATGAACATGAAACTGCATCTGTAAATAAAATTCTGATGGATACCAGTTTGGCGCGGAACCAAAACAATAATAGCTAAGAGAAGACTAAGTGAGTCATAAGATGCACACCTTAAGATAGTACGCAAGTGCACATTATCCATTATTTTTGGAGTTATAGGCACCACATTTCTTTTTTTTTCTTTCTGTTTTTTCAGTTTTTGTAAGCATGTAGCAGAGAGTTACATAGTTATTATTTATTGGCGTCAGTCTTTTAGGTGGTAACTGGAATGCTGTCTCAATCTCAAATCTGCTGAATGAATTTCAATATATGAACATACAGGAGTGTCAGTAAAGTGAACGACGAATGGTTTGCCAATGAAGAAAAGGTTCGCAGAATTGTTGGACTACTGGAAGAACCACGTGCACTTCCCAGAGGCAAAGAGGTACTTATTGATAACTTTGAGGGCCATCATATTATAGGTTTTCTTCCCATAAAGTTATCAACAATTCCTCTATAACTATTGTCCACAATTTTTCAATTTATCCTTAACTAATAACTACCCTTAGGCCTTATTATAAATGCAAGTTTTACAAACAAATAAATGATAGGATTATTAATTGTAGAGGTATAATTGGCATTCTACCAGCTAAAATTGGCTTTTATTTGACATAGCATAAAATGAGTTTCTTTTATGGACAATTATTTTAGGAGCTGCATTTTTTTTCATGAATTTTAATAATTGACTCGTTTTTGGCAGTTAACATGTGGGATTTGCTTTGAAGTCTATCCGCGTGATAATATGAGTTCTGCTGCGTGTGGTCATCCTTTTTGTGTAACTTGCTGGCAAGGTATGTATATACACATATATTCTGATTGTATTTTTCTTTCACTATTTTCATGGTTATCTTCAAATGTTGTTGCTTACATCCATAGTTGTTGACTCATGACACGAAACTTTGCAACTTGTGATTCAACTCTTAAGTCATGATTTAAATAAATATTAGTATATATGCATACACACGGAAAATGTACATTTAAAAGAAGAATATAAGTTAATTAACCAATAAAGTACTGCAAGTTCACTGGTTTCAGTATATGGTTTTACAAGACCAACATATGTTAAAATTATGGCAGCAGCATACGTTCAAAACTATATCCCTAAATAAATAATGTGATATTGATAGAATTTCAGATATTAAAAATCTTAACACGATAGTTAATTAGTGGAGACCTAGGTTTGTTGAGCTTAAATATGGGCATTTAATATGCCTTAATGCTCAACCACAATTGTTTGAAGTTCAAAAGAAAGGAGAGACAATAAGTGGCAGTGATTGGTAAATTTAACATAAGTTAATGCTCAAACGCAAAATTTATAATACGTACCGTAACCAGTACGCCTTAAAATCAGAAAGAATCTGTATTTTACTTGTGAAGATAGAAAAAAATGTTAGAAACATGGGGACTGATGAAAAGGTGTGAACTTTATGATGAGTATGTAGATGAAGAGGTGAGTTAATGAATATGAAATTGTGAACCAGTGTTATACCATAGAAGGTGAGACTCTTGAAGATAATCCTCAAAGAAATTTGATTTCTTTATAAATCAATTCTGAGGTACACCAAAAAAGAATCTGTGATTTGTGATTTTGTGTACTAGGCTTCTTTTAAGAATTACGGTTATATTCTTGCACAAATTGAGGTAGAGAAATGGACTATTAGTTAGAAAGAAATAATGCAGAACATTGGTTTGTAATCTGAATTCTGACTCTCTTACAAGTCGAGTCAACTCGGAATGAGTTGGTCCAAAAATGTGAGTCATGTTGCGAGTCACTTGCATCGAGCCAGGGTCTGTGCTCTATTTCAATGTTATTTGACTTGACTCATAAGAGTTTGACAGCTATACTATTTACAATAACTGTCCAAAGTTTCTTTTTGATAACCTTTTGCATCTAATGAATGCAGGATACATAAGCACTGCCATTAATGATGGGCCTGGATGCTTGACGTTGAGGTGTCCTGATCCATCTTGCTGTGCAGCTATCGGTCAAGATATGATTCATACATTGGCTTCACATGATGATAAAGAGAAGTATGACCGTTACTTCCTTAGATCCTTTGTGGAAGACAATAGAAAGGTAAACTCACATGATTTGTTTGGTATTATACTTACTATAAAGATGTTGAAACAACAATGTTTCTCACGAATAGAGTCATGGAGGTAATGACAATTAGTAGAGGTGGCAAGGTGTGTGGGTCGTGATCGTGTAAAGGTGTAAAACATGTTTGGTTGAAATAGGTTATCTTAATACTGGTTGAAATGTGTTGACCCACAAACACCATTTTGTTTATTTTGAAAAAAAGTATAAACCATAAACGCTTTAAATGTGATCACAAAGAATTACTATTATGCAATAAATACTAATGTATATCTTCGAATAAAACGATTTAGTTGTATGCACTGAAGTAGACTTTGGGTACCTTTCAACCCATTTGACGTGTTTGACCCATTCTTTTTTAGCTTATTTTTTTGTTAGAACCATTTGAGATAAATTTCATGTTCGGGTTGAAACGGGTCATTTTTGTACGGGCCGGGTTGATCCACAAACACTATTTTGTCCAAATTTTTTTTATGAATTGTGTGCCAATTCCGATTAAACGAAATAATATTACAATTAGATTATTAGTTTTTAATAAAGAGTTCTATGCATTTGAACTAGATTTTGGGCAACTTTCAACTCATTTGACTCATTGGCTTTCTTCTTTTAGCTATTTTTTATTCGATTATGATAGAACACTGTCCAAATTGGCCTGTTAATAACTAAATGGGTCAAAATTGCCACCTCTAGTTATAAGTCTTCATGGGTTTACATTCTTCTAGTGTGCTACTTGATTAATAAACCTATTCCTGTTGTGATATGCATGTCTATCATATTTGATATCATTCCACAGATAATTCTCAGTTATTACTTTTTTTTTACTAAAGGCCATAAATGTCTTCTTATTAAATTTTATAGACAAAATGGTGTCCTGCTCCTGGTTGTGACTATGCTGTGGACTTCATTGTTGGTGGTGGAACCTTTGATGTTACCTGTCGCTGCTCATATAGCTTTTGCTGGAATGTACATATACTCCTCCTTTTTACATATTATGTATTAATCAAATTATATGTTATTACGGTTGACCCACATTGACAGTGTACTGAAGAAGCTCATCGTCCAGTTGATTGTGACACAGTCTCAAAGTGGATTAGGAAGAACAGTGCAGAATCGGAAAACATGAACTGGTATTCATGTACATAATTTATTTGATCATATTTGTGTCTTGCAGGTTTCGACCAGTATCCTAAGATGGGATATTGGTCATTTCCTTTTTTTTAGTTTGGTCTCATTTACATCTATGTATGAGTGCAATGGACTGAAACGAAAAAAAACAGCAAGCACTAATGGGTTTGTAATACATAATACTTGGATTCAGTACATATAAACCTGTGAAATTTTCAGGATATTAGCTAATTCAAAACCATGTCCCAAGTGCAAGCGGCCAATTGAGAAAAACCAAGGATGTATGCATATTACTTGTACACCACCTTGCAAATACGAATTTTGCTGGTAAGTTTATTTCATCTTTTGCACCATAAATGATTATCTTACGTGATTTTTTTCACTAAAAACTTATGAAATTTCTCTGTATAAAATATGTTTCTTCAGGCTTTGTCTTGGTGCGTGGTCTGATCATGGTGAAAGGACAGGTGGTTTTTATGCATGCAACCGTTATGAAGCTGCAAAACAAGAGGGAGTGGTAAGCTAGTTTAGCCTTTAAGAAATATTTTGTCGCCATGCCAATAATAATGTTTAATCACACGTATGCGACTATGCGTATTCCTGGGACAAACTTTCTTTTATTGCATACAGTATGATGATGCGGACAAACGGAGAGAGATGGCGAAAAATTCTTTAGAAAGATACACTCACTTTTATGAAAGATGGGCTACAAACCAATCAGTTAGTTTTTTATTCTCCATTTCAATGTTATATTGTTAGGGTGAACTTTTGAGGTTTTTTGTGAATGGCATTTATGTTATTTTACTAGCCTAACCTATTGGGTTGTAGAGTATTAAAGGTGGCATTGCCACTCATTTATGTATGAATGGATTGATTTAAGATTTTGGGTTATGATTTATCTCTAGTGGGTCTAACAGTCAGAAGTCACTTGAAGTGTATCTTGAATGCATACTACTTCCTAAATCATCTAACTGAAAGAAAATAGATTTTTATTAAAATTTTGGAATATTGTAATCATATCTTACGCATCGGTTTTCTGTAAAAAATTTAGAAGTTTTGGGCAAAGGTGCTTTTGGTTAACCCAAAACTTGACCACACATTAGAACTTATCTGTTTTGATCTGTTTGGCATTCACATCCCATTACCCATCCTGCCTGACCCG
Organism: Flaveria trinervia; assembly: GCA_025506515.1. Classification (NCBI taxonomy): domain Eukaryota; kingdom Viridiplantae; phylum Streptophyta; class Magnoliopsida; order Asterales; family Asteraceae; genus Flaveria; species Flaveria trinervia. Next base: position 2,910,364 of record CM046452.1, read on the forward strand.
TTAGTTTATCACCTTTTAACATAGGATGGTTTGGATAATTGTATAATCGACTAATATAATATTTGTTTCTATCTAGATAAAAATCTTTTATGTGATGTATCATGCAAACATACCATTTAGTATTTACTATTTTCTTTGTTATTGTTTCCTGTTCGCAGTCTAGACAAAAGGCCCTGGCAGATCTTCAGCAAATGCAAAATGTACATGTAAGGAATATTTTCTATATAATTTTTGACGTTTCATTCTTTAGCATTTGTAAAATTAGCTGTCTACCTCCACTGTACATCATATTTCTATATGATTTGTTTACAATTCCTTTTGAATCATTGTAAACTTTAGCTATCCACCTCCACTGTACTTAAGAAATGAGAATGATAATGTGAGGGTATTGGTAATCCCAGTCCCATAGTTGATCGTAAAATCTTGTCTGTACCGGTCGTGTACCCGCTTACTATTTACCCATCGATCACAGGGTATACGCGTTAGTTTGTTAAAAGTTACCCATCGGATTTTCAAGTACATTTCTTATTAATTTGTAATTATATAGTTTTATTGTTCTAGAAAATTTTCTTATAAAAAAACTAAAGGTTAGTGAGTTCTTGCATCACTCTATTTTCAAAGGACAAAGAAAAATAGAATTAAATTGTTTTCGTGTTTGGTCGGGTAAATGGGTATATATGTTTCGGGTAATTGGGCCAGCCCTCACATAATACCATATCTGAATCAGTGAAATTTTTTTATCAATCCTAAACCTGGTCTCATACCTGAATATCCGTCTCAGCTGTTTTGGGTTTCGGGTTTTCTAGATGTCTCATCATTTGCCAGATGTCCCGATTCAATGCTAAAATGGCTAAGGTTGTCATTAAGATCATGGACAGAGGGTGTGGATGGTAATGAAGTTATAAGTAACGAGAAAGTAAATAAAGATCGTTTAATTAATACTTTTGAAATTTTGAATGATTACATAATAGGACATTAGGAATAGGGATAACATCCTAGTAGGCATGAGTGATACACTTGATGCGGTTCAGGGTTTTTCCTCATCCCTTTAAAGTTTTAATATATATACTTTTCCTCTTGTAGCTTGAGAAGCTAAGTGATAAGCAGTGTCAGCCTGAATCACAGCTTAAGTTCATAACAGAGGCCTGGTTACAGGTGATGGTTTTTCTTTTTCTTTTGATTAATTTTCTTAAAGAAGTATCTTAGGCTGCTTCCTATAATATCATTCTACTTTTTAATGTTAACAATTTAATATTTTGTTGGTTGAATTTGTAGATAGTTGAATGTAGACGGGTACTAAAATGGACATATGCTTATGGATATTATTTGCCTGCACATGAGCATGCCAAAAGGCAATTATTTGAGTACTTGCAAGGTTGTCCACATTTCACAACAAATAAATGGGCTAAACGCCAAATTTATAAAAAAATAAACTTTTTTTCTATAATTAATTTTTTAACTGTCTTTTTAGGGGAGGCGGAATCTGGTTTGGAAAGACTTCATCAGTGTGCAGAGAAGGAACTATATGGTTATCTTAACGTTGATGGCCCCTCAAAGGAATTCAATGAGTTTCGTATGAAACTGGCTGGGCTGACCAGGTGAGTTTGTTTGATCCTGCACAAGGGTATAAACGAGCCGAATTCGAACTTGCCTAAACCCAAGCTCTGCTCGTTTAGCTTGACAAGGCTTGAGCTCGAGCTCGACTCATTTCTTAACACATTTAACTTAACATAGTTTAAGCTTGAACTTAATAGAGTTTGAGCTCGAACTTTGCTTAGGCTTTGTCTCTTTATTATTTAATAACTTTTAGTTATTTTACGCATATATAATTATTTTTAGATAGCTATAAATATAAATTTATATATTTGTGTGTGTATATATAAGTTATTTTATCCTAAATATATACAATAATGTTTATATAAAAAATAGGATAGGCGTATGACTCAATCTTGGGCTCGGGACTGTTTATTAGATGAGCTTTATAGGCTCGACCTCTTTTAAGCTTGGCTCGATTCAAGCTTTTAGCAAGTAGATATTGAGTAACTTATGAGCAACTTGACTTGTTTACCACCCTACCCGTGAATAACCTTATATTTGTTTTTATATAGTGTTCTGACCCATAGTTTTTGTTAGTGTGACCCGTAACTACTTTGAGAATCTAGTTCGAGCTCTAGAAAACGGTCTATCAGATGTGGACGCCCATTGTGGGACCAGCCGGACGGGTGGCTCACGTGGCTTTGGAGCTGGTAGCAGCAAAAGCAGAAGCAGCGGTAGTAGCAGTAGGAGCAAAGGAACTGCACCCACAGCCAAATCAAGAAACATAGATGATTCTAGTCATTGGTCATGCGAGTATTGTACATATGCTAATGTCAAGTCAGCTACCACGTGCCAAATGTGCCAACAACGTCGATCGTAAGTTCGATCACTTTCCAGTTTCCAGTATTTCTGGTTTTATGGTTAATGGTTAATGGAAATGAAAATGAAAGAAAAAAGATGAAAGTGGTCAAGAAGAAATAGTTTTACATTCATCTTTGACTGCTGTTGTATGTATATATATTCTAAAAAATACGTGATGTATTTTTTAATACACGATTTCTTTACATGTGAACCGTGAAGAAAAAACTGCCGATTTTCTTGTTGTCGTCGTTTTCTTTATTACTGTGAGAAACACAAGCAGGTCAAATACTGTAAAAACATGGAAAGTGATGGTTATGTGGTTACAGAGAGTCTCATGTATTAGATTTACCAATAAATAAATTATGATCTGCTTTTGTTTATGTCAATTATTAGTACATAAAACATGCTTGAAAATGACAACACTAAATAAGTTTGTATGGTGTAGTTTCAGATTGTAGTCCATTGTTAGTTGTTACCAGTCTTTGATTAGATTATTCATTATTGTTTAGCTGGTTATTAGGCTATCATCTTCTTCTCTTGTTTAAAGTTTAGCTGGTTTAGTTTATATATTGTAGGCCTATCGGATCGGTTTGGTTTGATTTTAGACGTCTGATGTAAATGACAAACCAATCCATTCATTACAGTTTAAAATTTTTGAAACCCATGAACCAAAACATAATAAAAAGAATGACTTTTAATTCGAAGTATTAAAAATTAACCGTGAAACGAAGCAGATGAATAGTTTCATTGTTTTAAATCGAACTATGATCATCCCTATCTTTTAGAGATAAAGGTTGTTTCGTAACCTTACGAAAAAATTGAGTTTTTTTAAATATTTTATTAAAGTCACTTAAAGTTTTTTTTTATTATCTTAAGTTACTTTTAACTTTCATTATATGTTTCAATCTTATGTAATATTTTGATGTAATATTTTCATAAATGTCAACTAAAAAAATTAAAGTAGGCACATGAAACATGTAAATTTTAGTACAATTTAGTGATTGAATTTATCGAATTTAACTTGGAATAAACAGTTTGGGAACTTTGTCATTAAGTTATGGATTTCTTTTGTTCACTATTACCACCTAATTTAATATATATTAATTACCAGCTCCTATGTGTTTTAGATTTTATACATTATGCTATGATGAGTTGTACATGTTATTGGTTTCTTTCTTTTTTCTTTTTTATTTTTTTACTTTTAAACACAATACTTTCGTATCTTTCATAATTTAACCTAAATATTTTTTTACCTTCAACTTTGATTCTCTTATATTTTTCAATTTTTACAGACTTTTCCTTTATGTTACGGTTTAAATTTTACGAGTTACATGTTGCAACGTATACGTGTGATTTAACGTTATGACACCTTCTTTTTCCTGTTTAGCTGCCCATACGCAATGCGCGAGTTATAAATCGACTTAGTGCTAATAAACTCCTCGATATCAATTCCTTTAAACCTCAAATTAAAACAACTCAACCGCATATTTTAATGAATTTGATTAGGTTCGGCTCGTAATGATGATAATTAATTATTTGTTTGTGACACAATTAATGATGTTTAATATAAAATACATTATATCATTTTTCATATTTTCAAAAATAACTAAAATTAAGATGCTAGTCTCCAATATTTTTTATTTTTTTCCATAGAAACATAAAATTTTATAAACATGAAATATAGATAAATATAAATAATTAAACTAAAAATCGGTTCATGTTTAATACTTATGTTAATCACGTCATCTTTGTACGTTAAACACGATGAAACCCGTGTTATGCTAACTATAACATTATCACATGCTCTTAATTCTTAAACCATACACCCATAAAAGTACACTCACTTTCCACCGTTTCCCTCACACTTCACTATTTCAAACACTCAAAAACTCAAAACTCCAACAAAACAATTCAAATCTGTCCAAAACCCTCGTGAAATTCGATCAGACACTCATCATTAACTCAACAACCACCATGAAATCCCCATATTAATCGACACAAATCATGTCAGATTCCACCGCCACCACCACCAGAGCCACCGCCACCGCCGCCGCCGCCGCCGCCCCGCCGGCCGCCACCATGGCTGCAACCAACGAACCCCTGGACGAAGACGAAATCCTATCAAAATCGGAGTTATTATCCCGTGAAGAAGTGCTCAAACGCCGATCTCGTAGATTGAAGCAGTTGGCTAGGGTTTATAAAGATCATTATTGGTGTTTGATGGAGGAATTGAGGTTGAAGTATAGGAAATATTATTGGGAGTATGGGAAGAGTCCGTATCAGGAGGATGAATCAGCGTTAGAGGCTGATGCGAATAAGAATGCGGATGATTTGGAGTTAGGGTTTGATTCTGGTGGTGATTTGAGTCGGTGTGCTGTTCATGGGTGTAAATCGAAGGCTATGGCGTTGACGAAGTTTTGTCATGCGCATATATTGTCGGATTCGAAACAGAAGCTGTATATGGGTTGCAATTACGTGATCAAGAGGTATGAATTCTTGTGTGTTTTTGTTCTTGTGGTTGATCTTTGTGCTGTTCGTTGTAGTTTTTATATATAGCATTAGGGTTTATGTTTTTAGATGATTGTTTTGACATCAGATTTGGTGCGTTTGGGTGAATGTTTTAAACTGTGATGAATTTCTGTAGATGATTGTTTTATATATAGTATTAGGGTTTATGTGTTGTATGAATTTCTGTAAATTTTAAACTGTGATGATGTAGTGGGATACTGGGATTTACATTTTATCTTCTTTTCCATCATTGTTTCTATGGTTTATATATTCGGGAGAATTTCATATCTCCTTATAAACTTGCTAAATTACATGGTCCCCCAAAACGCAAGTTTTCAACGCATAATGTACAATGGTCTTGATTTGGGGAAGTATGTAATTATGCAAGTTTAGAGGGGGATATATGAAATTAACCTGTTATTGGCTGCTATGATAATTTCTAATCTTTACAGTTTCTGCTACTCTTGTTTCGGTTCATCAATGTGCTACTTGTTGTTTGTGATTTCTATGAGGGCTAATGTTATAGAATAGAAACTTACTTAGCTTGGGGTCGGTTATGATACTATACTCAATAAGTCCCTACTTGGTAAAAAGGCTAGTTTGTGATCTAGTGTACCAGCGTCCTGTATAGTTGGTAAAAAAAGAGAATGTTGCATTGCAAGCCACCTCATCAGAAAATTGCTAGTGTGGTCACTGGTGGTTATACCTTTTTTGAAATGGGCTAATTTGGTAATTATATGGTATTGAAATGGATTAGTTTAGTAATTTATAGATAAGCCACCTCATTAGGGAAAGTGCCCCATAACCGGTCATTGGTTGATCAAAATATCCAAATCGGCTCATTTAGAGAAATAGCACATATACCACGGGGATATTAAATGACTATATAATTACCGCAACTGACCACCAAACTATATACGTTGTCATTCTATGACAATAGCCTTTTCTACAAGTATATTTGGTTTAGTTAGCTTGTTTACACAGTATGTATACTTTCACTTCTTTATAGTTGGGCATTTTACTTATCTTATCTTGTTCAACAGCTCGCAAGCAGGACCTATAATTTGTGGGAAACCAATTCTTAAATGCACGGTTCCAACTCTGTGTGCCCCTCATTTCCAAAAGGCTGAAAAACATGTTGCAAGGGCTTTAAAGAAAGCAGGTTTAAATGTATCATCTACAAACAAGCTTGCTCCAAAATTTCATGTCATAATTGCGGAATATGTTCGCCAAATTCAAAGTAATAGAAGGATTATTCAAAAGGAAATTAAAGAAAATCTTGAAGTCAAAGAAGAAGATATCAGCATCTAATCCTATGTAGCTGTGAATTGGATCTTTGCCTTGCTAAACCCAACTTTGTGCATTAAAGGTATTGAATTACTCCCTCCCTCTCTCTTTCTCACACGCACTCACACACACACACACACACTTGTGTGACGCATGAGAACATATTCTTTTTTTTGCTTTATAGAAGTTAAGGGGTGCTTATCTAAACTGCCTATCTCCTTATCGGGTGTTGATACAACAATAAGGTGTTTTAGGGCGGTTTGGTAATTCGGATTGTTCATCCAAACTATCTGATTATTTTTAATGAATTAAACAGTTTAAAGTCGCTTGCTTCAAAAAGCAATAAGCAGATAAGTGGTTCCAATAAGCAATCCCAAACACCCCGTGATTCTTATAAGTGAGCTGCATTTTGACTTTCTAATGCACACATAGTAGTTATAAAACATAACTGTAGACTTTCTTGATAATATAAAAGTTATAATCGGCAACAAAGTTCGTCAAAGTTCTTGCACTAGCACCTTGTGTAATAGGTCAAAGAGGTCCGGGTTAAACCTTGAAACAAGTTGTTTTACTGATCTGAACTGGCGGGGCCAGATTGAGTCGACCCACCATCTTTGTGTTCTCTTTTTAAATGGTTAACGGGTTAATATGTTACAAAACAATGTTATTACAATAATAGTCCAAATTTTTAACTAGAAACGATTTAGTTGTATGCATTAAAAGTCGACTTTGAACGCCTTTGAACCCGTGTGACATGCTTTCCTTTTTAGGCGAATGTATTTATTTAACCCATATAGAAGATAGATATGTTTGTTTTTGGTCAGTCATCTAGCTTTAATAGAATAGATAAAAATATCCGTCAATCACTTGTCATACATATATAAGCATATGATTGTTAATAGCTGGATGTTAACATTAACAATCATATTTCTTATCTTATGTTTGTGTTTGTTTTGCAGGACAATGTAGAATCTGCATTCAAACATTATATTTGTTGTAAGGATGATGTTGTGCTGCAACTAAAGCTTTTTGGTTTAAGGTTCTTGCTTGATCTCAAGTTCTTTGTCAAAATATGTTGTTACAAAATGTTATATCTGTTTCGAAGCCACTTAAGCCTGTCAGTTCAGTTTATACCTTATGAAGTATAATCTTGGTTACACTCTTATGTGTATCATCTTTTTTCCTATTAAAAGGTGCATTTTTTTATATTTATGAATTATGAATAAACTAGAATTAAACTAGAATTAAACCACCCGCGTTGTGGGGCGTAAAACCATGTAAAATAACACAAATGTCACACCACTATTAATGACCATCAACATTGAAATTGCGGTGTGTTAATACGAAGGAATAAGACCAAAGTGTAAAATATATAAAAATATAACTAATCGATTTAAGACTTACGCGTTACGACTTGCAACAAACTTGTTAGAGGGGGGATAAACGTAAAAATGATAAACCACGCATGCATGTTGTGTTGTGTTAACTCACAGAATTTAGAATGAAAAGTAAGCGAAACGTAAAATTGATGAATCACATATGCATGTTTGTGTGGTGTTAACTTACAAAACTTGGAACAAACAAAGGATGAAAACTTGCAAAATATAAAAAGTATAAGGGATTAAAGTTGAAAGTATAAAATTTTCTAAGATAAAATTGCAAAAGATGAATAAATTGGGTTTAAAGTAAAAATAATCAAATTTTGGAAGATTAATTTGCAAAATATAAAAACTTTTGGGTTAAAAATGAAAAGTCAATTTTAAAAAAAAAAAACTCACTATGTATAAAGAACAATAACATTATACATAGAAATGTTGGTAATTGGTATAATATAAATATGTTCATTGTTAAATAAAACTACAAAACTGTGGGATGTTTAGTTGGGTCCAGGACATTTTGGGGTTGTTTGGTTAGTAGAATGTTTTGTAAAAAAATTAAATTTGAAATTGGAATCTTATTAAAACCGATAATGTTTTTGGTATCTCAATTTTAAGTGAAACTGGAATGTTAATTTTGAACATTCAATAGGTAAGTAGAAGGAATATGAATTCCAATGAATATGAGAAAGTTTTCTAATTTTAATTTCATCCGTTAACCAATTAAACGGGATTTTGGATGGAAAATTTTCTAATTTCAATTATAAATTTTTAAAATTCTGTGAACGAAACGGGAAACAATCTAGTATATCATTTTGCTACGTAAATCTAGCATAATGTACTTAGAACACATTTAAAAAGTAGTACAAGAGCTAAAAACAAAACCAACACATTTAAAGTATAAAAAATCCAGCACATACTAGAAAAACAAATAAAAATCCAGCATGTTTAGAAAAACAGTATAGAATCTGAAACATTCAGAAAGAACAGAAATTCAAAACATCGAAAAGAATAAAATATAACACACTCGAGACAACAAAAATCTAACACGTTCATAACAATAAAAATTCAACACATCCAAAGAAAAAAAATTCAACATAATCCAGCACATTTAAAAGAAAAAATCTGACATAATCTAGCACATTCAAAACAATAAAATTAAGCATATCTCAAGAACAAAATCCAACACATTCAATACAACAAGAGAAAAAAAATCAACACATTCAGAACAAAATTCAAAATAATCCATCACATTTATAAGGATAAACTAGCACGGTACCCGCGTGATGCGGCAGGCGTAAAAAAATTTAATGTCATTAAATAGTTCAAAAGATTATTGATACATTAAACTTTTAATTGTGCAACATAATATCGTCTATTAGCCTCTCTTTGTCTTTTATGAAAACTACAATAATCACTCTTATTTGTCATTTGTAATGTTTGACCGGCATTAGGGTATAAGGTAATTAAAGGTATCATTTCACGTGACTGTTAAGCGTAACTTATACAAATGGAACGTTTTGAGAGACACTACGGTGCAAACTTTTGTTGCTTTGTTGTTTAAAAAGTATCGTCTATTATATTCTTTCCATTTTGCAGCTCGTGACGTAGATGCAGTTGAGGACGAAACATCATTCTGATCTTTTTCGTAAAATATTAATAAATATCATAATTTTATTTACCTAAATTAGGATAGAATATTGGATGGGATACATTTACGTAAATTTTACTTATTGAATTTTATTTAAGAAAAATATTGACAATTTGATCAAAATATTAATAAATATCATATTTTTATTTAGGTAAATTATAGATATTTTTTTCAAATTCAAAATCAAAATTAGTTGGTGGAGTTTGTTGTTAAAAATTAGGATGGAATTTTAATTGCAATTAATAGTTATTCTAGGGTTATTATGTAAATAATTGTAAGGGGGTAATTCGTAAATAATTATATAATTACTATTTTACCTTTAAAATTAGTTGTACCTTATATATTGAAAGAAGTTTTTGTTCTTATTTTTAGAGTATTTTAAAATACACATCTTAAACTCTTTATATATAGTATAGATATTTATATGTATCTTAGTACTATGTCAACTTTTATAAATATCGAGAGAGTCATTTAATGTAAAACGCCTATAGAGGTTACTAGTTTACTCAAGAATTTTTAAAAAAATGTAGAATTCTAATATAATATTTATTTATTTGAGAAAATCAAAAGGCAAGAGTGGAACTAAAATCAGGAATTTAGATATTGTACAATGCTTTATACATAATTTGTATTCAGTAAGTTGTAACATAAATTGACAACTCCTATTAAATTATTAACTAAATCAAGTTCTCTAATCATTGAAATTGTTAAAAGAATTTACTATAGTTGGCTATCTATAGTTGGCTTTATACATATGAACAACTGTTGTAGCTTAAAGTTATACTGGTGTTAATGGTTCATGATAGTAGTATGAACCGCAGTCAAAATGGTGACTAATCGGAACATAAGTTTGATGGATACGAAACTTATAGAATTCACTCTACGTGATGGTGTCGCTACTAGCGTGTTGAAGTATTATCGCCATCACCCTCTATCTGAATACATAAAGGAAGAGAACAAGTGTTGCATCAGAAGTATGCTATATGTTGAGTAAACAAAGGGGACGAGAGTGTTCTTTGTATGACTAAAATGCTCATTAATCCTAATTTGATTTAGTACCACGTGTCATCTCCTTATTCATTCTTAGTCCATTTAGACAATATAATTAGCAAAACGCAAACCCATTATACATATTTTACAAGCAATTAAGACAAGTTTAGAACCAGCTTTTTGTTAAGGCACATCACAATTTGTAAGTGGTGATTTTTAACCACAATCATAAACAAACAACGACAAAAACAATAAGTACTCTATAACAAGTACCCTATGACAGTGACATATTCAAAATATTCACTACACAAGAGGCGAAAAATGGAACTGAGTCAAAATAGGTCGGGCCCAATGACGATCACTTAGGGGCAAAAATAAGCCTAGTTGAAATAGATCGTGTTATAAAGATAAGATAAATAAATTACAAAGGCAAGTAATTAGTCCGTTTCATAATTTATAAAAGTAATTAACCTAAGCAAACAAAGAATTTCAATAACTTTATTAGCCAATTTGACCTAGTTAATAAACTAAACAAATAAACTTAAACATTAACAATCAAAATAAAATAAAACAAGAAATAATTAACTAAATGAATGTATAGTTGCAAAATAAAACAAGTTCAGTTAAACAATAATCCCAGATGGAAACCAACATAATTAATGTTAAGAGGTTAGTGCTTCTAAAATCAAAATTAAACTATAATAAGATTTAAAAAGTTTAATGATTATAATAAAATTTAGAAAGTTTAGTGCCTCAAAAAGCAGATTAAATTTTTTAATCTCTAAAAAGTTCTGTGCCCCTTTAAGATGAATTGAAGCTTGTTCCATTCTTTAATGGAGCCCCCCAAGACCCAAGACTTTGAAAATTTTCAAATTAAAAATCAAAATATCCAATATTATTATATTCTAGGCCACTAAATGTTATTTGTTTGACATTTTTATTGGGATACAAAGGTGCATTCGCTCCTTCCCCGTGCATACAAGAACAAGGGATCGTGGATAATATCTGAATTAATCTTTTAATAGTTAAATGTCTGAATGATTTAATATTTAGTGATTTAGACTGTTTGTTTCGCGAATAAATATTTGAATGGTTCAGACATATGTCTCTAGAAGGTTAAGCATTATACTACTATTGAATGGTTAAAATATTTAATGTTGAATGGTTAATACATCTTATCTGAATTGGTCAAACATTTACCTTTAAATGGTTAAAATGACTTTGGTTTCGGTTTTGACAAGACCTTAAACATGAACCGTATCGTTTACCCACTAATAAAATTGGTCCAAACATAATCTAACAATACTTAATTAGTTTAACTTTTTGTTTAAAACATATGTTAAATATAATGGTTAATTAACCAAAATTAACCGCACTAAGAGGCAAAAATAGGCTCAGTTGAAATAGAACACGTTAAAAAGATAAGATAAATAAATTACAAAGGCTAGTAAGTAATTAGTCTGTTTCATAATTTATAAAAGTAATTAACCTAAGCAAACAAACAATTTCAATAACTTTATTAGCGAATTTGACCTAGTGTAATAAACTAAACAAATAAACTTAAACATTAACAATCAAAATATAATAAAACAAGAAATAATTACTAAATGAATGTATGGTTGCAAAATAAAACTAGTTCAATTAAACAATTATTCAAGATGGAAAACAGCATAGTTAATGTTAAGAGGTTAGTAACTAGTGCTTCTAAAATGACAATTAAACTATAATAAGATTTAGAAAGTTTAATGCCTCAAAAAGCAACTTGAAAAATAGAGTAAATTATTATTTTCGTCCATGTGGTTTGACGAAAATCACGTTTTCAGTCCAATACTTTATTTATTACACTGAAGGTCTAATAGTTTTAGGATTTGTTTTAATTTCATCTGAAACATTAACACCGTTAGAATTTTCTGTTAAATTAATTTGAAATGATAAATTTACCCTTATAACTAAAATATAAAATAAAAAATTTTAAAACCCCACCTCATCCTTCCCCACTTCAATATGCTTTCTTCGTCTCTTCTCTCTTTCTCTCTTTTTTTAAAAGAAACTCTACACTCACCTCAAACACATTCTACCACCGCCTCTAATCCTCTTTGGCGGCCACCTGCACCCTATCCCCGGCGATCACCTGCACCATGCTCCCTGCCCACACCCTCCTACGACCGCAACCACCGAAACCCACGACTGATCATCATCATTCCTTATTCTCAAATCTTTTTTAACATCTCAGATCTTAGACCGTAGGTGTAGATCTGATTTGGGTTTGGAAAGAAGTGTGGGAGGAGACCAAAATGATAGCTGGGAAGAGAGACCGGAGATGGCGATGGAGGCCAGAGTTAGTGGTGGAGATGGTTGACTGTGATGGGTGGTGGGTGGTGAGTGGTGGTGATGAATGAATAGCAAAAAGAAATGATAGGTTAGGGTTAGATGATGATCATAAGGGATGGTGATAAGGGTTAGATGATGAGGATATATTTTTACTAAGAGTAATATATTCGATTCATATTAACTTAACAGAATTACACTAACAGAGTTAATGGCTTGGGTGAAATTGAAACAAAACTTGACACTATTGGACCGCTAGTGTAATAAATGAAATATTTGACTGAACCGTGATTTTCATCAAACCACATTCACGAAAATAGTATTTTACTTTAAAAAATATAATAATCTCTAAAAAGGGTATAATAATCAAACCCCATTCACGAAAATAGTAATTTACTACTCACGAAAATTGTAATTTACTTTAAAAATATATATAATTCCTTTTTAGATAAAAAAATTAAAAAAAATGTTCAAAGAAAATTATATCATTGTTTTATTACTTATAATCTTTACCTATACGTAATTTCAATCATATTATATTTCAAAATATCATATTATAATTAATATTTTTTAGTTACTATTATTTAATATATATTTATTCAACCCGTGTAATACACGGAGTACTAACCTAGTATTATTATATTTTATGCGACTAAATGTTATTTCTTTGACACTTTTATAGAGATACAAAGGTGTATCCACCCCTTCCCCATGGATACATCCAGTCCAGCCTCATATTTCAAAAAAATTGGTCCCTTTGTCTCTCATAAGAAACACATAATGTTACGCTTTTCAATATGTTGGTGGAAGCAGCAATGAAGTGAATGTTACGGTGAGCAAATAACCGATTAATCAAACCATAACCAAATTAACTGTATTAATCGAACAGAACAATTAACCAACAGTTCGGTTAAGACATAACCAATTAACCGCATATTGTGGTTCGGTTTCGGTTTTGATGTACCAATTAACCCCATTAATCGCACCGAACCAAATGCCATTAATGTACAATAAATTTACAATACTCATCATGATTTCACTAGAATTCTATATATACACCTTTTTAATTCACATTTATAAAAATATATTTACATAGTAGATTACTAGATTCCATTATGTATAAAAAGAATATCATAACAAGCAGATGCAATGCAAAATAAGTGCATATATTGTTGTATATGAACACCCGACTTTGGTTTTAGTTTTTGCAAGATCTTAAACATAAATCGTATCGTACCAACCATTGTTTTCGTGAACAGATCGGACCGGCCGGTCCGACCGAGGATCGGTCCGGTTCGCTGCGAATCGTTTTTGAGGGGTCGAACCAGCCGGTTCTTCCCGAACCGGTGGTCAGACCGGTTTTTGAATTATTATTATTTTTTACTTTTTTATATTAATGGGTAAAACAGAGTGTTAAATCATAAATTAGTATGTTAGATATACAAATATAGTTAAATTTTATATGTAACTATAATATATATATATAAATCATACATAAATTACTTATATTTAACTACATATATAAATATAATTAAAATATAGTTAAATCTGATCCAACCGGTCCGACCACCAAACCAATAAGACGTCTGGTTCGACATCCAATCCGGTTCTAAAAACATTAGCACCAACTTTGGTTATAGTTTTGGCAAGATCTTAAACAGAAATCGTATCGCGTGGAGGCTTATAAAATTGATCCAAACGTAATCTAACAATAATTAATAAGTGAATTTTTTTGTTTAAAAACATATGTTAAATATAATGGTTAATTAACCAAAATTAACCACAAACATAACCAGAAATTAACTAAAGTTTCAAAAATAGCCTTAACCACACCATGCACACCTCTAGTGAATATATTGATGTCTTTGCTAGCAAAGGAATAGAAAACTTGAAGCTTTGTTCTATAAGTTTTTCCATCTTTTTTGGCTTCTTGTAGAGTTTCAAACTAGTGCACAAAATCCCAAAAGATGGTGTATATAACCAGTGCAACTAGAGTTTTTACAAACTTGACCAAAAATATCATGATCATCTAAAGCTGTTCACTATGCCATAATCCTTATTATAGCCAAAGTAACAAAAAACCAAAACACAGTGAACACAACATACATGAAGAAACTACTAATTATTGTATGTATTGGTTTGCATTTCAACAGCTGGTGAAGTTTTTTCCACTGGTTGTGGCGAAACTTGATTAGGGTTCGTTGTTTTGCCAGTAGGTGGAAGACAGCGTTTTGAGAAGAAAGCAGCTATAGACTTTGTACGTCGTATCGTTTTCTCTGTTGCAATGAAAAATATGACATGGAATGAGATAAGGAGTTCAAGAAACTGGTTCAAAGTCGTCAATCTTTAAACACGTAAACTTTCTAACTTATAATCTTACAAATGAATTAGCATCTTTAAGCGCATAAACTTTCTAACTTAAATAATCAAATCCTGGCCCGCTAAGCAGGATATAAAACATAAAAACTTACACGGATAGTCTATGTGTTATGTCTATATTATGGTTTTGATTGTTCAAATTTGAGAAATTACACGTTTTGTCGTTACTTTATGCAGGATATAAAAAACAAGGATGTTTGAATGAATACCTGGAGAAGATGATAGGCCAAACTTGTCAAGTACATCTTTCTTGACCTGCAACATAAAAAGATAATTAATATTAATGACTAGAATTGTAAAAATACAGCCTTTTTAAATTATATTTATTGCATTAATTATGTGTTAAATTAGATCTAAAAGTGCAACTCAAAACCATACTAAAACACTAAATATTTTGACCTATAACCCAAACCCTCCCATTTAGCCAACTCTCAAGACATTCAAATTTTCAAAAGTCTCAAGCTTTAACTAATTCTGAAATAACAGTGAAACAAAAGACTATCTAAAGCTTGATATTATTACATGGCATAAAGTGAGGCAAAATACAGAATGAAATAAAAAATTACGACAAACCTGCCAGCGGTTGTCTGCAAAAACACATATCTCGCGAACTTTATTTCCCAACTGAGATTTTGCAATATTTGGGAACTTTAACCGCAAAGTGTTTACCACTTTATTAATCCCATGTGGACAAGATTGGATGACAGAAACCTGAAATGTTATTTGCCATAAACATAGTATCATGGTGTAATTTAAAACTGTTCAAAACAAACAACTCCATTAACTTCAGCCCAATCAAGTAGGGGCAGGCCAATTCAGGTAATTGTCATTTCTAGTGAATCAGATGCATAGAATCAAGAATATTAGCTAAAAGCAATTTAGGTCAAACAAGTAAGACACCCAAAGTTTATTTTAAAGGATACGCCTTACTAAATCATTTTATGCAAAATTTATATTATTAGAGTGATAAAAAAAAGTTGAAGGAAATGAGTATTTGAAAAACCATTTGTGTCGAGGTTATTTAAAGTAATTAACTATTCCCCCATTTAAAGTAACATAATTAAAGAACTTGTAGAATAGGTAACTTTGGCATAAGTATAATAACCTTTTAATCTTTGATCCAGTATTGACATCCAAAAGTTACCCTTTTGAAAGGCAAAATTAGCCTTCTAAACCTTGTTGAAGATTTGTCACCCTTTAATGAGGAAAAAAGGTATGTTGTCCAAATTAAACTTTTGACATAATGTGTTACCTTTTACGCAATTTTCTCTTTTTGCAACAGTATTCAAAACAAAATATAATATAGAGGTAACAAAATTTAGTCAGAAAGTATGTGGGTAGATCCACCCCGAACAAAAAAAATACCCATTTCAACCCCTCCCAACCCCCACTCAACTCACCATTGTCACCTCCATTATTTTTATTTTTTAAATTCATGCACTTACAATTTCAGGTATATCTGAATCTGAGATGGTGCTGGTGATCCCACTTGCTGTTGCCACAACATTACTTTTGCTACTTGATGTGTGGTCTTCTTGTACCTCTTCTTCCACATCATCACCAGTCAATATCTCAATAAATGGGCCCACAGGAAAAACACAAATACTCAGTGCTTGCAAGCACATATGTTCACTTTCTGAGGAGTCTTGAGTGGATAAGGAGTTTGTGTTTGACTTTGACTTTTCATGCATTAGATTTGAAATTACCAAGGGCTTGTTTTTCCTAAGAGCATGTTCAGTCAAAGCATTAAGATGCTTCAACTGTCTAAACAGTATAGAAAGCTCTTCGTTTTCAGTTTGGGAACAGTTGGGCGCACTTTTGGCTTCCTCAGCTAATTCATCCTGATCCATTCTGTCAACATCAACACCCTGCAGTAAAATTGTTAAATTATATGAAGAAACAAACAATAGATTTTAATTTCGTTACTGTATATCAAAAAACACTAGTCGATGTCAGACTAGCGACAGTAACTATGTTACATTGTTTGTTTGATAAAGAAGGTTGTATGAGATAGTATTTCCCAGGCATTAATCAACATGTACACATAGAGGAAAACATATAATCCTGATTTTATATTAAAATATAAGAATAGAAAATAAAATAACACAAAAAATATGAAGAAGCTAAAATTACCTCGTTTTCTGAAAGATATCCATCAGGTACAAAAAATCCGTCTTCGCTTTCATCTTCATCATCAGCTTTCGATAAAATTTCGTCGTCTTCTTCCTTTTCACAATCAGATAAACTTTCCCCAGGTTCTTCCTATATTATATAACATCAGTTAAAATTACAGATGGCAATATGAGAGTCAGGCAGTTAGAATAACAAATCAAAACAGGTCAGAACAGGTAACATGTTTTAAAACTTTCAGAAACAGTTAGTGATATATATATATACACACACACACACATACATACATACATACATATCATTACAATGATACAATCATAACAAAAATCTTTGAATAAAAGAATTTCGGAAGTTGTATGCATTATAAATACACTTTGGATCAATTTGAGATAAAACATAACCCAAAAGCGTTCTGTTATTCAAATGATCATACGTAAACAAAACTACAGATTCTAATGGATGTTCATGTATTAGTCTGCAAGTACTAAGACCAAACTGCAGCAGAAAACAAGTTATTACCAACTTCATTTCCCATCTGTGGCCAACAATTTCATTGATGTATTTAAAAAAGTTACATGTTTCGGATATTAGATTGTAAAAAATCTGCATAATCTTAAGGATGGATAAATACCTCTTCCCATTCTTCATCACTATCAATCTCATAATCCAGGTCAGGGTCCTTGACAAGAGGGTGTCGAGCTCTAACAACTCCACTGTTATATACACAATTAAATGGAATCAGAAACTATTCTAAATTAAACGCCTACTACTTCCTAGTATGACAATCAAAAGAATTGATTATAATATACGATACATAGTGGTAAACACGTAAATATATCATATACGTTTCTCTAAAAGTAAGAATAACTAAAAACTTTGTGACATACCTTTTATTGGGCCAATAACCATAGAATGCAGGTCTGTGACTCTTATCAAACTGTAGCAACTGTTTACGTCGCCTCAATTTCTGACTGCCAAAAACCAAACCATCTGAGTTTGCATTATTTTTTGTTTCATTTTCAGTCCAACCATCATCAAGTTTCTCTACAATTGGGTCATCTTCACCCTTACTGGTTAGCTTCAGCTCCTTGACCAAAACTGTTTTTGGGGTTCGTCTAATGCCCCATTGTCGTTTTCTGCTACTACAATGACTCAATCGATGCCAAGAATCCAAGTGTACTCTAAATATCAAAAGAAAAATCCTTATCAGAATCAACTGTCACATCACCCCTTGCTTGGATAAATAATTTTAAGAGTCAAGGTTCTAAATTGTCAGTTTTTTGGGTGAGCAAGAGTCTACAAGAGTACAAGGCGTCAACATTAGCAAGAAATCACACAAGTAGTGTCCAAATATGCACCAACTCTGCAAGTATCCATCAGTTAATATTAACTTCAGAGTTTAGAGGTATGTGCATATTAAAAAATATGCTCTTTTACTAAACCAAAACTACATAGCTACAACAGTAATCCAACTTTTAATAAAACGATTTAAGAAATTTTGCACAGTAAAGATATGTTTTGGATGACTTTGACCTTTTAGATAGATTTTTCTATTGACACGTTTATAATTAAAGGGGACCATACGCAGCTTATGATAACAGAGAAAATAACCTACTTCCATAATTCCTTTGCATCAAACTCGTCTTTTGATGAAAGAGCATTGTCAATTGACCGGATAGCTGAATCAGGAGCGTGTTCTTTTTGCTTAGGAGTAATGCAGGTAGCAGATTCTTTAGTTGTTGACTGGTCCACCTGTGCAGGTGAACTATTTTTGCTTTTTATAATAAACCGCTCCAAGATTGAGGCTTGTTTTTGCAAAGCAAGTTGTCTTTTTTGTTCAGCTTCTTCTTTTTCACGGCGCCTCTGTTCTTTCTCTGCTTCTTCTTGTTGCTTTTTTAACTGTTTTTTCATGTCATTTTCACGGCGTTTTTCTTCTTTTTCTGCCTCCTCTTGCAAACGTTTTTGCTCTTTTTCCTGCAATTAAATTATCAAGTCCAAGAACAAATATACTACAAAACTACAATTGATAACCATGAACTGCATTCACATAAGATAACATTATAAAGAAGTGACAGAATATCATGTTAAGCTGTGTGCATAATTGCATGATTATGTTCTTAATGAATTATAAAATTAAGAAAAGTTTTGGAGTTGTTGTAAGATAATTGATGATTGAAAAAAAAATGTAAAATTATTTCTCTGCTTTTAAAAGACTATCTTATTCAACTCCTACCAGTCACAATAAATAAATGGAAAACACTAGTCCAAACACAACACTACACATTCATCTAAAGATCAGATGAGCACACCAGATAATATCTTATATTCTTATATCATAAAAATAAGGTAGTGTAGAATCCCAAGTACAGCCAACAAACATATATTCCACTTAAAAATATCCGTAGTTCAAAAAATGAATAAAACTTACACTTTGCAACTTTTCCTTCAAAAGTTCCCGCTCCATTCTAATTTTCTCTTTCTCAACTTCACGTTTGTTTTTCTCCAATTGTTTCACTGCTAGTTTTTCTTCTCTCTTCACCTCTTTCTCCGCACTTTAACCGTGAATGAAAGATAAAAATTATAAACCAATAAAAACAGTAAAAATATAACTTGATTCTAATCAATATAATAAACAATGCAAAAATAAATACTTACACATCAGCACCGTTTTTTTGTTCCATTTTTTCAACCAGTGAACGTATTTCGGCTTCACTCAAGACTTTACTAAGCCTTTCAGATGCTTTCATTATCTTCTGTACACCGTCTGAAGTGCTATCTGGCTTCATCAGTTCAGTTATAACAGCTGAAATGAAATAATCGATGTCATTAAACACTGTACTAGTTTAGCTCCTTTGAGAAAGGTATTCTTTAAATTAACTTTAAGCTAGAGGAGCCATTTCGACCAATGTACTTTAATGGATCAATTCAGTTATAATATAAACCTGCAAAATCATTTTACTAAAACACGAATGATACTTAAATAATAATATTTGCAACATTAATTGTCCATACATAAAGTTCAAAATATTTGGGCAAAAACTTTTTAAATGTCAACCGAACCCATTTTAACCCAACCCTAGATATAACACAATTTGACATGTTACCCAGCCCACCAGCTAGATCATTTGGCAACCACATGTTAAATGACATCTCCTTAAACATCATAAAAAAAGTGGCAACCTTCCAGACACCAAATGACCTATAACACAAGTCACTACTTCCGTTGGGGCTAGAAAGTAAGCCCCACAACCCAAAGCAGCAAAAAACATCAAAAAGGGCAATAATGGAAAAAAATTCTTGCCATTTCAACACGAAATTAGGCACCAGATTGGAAACTTTATTAACAGCACAAATTTTCAGCTTCTTTTTCATTTCATAGGCAACACATATGGTCAGAGTCAGAGCTTGACCATTGACTAACCACTTAAAAAAGAATGACTGAGCACTAACCAGAAACAGCAGTTATCCTCTCATGGATCTTTTTGCGACAAGTTCGCCGAATTTTAATCGCACCACGAAAAGATTTTGGAAGCAGCTTGACATCTCTTGTCTACATAGTAAGCAACAATAGACAAAATTAGACCAACAAAACTACTTGATGTAAAAATGCCCAACATTGAAAGAAAAACAAGATTGAAAACAAGAAAGAAGCAAAACCTAAACATATAGAAAAACACATGCCATAAACATATTGTAACAGGCTAATCAGATATTTGCTAGTCTTATGAGTATAATTATGAATACTCACAATAACTAAAAGGTAAGGAAATAAGCAAATCAACAAATGACGTACAGGCCCACTGCTCTGATAATAACTTACTATGAAGCATAATATAGAGACCTTTAACCCAACAAAATAGCTTTTATAATCAATTGTAGATTTCACCTACCCCGTATATTCACAGAGGTATTTGGGATTGATTACTGAAAATGCTTATGTGCTTAAGCAGCTCAAACTGCTTAAAAATAGTCTAATAAATAGCTTGAATAAGCATGATATCAAACACCCTCAAAACAACTTATCAATGTCATAAACAGTTTCAATGCACATCCCCTTAATCCTCTACAAAACAACCCAAAACCAAACGTGGTACTCAAAATACTCACTTAAATTGACTAATACAGTAAATGCAAACTATTAAAAACAACTATTTAGTGAATCAAAATGGAAAATTTAACTTCAATCTATACCTCCCAACACCAAAGACATGAAGGAGATTCATCTTCCAAAACATCAGCATTTGGATTCTGAACCCCATACAAAGATCTCTGACCAACAAGAATCACAGAACTCTTCACACCAGCAAGTGTCATACCTCCATCTTTCTCTTTAATCAACCCAAAGATCGATTCCACCAATTTCGACAACGGAAGATTGCTCTCTTCAAGCAAACAAGCAATCATCATATTACTCGAAGTAATACCCTTAATTGAATGCACATCAATCAACTGAATCCCACCAAAACCCTCATTGTAATACTTCATCAAACTGTCAATTTCTTCACGTAAAGCCCCAATGCGACTCACTCGTTCTTCCAAACTCATCACCAACTCAACCCTCTTCCTCTTCACCGATTTCTTACCAACATCGACCACCATCGCGTCACCCATTCTCACAAACCCTAAACCCAAATTAGTAATTCCTCGAACCCCTATTCCGATTTACCAAAAAGATCTTCAATTTCAATCAATCTAAACTTCAAACGCATATAAACTCGCAACACCCAGATCTCTTCTTGCGAATTAAACAACACCCATCAAGATTCCGATGAAATTGTGTGATTTTAGTGGGTTTCTTCGGGGGTTTGTGCGAAATGGGGTGCAAGAATACGTGGGTACTGGTAAATGTGCCAGAAGTTAGTGGTTTAACAAGTGTATTTCGACCCTTTTTCCTTGATTTTGAATCGTTAAGATTGTTAATATGTGCTATAGAAATTGAAAAACAAAGGTAGAATGTCGATTTCCCGCGTTGATGAAAAGATGTTGGCGGGATACGATGAAATTGCCGCTAAAGATTTTCGATTTCGAGACCCTTTTGGCGCCTGAGAACCATCGATTTCGTGTTTCAAACAATGTGTTTTGTACATACATATCTGGTTTATATATTAATTTGTAACACTATAATTAAAAGAAAATAAATTACTATGATGTTATCGTGATATTTTTTTATGTTATTGTTTTGTTCTATAATTCTTCTAGCACGTCTTTTTTTAATTTAGATGAATGAAATAAATTCTTAGAAATTTGATAATCATAAGTTTATTTAAGTTTTATCAAATTAGCTCATGATAACTTAAAATCTTAAAAAACTAAAAGGTTGTTTGTTTTTGAGCTGACCCGGCTGACCGGCTGACTCAGCAAGTCTGCCCGTTTGATTTTGGCTTCGGGCCCGACTGACCGGGTCTTCATTGCGGACCCAAACCTTGAAAAAAAGTTGTTGACCAACTGACTCGCGACCCGCAACCCGCCATCTGTGACAACCCTAAAAATAAGGTTAGGCAAATTAATATATAAATAAAATTCTCATACATGTTACTCATTATTTAACTACCCTTTATAAATTATGTGTTTATGTGTATATATATATGTTGTACGTATGCATGCTTGCATGCATGCACGAAATTTACGTGTGCATGCATCCAATACATAATCCTTTAACACCAAACATTATATGATCAAGTATTACAACTATGTAACATCAAATCATACACCAAATGGAATAAGATACAATTCAATTAAACACCATAATACATCAAAGAGAACTTGGCATCAAAACAAAACAAATCAAACCTTAAACACTTAAACCTCAATATGATCATAACCAAAGCTCTAAATCCGGTTCATTAGAGCAACTAAGCAAACCGATTAAACATCCTAAACACTAGTTAATCTTGCAATAATGTGCAACAATGACATGGTGACTCACTAGCTCTTTTGGCTGACACCTATCCTCACCATGCCACCAAGCATAAGCTAAGGACTCCTCCTAATACTTTAAATGGCCGACTAATACTACTTATAATGACCACCTCATATCTCTAGACCTTGGACTTATCATGACCACCTCCACTATATCTCCACGTCTCGGTCGAGACACCACAACAACCATCACTCTCTCTATCTCTCAAAAACTCTCGGTCATAACGAACACAACCATCACTCTCTCGTTCTCTCAAAACTCTCGATCACCACCGAACACAACCATCACTACTCTCTCAGTTCTCCATATCAAGCACATCTATGACCTTGAGTGCTCAACATCGGTTTGCAAGAGGATCACGATCTTGGAAACTCAAAACAACCACTCAAGTCGAATCACCAAGAAAAGAAGCTACCATCAGCAACCCTCACCCTCTCTCATTGTCAAAATCAAAGTTTCAACTCTTAAACTAACTAAAACTACTAGTTATATGTGTTTTAACAACACATATAATCAACCCTTGTGAATAAAACATGAAAAGTTTTCATCAAACACTACAAATATTTCATCTTATTCAGAAATCAATAAGAAAGGTTAAAAAATCTGAAAAGTATGATAAATTATTAAATTAAACAAAAAAATTATAAATAATGGTTAAAATTATGCATAAACTTGATAAATTTGTTATACTACTTAAATAACTTCGATTGTGGGAATAAAAATAATAGATATATAAGAAATATTAAGGATTAAGGTTCTGCAAATTTTGATACAATTATAATCAATAAAATAATTTATATAAAATATTTTAAGTGTTTAGAAAAGAATTTTCTACTGGAAGAAACAAACCTTGCAAGAAGCTGGAAAATTATATGTTGATTCTTATGATTTAAAGGACTTGTAGAAAAAGTTTTGTAGCTTAATTCGAAGTTATGCATAAGTTATGAATTTTAGAAGTTTCTGCTATTTAAAAATCGGGAAAAATACTTAAACTATAATAAAAATCATAAAAATTTTCACAAAGCATGATAATTAGAATAGAGCAGTTTATATGAAAATTAGAATTTAGGACATGTTCTGTTATTTTTACCGAATATTATTAGAATGATAAAAATTATAAAGATAGGTTTTGCTATGATTGATAACTTAATAAAATTTTGAAGAAAAATACCTTTTATTATGTATATCCTGACAAAATTTGATAAATTTTAGAGGCCCAAAGTATTTCTGCTAATTTATGCAATTAATATAAAATTTTCATAAAATAAACTGTAAATAATTGGAATATAAAATTTTAATATGTTACGTCTGATTTTTGGATCCACTTGCTGTAAAAATTTCATGATACATGTTTGAATGTTTGATTATAATTTATGTAATAAATTTTATAATCCGAGGTACTAAAAGTTTTGAAGAAAAAAAATACTTTCTAAACTATAAATATTTTTATAGGTGTAAGAGGTGAGACTCATAGTCCCGTTTTTGTTCTTAAAAGCTTTTGGGGAATAAAGCATACTGATTTTATGATTGATGCTATTTTTGAGATTTACTGTAATTTATGTTACAACCATTAATTCGGATGTGGAACTATTGGATAATATAGGTAGCGTTACTTAGGAAAATATTTCCTGCACCAACAGGATGAGTGTTGTGATGCTATATTATCTGATTTTATGAATTACGTTATGACAGTTATGAATCATCTGATTATTAATTAAGGTTTGGTTGTATTTGATGCATTAAAAACATTTTGTCTGAAATTAAATATATAATATCACCAATTTTATGTTGACCATTTGAGTATGCCTTTTTAGGAAATAATCATGTCTAACGGCATAATGTTATCTTTTGACGTGTATAACGGCTAGGGAGAAATATAGGGAAAGTTTGTGTGAATTTGACAGTTAACCTCTATGATCTCAGTGTATCGGTGGATGCTCAATTACATTGTCTTTGAAGATGTAGCTGTTAGATTTTATGTTTGTAATAGGATTATATTATATCAAATTTTGACTACTCATGATATGATGTAATCATAACTTTAATTATCTATATGATAAATATTATGTTATAATATGTTCTTGTATGTTAAATTATTTATTATTGATCAATGGATTCTAAACAACCAAGTCACATCCAAAGCATTTCACGTTTCCGCCGGGATGTGACACCACCCCCTAGCGACCCGCAGCCCGCCGCCCCCTCGCAACCCGCAGGTACCGCCTTCGGCTTCAACTTCAGCCTTGCGATATGTAGGCACTGCCTTCGGCACTGTCTTTGTTTACGGTGGATTACGGTGGTGGTCAGAATGTGTACGATGATAGTGGTGGTGTGGTGGTTCCGACCGGTGGTGTGACTCCGGTGGGTTTTGTTAGTTAAATACAAGTTTCTAGTCAGATACAGAAACAAATAGCTAAGTTTGCAATCAGATGCATACCCTGTCAAAGTTTTTAACTGTGTCAGCTTCTGATTCAGTCAGATCTTACTATGTCAGTGTAATAAAACAACCCCAAGTATGTTTTTAGTTTATGTTTGTAATATACCAATAGTCATTTAGTTATTGCATGTGGGCCACACCTTACACCTTACTCTTTAAATGTTGTTTGCAATGAATATGACTCTTATTGATTGTAGTAGTACAAAACTCTAGGTGCCTAAAATATGTGAGGACATAGTGTTTGTAATACTTCTTTTGCATATTTTATGTTTCATGATTGTGATTTATTAGGGTAACTATTATGAAAACGTTCAAATTCGTTGTTATTTTATATGTGAACTTTGGGCTTATCCACTTTATCATGCTTTACTTTGTATGTATCATAATATAGCATTTTATTATAATTTACTACAAGAAAAATTAATAGAATGACCATTTGACTATTCTGATTTTCAATAATAGATTTTGACGAGCCAATTTTGCATTTTAGTTGTTGTATCGTCACGTGTCGATATCAATTCATGCGATATGCTCACGTGCCATTTCATAATGAAAAGTATTCACCGGCGATACACCATCATTGCTGTATCGCCCGGTGTCACGATAAACTTGCTGCCATATATCACTCAATTTTAAAAATCCGATATTTTTATAAATACTAAATATCATGCCATTTATTTTTTTGTGCGGCTTACCTATCCCCATTAAGATTTTGTTGTATTAATTTGTATGATTTTATTATGAATCCTTTTATGATGTTATTTAGTTATAAATTTTAAACTATGCTTGCTAAAAATTACAATACGACTAAATTATATACCTTTTTATTTCTAAACCATAACCGGGTACATTACGTTAATCAAGAAACAAATATACACGTTCGAAATTTTAAAAGTTTGGTTTTGTGGTATATGACGTCACTTGTAAAACTCATTCGTCATGTGGTGTCGGTAGTTGACATATATATTTTTAATGTCGTCTTCAATGTGCAGCGCCTCGTTACAGACAGTTGTCTCTGTTAACAAGCAAACACTATACCTTGTGTGACATTCGTCATATTCGACTAGCTTTGTATTTGTTATTCTGTATTGTAAACCCGACTCGCTTTGGTCTTCGGATCTTTGAATATTAATAAAATGATGAGTTTTATGTTGTAATCATGTTTCATACTTGTCGTGGCGTGACCCACACTTCGTTTCAGCAAAATCAGTTTTTTTAACGTTTTCGGTTCGTTTAAGATCCGGACTCGTATTTTAACCATCCAAACCAACCAAGACCTAACCCACAATCATTCTAGAACCTTCCAAACATGTCTTTATACCTGTTCATAATTTATTTGAAACAAAATTAATTTTAAATAAAAGAATCAAAATGCACCATTTTACCCACCGGACAAACGCATTACCCATTTCCTCAAACCCTAATCTTTCCCTATAAATACCATTCATTCTCAACCATTTTACCTGTACATTTTCATCTTCTTCTCCCAAAAATTTTGATCTTGTAAGTTGTTTTAGCTAGTTTTGCTTAAGTTTGACTTTAAAAAGTCAACGAAACAGAATCTTGCATTTCAAATCATTTCGGGTATGTAATTTTGGATATTTCAAATCATTTCGGGCATGTAATTTTGGAAAATTCAAAACATTCACGTTGTTGTGATTTTCCTGATGTTTTTCCCGACGACGTCTCGGTCTTCCACCCATCCGTCCTGTCAAATTTCGAATCGACCTTGTGCCCGGAGCAACTCCCGTAGCAAGGCTCCCTATCGTTTAGCTCCTTCTGAAATGAAAGAATTGTCAAACCAACTCCAAGAACTCTCAGATAAGGGTTTTATCCGTCCAAGCTCATCTCCTTGGGGTGCACCCGTTCTCTTCGTGAAAAAGAAAGATGGTTCGTTTCGCATGTGTATCGACTACCGTGGGCTCAATAAACTCACCATAAAAAATCGTTACCCTTTGCCTTGAATCGACGACCTCTTCGATCAACTCCAAGGTGCAACTTGCTTCTCAAAAATCGATCTTCGATCGGGTTATCATCAATTGCGTGTTCACGAAGATGACATTCCCAAAACTGCTTTTCGTACGCGGTATGGACATTACAAGTTCATGGTTATGCCATTTGGATTAACCAATGCACACGCGGTATTCATGGACCTCATGAACCGCGTTTGCAAACCATTTTTGGATAAATTCGTAATTGTATTTATTGACGACATCCTCATCTTTTCTAAATCCGAAGCCGAGTATGAGCATCATTTACGTTCCATGCTCGATCTCCTAAGAAAAGAACAACTTTATGCCAAATTTTCGAAATGTGAATTTTGGCTAAAAAAGGTTCAATTTTTGCGTCACATCGTTAACGATAAAGGTATTCATGTCGATCCCGCTAACTTGAGGCCGTAAAAGATTGGAAGACTCCATCCACACCTACCGAAGTTCGATCCTTCCTTGGTTTGGCCGGGTATTATTGGAGTTTTATTCTAAACTTCTCCAAAATCGCGCTACCCCTCACCGCATTAACTCATAAGGGAAAATCTTACGAATGGGGACCGAAACAAGAAGAAACTTTCCAAACTCTAAAGCATATGCTTTGCAATGCTCCTATCTTAGTCCTCCCTTAAGGAAACGATGATTTTGTGGTATTTTGTGATGCATCCAACCAAGGTCTCGGTTGCGTTCTCATGCAACGAGGTCAAGTTATTGCTTATGCCTCAAGACAACTTAAAGTTCATGATAAAAATTACACAACTCACGATCTCGAACTTGGTGCCATCATTTTCGCTTTAAAAATCTGGAGACACTATCTTTATGGTACAAAATGTGTAGTATTCACCGATCATAAAAGTCTTCAACACATATTCGACCAAAAAGATCTGAACATCAGACAATGGCGATGGGCCAAACTACTTAGTGACTACGATCGCAAAATTCGCTACCATCCCGGTAAAGCGAATGTCGTGGCTGATGCCCTTAGTTGAAAAGTTAATGTCAAATCTATTATGCTCCATAGCATTATCATCCAAACCGATCTTCAAAACCACATCTATCGAGCCCAGTGCACATCCGTTGATGAATGTAACATGTTCGAAGAAATGTCATGTGGAGCCGAACTTCAACTTGAAACTAAACCTGATGGCTTACTTTACTTTCTCAATCGTTTATGGGTTCCTGATCATGACGAACTTCGTACTTTCATTCTTGACGAGGCTCATAAGTCACGTTATTTTGTGCATCCCGGTGCGGATAAAATGTACTTCGATCTTCGTCCCATTTATTGGTGGCCCGGTATGAAAAGGGATGTGGCACTTTACGTTTCAAAATGTCTTACATGCTCAAAGGTTAAAGCCGAGCATCAAAGACCTTTTAGTTTACTCGAGCAACCCCCGATTCTTGTTTGGAAATGGGAAGACATTGCCATGGATTTCATCACTAAGCTCCCAAATACCCGAAATCAAAATGATAGTATTTGGGTAATCATCGATCGATTGACCAAATCGGCTCACTTCATTCCGATCCAAGAAAAGTATTCCGTGGAACAACTAGCTCAAATCTATGTCCAAGAAATCATGTGCCGCCATGGTATACCAATGACCATCATCTCCGATCGTGATGCTCGTTTCACGTCTCATTTTTGGAAATCGCTTCAAAATGCTCTAGGTACTCGCCTTGACCTCAGTATCGCTTATCACCCTCAAACCGATGGCCAATCCGAGCGTACAATCCAAACCCTTGAGGATATGCTTCGATCATGCGTACTAGACTTTTGTGGAAATTGGGACTCTCATATTCTGTTTATTAAGTTCTCCTACGACAATAGTTTCCATTCTAGCATTGGTATGCCTCCATTTGAAGCTCTCTATGGTCGTAAGTGTCGTTCTCCGATTTGTTTGAATGAGATTGGTGAAACTCAAATCACCGGTCCTGAGATGGTTCAAGACACTACCGATCGTACCGATCAAATCCGCAAGAATCTACTCGCCGCTAGAAGCCGTCAAAAGAGTTATGCCGATAAACGACGAAAGCCTCTAGAATTTCACGTCGACAACCTTGTCCTCCTCAAAGTATCTCCTTGGAAGGGGGTAGTCCGTTTTGGAAAAAACTAGCTCATCGTTTCGTAGGCCCATTCAAGATCCTCGAAAGGATTGGAAAAGTGGCTTATAGACTCGATTTACCGAAAGAACTTTCGGTGTTCATCCTACCTTTCATGTCTCAAACCTTAAGAAATGCTTAGCCGAGGATAATCTCCATATACCACCCGACGAAGTACATATCGATGAGACAATGCAATTTGTTGAAAGACCCGTAGAAATTATGGATCACAATGAGAAACGAACCAAACGAAGCCGTATTCGGTTAGTGAAAGTTCGTTGGGAATCAAGACGTGGTGCCGAATTTACTTGGGAAAAAGAATACACCATGAAGGAAAAGTACCCGCATCTCTTCGCCGTAGCTTCTTTCTAATTTCGAGACGGAATTTCCAAAAGTAGGGAGTACTGTGACATTCGTCATTTTCGACTAGCTTTGTATTTGTTATTCTGTATTGTAAACCCGACTTGCTTCGGTCTTCAGATCTTTGAATATTAATTAAATGATGAGTTTTATGTTGTAATCATGTTTCATACTTGTCGTGGCGCGACCCACAGTTCGTTTCAGCAAAATTAGTTTTTTTAACGTTTTCAGTTCGTTTAAGGTCTGGACTCGTATTTTAACCATCCAAACCAACCAAGACCTAACCCACAATCATTATAGAACCTTCCAAACATGTCTTTATACCTGGTCATAATTTATTTAAATCAAAATTAATTTTAAATAAAATAATCAAAGTGCACCCTTTTACCCACCGGACAAACGCATTGCCCATTTCCTCAAACCCTAATCTTTCTCTATAAATATCACTCATTCTCAACCATTTCACCTGCACATTTTCATCTTCTTCTCCCAAAAGTTTTGATCTTGTAAGTTGTTTTAGCTAGTTTTGCTTAAGTTTGACTTTAAAAAGTCAACGGAACCGAATCTTGCATTTCAAATCATTTCTGGTATGTAATTTGGATATTTTCAGTTTTTTTAAGTTATTTTATGTTTACAAAATCATTTTCATCTTTATTTAAGTCTTGTGGGCATTCAAACTTATATTTATGTATTTTAGACTTGTTTGGGTCGTTTTCGGGAAGTTTATTTGCTTAACTTTTTTGTTTGAGTTTAAATCTGGAAGTTTTACCTTATTTTTTAGTTCAATTGTTTTGGACATGTGGTAACCATCCTCGGGTTCATACCGAGTCAAAGACCGAACCAAACCGAACGCTCGTTTAAGCACTTTAAATAACTTTTAAGCGACCATGTTACATCAAACACTTTAGATCTAGGTTTTTTTCTTGATATTTTAGTTATTATATGGTTGATATGGAGGTGTAGAACAAATCTTGGCTTGAACCCAAATTTCAGGTAAAAACCGAGTAAAACCGAACACCCGTTTTAACGAGTTAATGTTCAAACCACTAAAAGTTCAACCTATCTTTTTAGTTATGTTTTACTTTATATTACTCGTATTACTTAAGATTTTGGAAGTGTTAGAACAAATATTAGCTCAAACCAAGTTTCGGGTAAAAATAAACCCGAGTAAAAGTCGAACTTATCGTCTTAACGAGCTAGTCACCGTTCAAAAAGCCAAAAAAATCTTTTCTAACTTTTTTTAAATTATATTTCACTTTATGTTATTTATATTAATAATATTATGGTATGACGGAAACATACTTGGTTTTATACTAAGATCGGGTTTAAGCGAATTTCTTTATTAATTTAAAGTCTCAAACTCGCGTTTAAGAGAGTGTAAGTCGGACCTTGATGCTTACATTAACGGGATCGTGCACACTAGCACTAAACCAACTCCCATATGTAAAGCTTAACAATGATCAAGTAAAACTAAACATCAATGACCCGTTTTCTTGTAAAACTCAATTTATACTTACGTTATCTAAACACACTTTGTAAAATATAACTAAAACTCCCAATAACCCAAGCCTTATTTTTATGAACTTTTATACCATTTATATTTCATCTTCAATACTCAATACTTACTCAAGATCTTTCAATCTAGGACACGCACGTTAAAACCCTCGGACTCGCTTACTTGAGGATTTTATTCAAAGTTTATTCATCAACGCCATTTTTTTCCAAATGAGTAATTTCATCCACGTTTTCTCTTCTATACTTTGGGGGTAGCAAGCATACATACTCAACAACAAAAATGATTTAACATGTAGATCCTCAACTCACAACCTCTTGGGTTATGTGTTGCTTAGAATAATTGTCCAATTGTATGCTATATACCTCATATGAATAATTGCTACATGTTTATTGCTTTTGATCGTTTAGCCTCATCCTCATCCTCAATAATTATGATCATACACTCCTCCTTGTAATATAATAGTTTTATCAAGTAGAAAGGAGCCTTATTTATTTATGATTGATATACCTCAATTGTCGCTTTTATTTACGGTTTCACATATTTGAGTTGTGGATTTTTGCCTTATATTATATTTATAAAGTCACGGAATTGCTCACCAATATACATGTTGACAAAACATATTTTATGCAATGCTACAGGTTTGCTTGTCGGTTGATTGAATATTTAAAAACGTTACTTTATTTTGGACCGTTAGGTTATTAGTTAAGAACTATTTGTTTTCTTGTATTTGTAAGAACATGTTATGAAATGAATGAGTTGATTAAATATTGTCACTTTAATAGTGTCGTGTGCATTTGAACAATCTTAGTTGTGCCCCGGCATGTTCCGCCGCTTTGGTCGGGGTGTGACGGATTGAGTCACATTTAGCTATACCAATGTTTGCAGACCATACTTCAATTCCCTTTATTATCAGTTGGTTTAACTTATTTTTTCTAACTTTTTCCAATAAACAATTTTATGTAATAAGGTTAAATACATCAATCTAAATTTAAGAAACACCAGATAAATAAGACGATTAATACAATCATAAGTATTGCGGATCGATTGACCACATGTTTTAGTTAAGTACATATGTACTTTCGTAGATCTCATATCGACGTGTGTAGGTATCTAAACTATGTATTCGACACAAACATGAACATAAACCTATAAAAATATATAAATAATAAAATGATACAAGTAAATATAAGTATTTATAATTATAAAATTAAATAATTTAAAACTTCAATACTAGGTATACATCAGATGGTATGTCTTTATGTTTTTTTGTCAACACATATTATGTCATAACTAATTATTAAATTAATTATCCACACTTTAATACTTAACACCAACTTTCAAAAGTGTTCCAATTAAGTAACTCAAGTTTTAAAAATGTTCCAATTAGATCATTTATTTTTATATTTTATACAAATTAAAAGTCATAACATATTTTTTAACATGTTCTACTTTTAGATTCAGTTTAAAAATATTTTTTCTATCTTTTGATGCTGTTATAGAACGTTAACGTAAATTTTAGGCACTTTTTTTATTTTTTAATAATTAACATGTTTTTTTTATTTTTTAATATAATTTTATATATTGAAAATTCTAACTCACATGTCTTTTCTATCATTACTTTCTTGTAATAATAAAATTTGGTAATGACTCGATTTGATCGTTTGGAGGTCCAATTTGAGAAAAATATGCATGAGTGACTAAATTAGAACACTTTTGAAACTTTGTTACTATTCTGTGACATTAGTTATTTAATAGCACCAACTATTTATTATCATTTTCAATCTTAATTATCAAGCTATATTAATTACATTGTTTTATTTAACTATTTTGTTAAACCCAACATCCAATTGAAACCCTAGCTCATATCTAGTCCTTAAATCATATATTATTTTAATTATAGGACACCATTCCTTAGGTTAAAACCATGAGAAAACTATTGGTGCCTAGTCAATCTATCATATTAGTGTTCAAATCATATCCTATTACCAATGCGAGTATTCATTGCTTATTCTTATATGTTTATAATTTAGGGAAATAACGAGACACCTATACAATCAATTGTTATTCATCGTTATCCTAAACAAAATTTAATTCTATAAATGCTATGTTATTACTTGTAATTATACGTAAGTATTTAGATAATATAAGATGATAACATAATCATTTATTCATGCAACCACGGTGACAATAATAAAAAGCATGGCTGATGAAGGGGTCAATGTAACAATTTTAAAGTGCTAGAATAGTTATAAAACTTAGCTGATCATATATGTAACTGGTTTGTGGTGAAACAAATAACACATGTAAAGAAGATAACAAGAACAAGAACACACTAATATGGTTTTAAAAAATGATATATACTGCTCTCAAGTTCTTACCAATGCTACAAAGCTTATATAGAAATTACAAGTAATTGAGATACTTTATACTACATACTATAGGCAGTCATACTTTAAAGGTCAGTTGCAAACAATAATCTAGACAACAATATCAATGTAAAGTCAAAATGTAGATTTCCTTTTAACTAGTGAGTATGACATACCATAAATTGCATCTTTATCTCGTTCAAATGGGATAAATTTACAAAAGTAGAACGTTATAGACATAAGACCTTAATCTACAGATTGGCAAAAATATGAACTTTTCACCAACTCATGTAAGTTGGTGAGTCGTCAGATATGGCAACAAAAAGTAGTAAGCTTTTGTCAAAAGGTGAATCAGAAAAAACATGACTTCTATATCTTCGGAAGAAATCAGTCTTTTGCTTCAGAAGACTTTGTCATTGAAGCTTCGGCATCTTTGGCTTTGGAAGATTTGTCTTTGGCTTTGGAATATTTAATACTTAGCATATTTAACTGAGTTATATAAGATATTGTGAAGTAACTTCGTTGTACTTCACATGTGAATGCTGAGAACTCTTTGGTTGCAGCAGTCTCTATGTGTAATCCTTACAATAAATCTATTGGTATAACAAACCCAAACATTTTGTTTATTTGTGCGGTGATTGAAATCAAACTCATACAATCTATAAGGCTTGGTATGCAGATCAAGTTAATTCAATTATTAGTTTTGATTGTGTTAGTCTGTCTTTTACGTTATACTATTGTAATATAAGTCCTGACATTATCATATGAATTGAATTATTTCCATCATTTTTTAATCAATCTATATACGTACACAAAACATGTGTTTGCTCACTCGATAATCATTTAACTGACTGTACTTTTCACATAATCTTAGAAAATACAATTTAGTAGATTTCTTCATGCCCACTTAGAATTTGACTTAGTAAAAATACAATTTTATTATGTTTATTGGATTATTATTGCATTGTAACTAGTTATTTGATTTTTCTTATTCAATAAAAATTTGTGTTTAATCTTATGTCAACTTGTTTAAGTCCATGCGCTATGCACAATCGATTCCACATACATCCACTTCGATGTTTCTACCATCGGTCGGGGTGACACAACCCATAATCGAAGTTGTCAACTCAACTGGGGCAAACAGGTTATAAATTGTAATATATAGCTTGGCGACTCAAGTGTGAAAGTTTTACTGTATGTTCTAATTTTTTTCATCTGTATATAAAAAAATAAGAACAAAATAGAAGTCCTTCTGATCAGTATTGTATAGATAAAGTGATATTGTAACTTTAGTTCGTAAGAAGGTTTTGGATGAGGACATAAGTAGAAGATGAATAACATGCTTGATGATTATAGAGTGATATGTTTAGAGGAAGATGGATATGCATTTGTGTTGAAATACGTGTGAAGAATATCACGTTTTCTGTTTAATGTTTCTTGCATGGATATTTATAATGGTAAGATAGGTGAACTTACAAATCACCCGGCATGAGACCATAATGATTGCCTGTGACAGTTTCTTTTTCTCGTCACCACCCTATATAGAAATAGAGAGAAATACTATAGGGGTCTTTAACCATTGTCCAATGACAACCCATAGGATATTTACAAATGTAAATAAGATGAACACGTGATGAACTATTTATGATAATTAACCACATACATGACACATGACTAAATGAAAATTCATATCCTTTTTAGACAATGTAACTAGTGTAGGGTTCTTACCTTTTAATACTCACCACATTCGAATATTGACTTTTTTAAGAGAGCTTCATTTCAAAATTTGATCATACATTGATTTAGCTTCCATTTTATCAATTTTAGAATGTACAATGCTTGAATGAAACTCCAAGTCGTTATTTTGACCTTCATGCCACGTCCATCTGTCACTAGGTATCTCTTAATTACCAGAGCTCATGAAGAAAGCATGCAAGTGTAAACATTCACTCAATTCAAGTACCTCGCTAAAGGAGTTTGGATTTTGACATTGTTTCCATCTCCATCTCGAATGAATATGGTCAAAGGTGTCATCATAGCAAAATGATTTTCTTATTTCTCAAAGCGAATGATTAAGAGAATAAATCATAAAGAGGGGAGTTACATATCCAAATGTCAAGTCATAACTTTGTAATGTTGCCCTTACCCACAACGGGCTTGATGGATTGTAACAATCAATATTGAATGCAAGTAACGTAGAGCTAACATTTACATTGGATTTTTAAGGGCTTGCTAATTTATTTTGAATAAGAAGTCCATGGCATACACCAAAGGCCTACTGTGAACTGTAGTGATGACGTTGTGACATAAACTAGAATACTCGACCCTAAACTGCCAATGTCATTTGGCCAATAGAGACAAATTTGCAACTTTTAAGGTATCAATTCCATGCCACCCCGAGTACTTGGATGAGATAACAGTGAACAATTTTGACATGATGAAATTTCATTATATAGTCGCTACCGCCCCATAAAAATACTTTTTTGCATTTATTTAAGGTTATATGAAACCTTTTTGGAGCAAGAAAGAGAGAGAAAAAAGAGAGAGGTAAGCTTGAGATGATTGATTAAATTAAAGTAATTATTCCATTCATAGATATTGTTATTTTTTTTCCATACAACCATGTTTTCACAAGATTTGATCACCAGTTTCCAATATTTTATAAGATTCACGTTCTCACCAAATGAAATGCCCAAGCATTTAAAAAGAAGTGAATTCGATTGGCAACCTGCTCTAGAAGCGATGTCAACAACCACATCTTTGTTAACTCCTAAACCATATAACGACATCCGGTCATCCGTCAATAATCACTTTAAGGCCGAAGCATAGATAGAGACATCTAAGAATTCTAAAAATGTTTTTTACATTTGATCTTGACTAGTGCCCAATAATTAGTAAATCATTAGCAAACAAAAGGTGTGACATGATAGAGACGATATTAGGCAGCTTAATGCCTAGGAAAATTCCACACGAGACGGTTTTGTCATCATAGAATCAAAAACTTCCATAGGAATCACAAACAAAAACGACGAGATTGGTTCGACATACTTAAGGCTACAAGAACATATAAATTCCTTTATACGAGACCCATTTATTATAACATAAATTTTATCAACATGAACCATACATGCAAAAAGCTCAAGTGTCTAAAAACAATAAGAGGAAGTCCCAATCTAGGTTATCAAAAGCTACTTTAATATCAACTTTTAGTAACACGGGCGTGAGTATGATTCTTTTTTTACCCATGAAATAAACTCACAAGCAATAAGAGATGAATCTAAAATAGTACGATTTGATAAAAAACAGATCTGAGTTTAAAAGACAACCGAGCCCAAAACCCGTTTCAATCTATTAGCAAGGCACTTGGCAATAACATTATAGATAATACCAAATTACCAATAAGACTCATAGACCAAAAGTCTTTTGGAGTCATGACGTCACCACTCACCAATCGTATCAATTATTTAATCTAAAAAAGAAAAAAACATTTTTTCAAGAAGTGCGTTTTAATGAGGACCGAACTACAACTTCTTTCACGATACACAAAACGGATCAACGTGAAGATTCGAGGGCTTACAGCTCGATTAACAAGGTATACAATCGCTCAAATTTCCGTCGAAAAACCCTAATTCATCTCAGATTATTATCAATTTATCTGATTAATTGCAACATATCTACATGCATTCGAACGATATCGAATTCAAAATCGAATGAATAGCCTCAGCAATCCGATAGGTTTATTCAATCAGTGCATATTCAATGTTCGTCTTCTTAATCGAGTTTGTTTTTCTGTAATTTTCTGTATATTTGTGTGTGTAACGTGTCTGCTTGTGTGTATCGATAGTTTGAAGTGTGTTAGGTGTTTACTGAGAGGTTTGGTATGGGCACTGAAGTTGGATGGTTCATATTATCTGAAGATCAGCAGCATCTAGGTCCGTATGCTGCTTCTGAGCTGAGAGGTGAGCGTTCAGTTCATGCAAAAGTTTGTGTTATTAAATCTTGATATCCTGTTGTTGTGCAATTGCATTTGGCTTGTGAATATTTGGGGGAATTGAGTGCAAGTGCTTTATCAGCTTCTTTGATGTTGTAATTGATCATTTTCATGTTTTAGATTACACGCTCATTGCTCAATATGGTCAGTTTATCATAAATCAATATAGGATTGATAGTAAAAGTCAAAAAGGGATTCATACAGTGCTCTTGTAGTTTGTCTTTTCTGGGTTTCAAACTCGTTGAGATGCAATTTCTGCATAAGTTTATCTGAAATCTGTCAGAACAATCATCAGGTGCCCTAAGTATTTGTTTGTTTTCTTTTCTGTTATTTCATCCTTATCTTGAACTTCAGTTACACCGGTATTTCAGTAGTTGGCATGATATTCATGGTTTGAAGTTGATAATTCCGAAAAATATCATATTCAAATGCTCATAGAAGCAATGCAATCATCTAATTAAGATTATTTTCTTGACTTTCACAGAGCATTTTTCTAGTGGATATATTACAGAGAGCACACTTGTATGGGCGGAAGGAAGAAGCGAGTGGCAACCACTGTCATCTGTTCCTGGGTTGATCACTGACATATCTGAACAGGGTAATTTTTTATATTTCAATTTGTAGACTTTATTTAGATACGTTATTATTAATCTCATTTTTGTTTCAAGTTTTCTTTTCATTAATCTCATTTTGGTGTTTATATGCAGTTCCTTCATCGAATGTCATTGATGATGAGTTTGAAAGGTGGCAAAATGAGGTGAAAAGTGCAGAGGCTGAGGTTATAAACAATGAGGTCGTTGCTGATGACGGGAGGCCTTCATCTCCGCCAGACGGTGAGGAAGAGTTTACTGATGACGATGGGACTGTGTACAAGTGGGATAAGAAGCTTAGAGCTTGGGTTCCTCAGGTTAGTTTACTACACTACATTTTTGCTTTTGACATTACAGGTGTCAGTTTCGACTCATTTGAACACAATTCATTGTCATGTTTGATCTTTAATGAAAATGGGTTAATAGTTAAAGACTCAACAAAAAGGAAAACGTAAAATGGGTCAAATGGTTTAAAAGGCATCTGAAATGTATTCAAGTGCATAAACCTTCTTACTTGCTTCAATAAAGCATATAGAATATTTTCTGATAATAAAGCTTTTAAATCATGTATCATGCATAAATTATCTATAAAATTAAGAAAAAAAATTAAAATTTGTTTGTGGGTCTGCCGTCTGCCCAAACCTACCTGCTTTGACCAAAACCCATTACCCAGCCTACCAACTTGTCCCTTTTGCCATCTGTACTTACATAGTGACAAATGAAACGTATATGCTCAAACGATAGCACATACTGAAGAACACATTTTTGATAGATGACACACATGATGGTAAGGGCAAACTTTTTTTTTCTTTATCTGTTCCCTAGCCATCTCCTGTTCAATTTGTTTGTTCACCATTAGAAATGTATATTAGTTTTTGGGATTTTGCTTTCTCAAAAATTAGAAGAGGTAGAGTATATTGATTGTATGATAGTGGCTAGGAAAAATGATAGCGACTGTCATTTTTTTTCTCGAGTTCTAAGTTTAGATATTATAATATAGTAACAACAGCAATGAGAAGAAATAAGTTTTCTGGATTACATTGTCCTATAATTGATTTTCTTTTTACAAAAGTACAAAACATGACAATGACTGTGTATTTAAATAATTATGCATAAAAATGTGAATTCCTATCTTCTCCATAACAATGGGACACATAACATTGTACTTCTTTATCCGAACTACCAAACATTTTGGCATCATCACTTTCTTCCATCATAGTTAAATCCTGATCAGAGAAGTGTTTAAGCTTTTTGGCTGGTGCTTACTTTATAAATTGCTCTTACATATAATTTGGGACTGTCGTTTAACCTTTTGTTTATCCAATGTGTATGGCTTATGATAGGATACAACTGCTGGAAGTGAGCCTTTTGATGTTGAGATCATGACATTTCAGCAAGAAGAAGAACTTTATCCTACAATTGGGGCTGATGATGCCCCTGTTAAAGAAGATACCAAGACTAGTACGAAAGGAAATGTTGATGCCCTTGTAAAAGAAGATTCAGATAATGCAAATGAAGCAGTTAAAGCAAATGGGAAGAGGAAGTTGCCTGAGAAACCTGCTGAGAAAAAGGTCTTATACTCATGCGTTCGTACTAGTAATTGGTAAAGGTAGCAAAAGGAGCGGTTGGGTGGTTAGGTGACATGACAAAATGGGTCCAGGTCAAAACAGGCTGACATTCAATGTGTCAAAACAGGTCATTGGGTTAACCTATATTTATGAATTTTTATAAATAACCACTAGAAAAAATGTGTTTTTAAAGAGATTTTTTTAATGAAGTGATGTAGGATGTTGTCATACATTATTGGATGATTTTCAACTTGTTTTATTCGTATTCTTTTGTGCTTAGTATAGTGATTTAAGAGGTATTCATACATTTGAATACACTTAGCTTTACACACATAGAATATATACTATTGATACTTTAACCCTCTGGAGCCTGTTTTTCCGTCAAATTTTCTAGCATAACTCGTTTGACCCATTAGAGTTAAAACATAAATTGACCCATTTATAGGTATATGGGTTAAGCCATACTAATTGGAACATGACCAATAGCATCACTGGCAGGCATCATAAATTCTTGTTTTCCATTTCAAAAAGCT
This sequence comes from Flaveria trinervia, assembly GCA_025506515.1. Taxonomy (NCBI): domain Eukaryota; kingdom Viridiplantae; phylum Streptophyta; class Magnoliopsida; order Asterales; family Asteraceae; genus Flaveria; species Flaveria trinervia. The sequence continues at coordinate 2,950,779 of CM046452.1, forward strand.
TTCATATTGGTTATTTCAGGAAGCAAACCAACCTCCTGATAGCTGGTTTGAGTTAAAAGTAAATACGCACGTATATGTTACTGGGTTGCCAGATGATGTCACCTTTGATGAGGTGAGTTACATAAATGAATTCATTCAATTCTTTCATATCCTCATTGAAGCATAGGGAACAGTCTGCTATTGCATTTCCCTTTTAATTTAAAAATCTATCTATATATGAGTTTGTGCATATATGTTATGGTTTTAGAACTGGCTGATTCTCATTTTAGCATTCTTATTATATTTATATTTGTCTTATTGGGTGTATGTCACATTAACTTAACCCTAAGCCATCTTCAATGTATATGTTGAAACACTAAAATCGTGTTAAAAGTTGGTGTCAACCGCAGTGACCACCTCCAACCAAGATACCAAAATGTTGTAGTCCGATTCATCATCATGTTTTTACCAAGTTTGGTGTGGCACTATTCATCACACTGGATTTTCCTAGTTTGCATATTTATCAAATGTTTGATAACCATAAAAAATGATTTTTAAAAGTAATCTCATTTGCACCTTTAACTTCACTTTACCATATTAAGTATGAGTTATAAGTTTTTCATTATCCATGTAGATCATATGTTGATTACATAATTAAGTAAATATAGGATTTAAATAAACTGATTTGTTTGCTGTAAAAAATCTAATTGAAACAAAGGTAATATACACTATCTAGTGTAAAACGTTGATGTTAATTAGGTGCATAGGTTGGTGTTGATTTTAATTTGGTCTGAACTCTAAACATACTCGAATGGTATATATTTTATAGGGGCTACTGATTCTTTAATCTTATGAGTATACATGGTGGCAATCTGACAATATACGTGTGAACAATTTTTTCTTACCTCTTTCTGCAATCATAATCTTATGGTAATGTATTTCAGGTTGTGGATGTGTTTTCCAAATGTGGGATTATTAAAGAGGTTTGTAACTCTTATTGTAGTAATTTCCATTTGGATCTTTGGGTCTCGTTCACCTTTTTTGCTTATTCTCCAGTGAATGTGGATTTGTTTTCTTCTCATCTTTTCATATTAAAAGATATTTACTCTGGAAATACAGGATCCTGAAACAAAGAGACCTCGTGTGAAGATCTATGTTGACAAAGAAACCGGAAGGAAAAAGGGTGATGCACTTGTTACATACATGAAGGTGCTCCTTTTTTTATAGAACCATGACTTTTATTGTATCTTTTTTTATGTTAATATCAATTATCACATTAAAATGTTCACCAAGTATGTTGAAGTCAAACTTGTTACCTTTTTTTTTTCTTTTTGACCCAGGAACCTTCGGTTGCTTTGGCTATTCAAATTCTCGATGGAACTCCTTTACGGCTTGGTGACAAGATCAACATGTCCGTTACACCAGCTAAATTTGAGCAGAAAGGTAAGACTAATAGCCTATAATGGAGGTGACTAATTAGCGGGTTAGGCGGGTTGGGTAACAAGTCTAAACTGGTTAGGCTGTGTTGACCTAAAGCACTTATTGTTCCAACATATCAGGTTCTTATAAATAATTAATGTCAAGTATAAATACAGAAGTTATTTTATTTCAGTAAGAATCTAATATCTTGAATAAGTGCTAAGGGAAATTTAATGAATTCAAATTACATTCTTTGGTGATGTTTTGAGCTTTTTTCCTTGTAAGCTATTTCATATGAATACCTGTGGAATTGAAAATACACAACAATAAAAAAAAATTAAATCCCGGCTAACGGGTCTATATGGAGTTGCGTTGACCAACACACTTTTTGTCTCAACACTCCAATTTTTGTAAATAGACTGCATCAATTATGATTTATAATTGCCAAAATTATATCCTTTCAGTGATGCTCTGATCTTTGAATAAATGCTTTGGGGAGGCTTTGTGAACTAAAAGTACATTCTGGGTGACATTTAACCTTTATCTTCTATTAAGCTACTTCTTTGAGTTTCCCGTTTGACTGGTTGGAAATAAAACAATATCTAAAATGACACCGTTATAAGTAAAATGGTTGAAATGGCCACATTTAGCTTAGATGCAATCATGCAATTATATAGGTTGTGCAGCACCAGGTAAATTGGTATATTAATGCAACATAATGATATATACTTTGGATTAGTCAACTTAATTTGTTTATTGCAGGGGAGAAATTCGTAGCGAAGCAAGTAGACAAGAGAAAAAAGAAGAAGCTTGAGAAGGTTGAAAACAAGATGCTTGGCTGGGGTAGGTTACTGAAATACAGTGTTACTTTGCTAATATGTTTATGATCATAATCTGAGTCACAGTGAACACAATACTTCAATAGTTAAATCTTTTAACGTCTTATAATTTAGGTGGCCGCGATGATTCAAAATTACTGATTCCAGCTACTGTTGTTCTCAGATACATGTTCTCTCCAGCAGAAATGAGGGTAATGTTTAGAAAATAATCTAGGATGCCTTTTCTTTTAGTTTTTAACATTTTTAACACGTACATATTGATTTGTTAAATTATGCTAGGCTGATGATAATCTTAAAGGTGAATTAGCAGCAGATGTTCAAGAGGAATGTGCAAAGCTTGGTGCAGTTGAATCAGTGAAGGTGTCATGACCCCCTCCCTATTTCATTTTTGGTTACAGTTATCATGAATTCTTGGATGATAGTTGGCATTTATATATACTTGGACACACACACGTATATTCATATTTTGGTCTTTTTTGTAGGTCTGTGAGAACCATCCTCAAGGGGTAGTTTTGGTAAGATTCAAGGACAGACAAGATGCACGCAAGTGCATAGAGTTGATGAACGGAAGATGGTAATCTGTTAACCAAGTTACTCTATGTTTAATAGTGAAAGGGACACCAATAGCTTGCAATCTTTTGTTAGTTAAAAGTGTCTACCCTTTTGCATAAAAGTTAAGGGTTACAATTTGTGTTGTGTGGTTCGTATTACCCAACCAAAATGCGACATGTGTTATGCAATTTTGTTGAAAAAACAATAACCCATACTTGACCTGAGTACCTGGTTGGTGGGTTATTTGGATATCGCCCTTTAACCTTGTTAATCACATCGATTCTCCGGTTTCCCCTTATATGAGAATTTTGTTGGACTTTTGGCTCTTTTCCAGGAGAAATGACAAAAATACCCTCGTATCTCACCTTTGAATTTCCTCTTGCCCAAAATTTATAAAACTCGATATAGGTTTTTTTGAATCAAATTGGTAACTCTTCTAAAAACTAAAAAAAACCCGTTATAGTCAAACAAAATCAAATTAAAAATACTAAAATTTGCTTATCAGTTTAATTCAACAAACAATAATGTTTTGGCAACTTTTTAACACTGTTTATTAAAAAAAACAAAATATGTACCCTAAGGTTTCCTGTTTAACCCCTGAGGCCCTGAATCTGTTTTGAACCTACCTGACCTGTTTGAATTCGGTTTTTATTTTTCTTGAAAATATGCAACTTATAATCTGTTATCTAACTGTTGTTTAGGTTTGGAGGTAGGCAAATACATGCGAGTGAGGATGATGGATCTGTGAACCATGCTGCGGTCCGTGATCTGGAGTATGATGCCGAACAGCTGGAGAGATTCGGAGCTGAACTTGAAGCAGAATGACTTCATGATTACACACTTTGAATCATCAATGCACATATATTACCCTACAGAACCTTTTTTTTTAAATTCTGGGAGCTTTGTTTCCTATTTCAACGTGTTTTTATACGTTTTAGTATTGTCGAATGTGTTTTAGATACTCTTGTGATGATGCTGTGACTTTATTAGAGTACTGGTGTTTCTAGAGTGAGTGACTGAGTGGTGATTTTGATCATTTTACTGTAGCTGTAATCAAACCCTCATGATTTTTTGTGCTTGGTAGTTTAGACTTTACGTAAGATTTATATTCTTAAATGGTAGTATGTTATTTGTGGACTTTTTTGCAATATTTTGAAGGCTGCTTGTATAGTATAAGTTACATTATGTTTAGTTGACTATTCGTGTTGGTTAGTAGTGTATTGATGGTTTTTTAAATTTATGAAAAGGTGTTGCTGACCAGTAAGATATTAATGGTCTTGTAAGTTTATGACAAAGGCTTTTATGATAATGGTTTCTCATGCTCCAATTGATACATGATAAAAGCTGTTAGTGCGGTTGTTAATGTTCCCCTTTGATCCAAACAATGTGCGAGCGAGCCAAATGATAGCATGAATCGGAACCACTAATATGACTGTTGATTTCCTATGATTAAGGATTCATGTATGCTATAAATTTATGCGTGATTTAATTATTGTGTTTACTTTTAAGTTTGATTTTGTATATAACCAAGAGAAAAGTATCGTAAAGTTGGTAAATCACACGCTTTCCATTAATAGTTTGTTAAATGAACTTTCTATCGATTTGATTGGTTCTAATTTTCTTAAAATAAATGTCAATACATCCTATATTGTATCTTGCATATGCCTGCATTGGACTTTGTATATATTTGTTCACCTTCATATTTATACTACTATATAATACATTTTTTTGGATAGAGATGTAATTTTATAAAAATACAAGTTTTAAAACATGTACAAATGAGTGTATTATATTTAAGAGGGGTGGAATAGGGATTTGATTAAAATTTTAAAACACTTTAGAGGTAATATGGTAAATTTATCCATTAAATTTTATAAAACTTGACATTTTTGTCCTTGTCTCTTTCATGTATTTAATAAACATTATTAATATATTATTTAATAATATGATATTATTTAATTCAATTTATTAAATATTATTTTATTTATGATACTACAAATTGATATTTAAATTTATATTTACTAATTATATTTTTACAACTAGATAATATTTTAATTTAGTATATTATTTTATTTTAATATTTAAGTATATAACTTATATAAATCTTTATATTTATAATAACTATAATACTAATATTTTTCTAGAGGCGTATTATTATAAGTTTAATAATTTTAATATTTATCTATATCTTTTATAATAAAAATGAAAGGAGGATAGAATGATAATTTTACATATGGATTAAGACACGCATATGACAAGTAATGCTTAAATTTCAAAAAATTAATTATTTTGTTTTATTTATGTCCTTACAATAAAGTATAATATATGATTGTTTATAATACAATTGCTAAAACATATACACGTGGTCAAACAAAATCATCATTTACTTTCAATGTCGTTTATTTATTGTGATTGAGCAGTAATCACTCTTCTTCTTTTCTTTATCAGTTGTTAAAAATTCAATAACAATCAAAATGGTAATTTGTGGTGATAATTTCTCCATTAACTTTCTTCGGTATATGCAAATCACAACCAAAAGCTGACTCCGATGATCATAAAACTCTAACCTACATTTATAAAATAAACCCCCGTAAAATGTAGATAATAAGTGATTTCCGACCATAAATATCACTCATGCTTTTACTATTCTTGTTAGGATAATATAATATCTTAAAGACTTTTGTAATATATGTAATTGTTTTCTTTTATTCAGTTTTTTCAATAATTATATTTTGATTTTTTAATTTACGTCATAATGTACCGAGCCGATATTGACTAAAATCGAATTCCCAAAAAATCATGCAACAACCGTACCGCCGCAACACGCGGACATTTCTAACTAGTACCCTTATAAGGAATAGTTCGTAAGAAAAAACAATAGTTATACGAAAACAAAAGAAAATCATAAGAATTATTGACATAATTTTAAATGTTAAAATGATATTTAATTACCTATTACATATATGTTCAACATTAATACATGAATAAAAAGTGTTATATATATGTCGAATAAAAAACTATTACACGTACTAACCTATGTTACAGTTTTTCATTTAATCTTTGGCTCTATTTGCATATCCTTATGCATATACACACAAACATACATAAAGGATAGTGATAGAAATTATATAGATTGTGTGAATGGATTCAATATATGTGATGTTCTTATAAACTCTCCGCTGCTCTCATATACGTTTGGATTTGACTTCACAAACACTTGTATGCATCCGTATTCGACTTATTTTACGCTCGTATTCATGGTTGAGTGAAAATCCCATATTTACATAGGTTGGTACCAATGATCTTTTAGCCTACGGTTAAGAAGAGATGGGAGGCTTTGCCTCTTTAGAGGTCTAATGTTTAAACTTTGACATAAACAAATATTATTAATTTGATGATACTAACAACTAACATATAATAAACGGATATTATTAGCTTGGTAATCTTTACTTCCGGTACCAAAAAAATAAAAAGGTTGGTGAGGTAACTAGTTAAACCGTACAAGTCAACAACAGAATCTCACATACTCAAAAGTCTCACACCTTCATCTTCAGGAACTGTTAGCTCACACAGTTGAATCTCAACAATGGAGAACGAGAGAAAGAAGTTGTTAGAAGATGAATGGAACTCCATGATTTCAGCTAATCATCAACTCTCTCGTGCTTATTTCCCCCCGAATTTCCTCTTCGGAGTCGCTACTTCCGCTTATCAGGTTTGTTTTCTGTCTCGATTCGTGTATTATTCTTCGATTTTGATGCTATCTGATTAAATCGAATGATTGATCCTTGAATCTCGAGTTCAGATTTCGAATTTGTCACTGAATGAATCTGTGAATACTGAATGTACAGTACTGTTTGTGTTGGAATTATCTGTTGATATATGATGCATCTGAATTCATGTTTAGTTGATTTCATGGCTTCGTATGCTTCTTCGATTGGAATGCTGTTTTATTCCTGCGACTGAACGATTATTCCTTGAATCTCGATTTCAGATTTCGAGTTCGTTACTGAAATACTGAATCTGTGAATACTGAATATACAGTACGGTTTGTTTTGAATCCTCAATTGATGACATCTGAATTCATGTTTAGTTGATTTAATGAAAATCATATGCTTCTTCGATTGCAATGCTTTTTTGTTCTTGCGATCGAACGTTTGATCCTTGAATCGCCTTTTCAGATTTCGGTTATTCTGAATTTATGAATGCTGAAATGCGATGACGTTTAATTTGAAATCGTTTGCTGTTGAGTTCTGGTGCGAACTCTTGCATCGATGTTCAATTAAAATCACAACCTAAATGAAATTCGATGTGTGTGTGTTGGGGTGGGGGTAAATCAGGATACGTCAACTGATGTACCATCGTAGAAGCTAATAGTACAAGTATTTCATACAGAAATGGATAACATGGATATACTATATAATTATTGCTGTGACTAAATGCTGTTAACATAATATAACGACAAGTTGGTGTCTTATCTGTGATATCAGCAAAAGACAAATCAGAATTTTCTAGTTGAATATGTTTCCCAGCAAAGAAAATAGAATAAATTACATCTTTTTTGTGTTATTGCACTCACATCTTACAAAATAATACGTGACAAAGTAACCCAGTGACCAGATATGTAATATTTATAAAAATATAATGAGCAAACTGTTAGCATTAGTATGCCATGTCACTCAGACGCCACCTAAGCCGCTCATAGGATATCAACTTCACATATTCATTTGATTTTGACTGAATGTTAGCCAAAACTTGAAACATGATTTGCTAGTTAAGTTACAAGTTTATACTTATTGTCAAAGATCTAGATCACAACAACCTATGCTGGCAGTTGTCTCTTGTACAGTGATACATATTTTTTTTATCTCGCATTCTCTTTCCCTTTGTTAGATGGTTCTGGCTTGTGTTTAACTTATTAGCTTGCTAATATTTTTTTACGTTGATTTATTCGTCATCCTTACGTGATTGGGAAGCTTTACATCAAGGATTCATGTCTTGTGAACTATGTTATCATTTAACATATAAACTGATGTAATCATATGGTTAAACGTTTGGATAAGTTGCTGTTATGCACTTGTGCCCTGCACACAACACACATACATATAGTTTCTTAGCATGTTCTCTTGTTTGTTGTTATCACAGGTTGAAGGAGCTGCCAATGAAGATGGCAGGGGTCCTTGCATATGGGATGCTTTCACAAAGACAGAAGGTTCATTGTTTTACTCATTAGATATATATTCTTTGACAGATCATGACTCAATTGCCAAGGAAGTTTATTTTGCTCTTTTTTTTCTCGTGGTCTTCCAGGCAAGATCATTGATGGGAAAGACGGAAATATAGCAGTGGATCAGTACTATCGTTACAAGGTTTTGTTTTTGTACAACATTGGGATTTGTGAATTTGCGTTCATTTGTTACCATGTTTAGAAAATCAACAGAAAAGTTTCATGTCCTTGTGCATTTTGAAGCATTTAAAGAGAATTCGGTACAACATATGAATTAAGGCTGGTAAACCTAAACAGGCTCTTTGCTTAACACGAGCATTTAAGGAAAATTCGGTACAATGTATGAACTAGGTGTCCTCACTCTAATCATTTACAATGTAGTTACTTAACACGATGTTAACTTTGTCTCTTTGCTTACTCTTGAGGCGCCAACTTCCTTTGTTTACTAAAGAGTGGTCAATAACCATTGTATCTTCATATGACAAGATAGGATTATGAAATGATTTCTTTTGTATCCATTAGCTTATCCACATTACATTTTTGAAATACAGGAAGATGTTGACCTTATAGCCAAATTGGGATTTGGTGCTTATCGATTTTCTATCTCCTGGTCACGTATTTATCCAGGTAATGCCTGTTGTTACTGTTATTACCAACACAAGTGGTCGAGTCATAGATGCAGGTTTTTCTCCTGTGAAATAATATATCTAAGGAAGACCAGTAGTCGTAAATACGAGTCCCTATAGTTTAATAAAAGAGGCACATTTCACTTTTGTAGTTTTTTTGTATAGGGTAGTTAGTGTCTCTTTTACATATTTTGATACTTTATCTGGTTTAATGATGAAAACGGATCCATTCAAAAGTAGAGCTTTTCCTTTACAGATGGGCTGGGAACCCAAGTCAACAAGGAAGGGATCATGTATTACAATAATCTTATAAACTACCTTCTTGAAAAGGGTATGAACTAAATTCTTGCCTTTTTTTAACTTTTATGAGGATTAAGTTGTTACAAGTAAATTGCAATTGTACCATTGCAGGAATTGAGCCGTGTGTAACATTATACCATTGGGATATTCCATTGCATCTTGATGAGTCAATGGGAGGGTGGTTAAGTGACTCAGTAGTGTAAGTTTTGTCTTTTGTCCTTTCCCATGATCTTGATTATTAAAACTGTCAGTTCGGGTTGTATATTATTGATGACACTTAGGACATGCTAAACATAAAAGTTTTGTCTTTATGAGGATTAGTGTAGTTTTTTTAATCAAATATAGTACATTAGTTGGTTATAAATTACAAAGAATGGCAAAAAGTGTAAGGGGTTGTTTGACAACTTCTGAATGATTAAGTGTTGAACCAGGTCTGAATCATTAAGTGTTGAATCATTAAGAGGTCTGAACCATTAAGAGCTAGTATATAATTTAACTATTCAAAGACAAATGTCTGGCCAATTTGGATAATATGTCTTAACCATTTAGCATTAGACCTTTTAACCATTCAGTATCAGTATGATGCTTAACCATTCAGAGGTAAATCTCTTAACCATTCAGACATGTGCTTGCGAAACAAACAATCTGAACCGTTAAGTGCTGAACCATTCAGACATCTGAACCATTCAGACATCTGAACCATTAAAAGGTTGATTAAGAGGCTGCCAAACAACCCCTAAGTAGGTATGTCCAACCTGACTTGTTTTGGGCATTACATAAAAGTTACCTCTGTTGACCCAAACCAGACTCTGTCTTTTGTCCTGTCCATCCTCTTGGTTAGGAGAGGTGGCAAGTTCAATCCATTCATATAGAGACATGTCAATTTGGGTTGTATTTTATTGATAATGGGTCAAATTGGTCGAATGGGTAAACAAGTCAAAAATTGCCTGGGGTGTAATTAAATTCTTACACTGCCCTTAATTGTTTTGTTTAACATAAATCATCTTATTTCTTAAAAATATAGCTTTTGTCATCATATTTAATAATAAAAAACTGTTGGCAGGCTGGCACTCCGCCTTGACCTGCATAAAAGTTATCTGTTGTAATCCATTACCCAACCTTCTTCCACCTGTTTTGTCACCTTGCCTAATTAATTAATTCCATCTAAATATAAGTGATGTTGTTATCAGCAAGGACATGGTTGGACAGTATGAGAGTCATACCGCCTTCACAATGCCTGGACTGTACAGGGTGGTCCATGGGATAAATGTTTTTGACCCTAAGTTCAATAACAAATGCATTTTTTTCTGGGGAGAACCCTGAAAATGTTGCAAAAATGTTGCATATCAGACATACTCAAGTCAGGGAACAGACGTAAATCATTTCAGCGTTTCAAGCAAAACAGGGATTGATTAATAAATAGGAATGTACTGAAAAAACTGAAAACCAATGAAAATTAGTCCCTAAAAATTACTAAAAGCATGCAACAGGCTTGAAACTTATAACGACCCTTGAACTTTTGGAAATTATTGGACGGATCTGTGAACTTGTGCAACTATAGATCTGTCAAGACTCAAGAAAATGGAAAATTGCATAAAAGGGCAATGCACTTTTTGTCATTGTTTCCTTGAGGGCATGCACTTCACTTTGGCCCAATAAAGGGGGCCTACTTTTAAAAATAGTTAAACGGGCGATTTTGACCTAAATATAGTAAGGGGTAACTTGTGCCTAAACATTTTGAAAATGCAACACAATCTGTATCTATAATTTGCAATTTTAGTTTTCATATTTTTAGTACTTTACGGACTCCTATAATTGCAATTTTAATTTACACGCAGAAAGTATTTCGCTATCTATGCAGAAACTTGCTTTGCAAGTTTTGGTGATAGAGTGAAGAAGTGGATTACAATCAATGAACCCCTTCAGACAGCAGTAAATGGATATTTTACTGGTGTATTTGCACCTGGAAGATGTGATCGTCAGTCAGCTGAACCATATTTGGCTGCTCACCACCAGCTTTTGGCCCATGCAGAAGCTGTTTCAATATATAAAACAAAATTTAAGGTGAACATTCGATGTTGTTAATCTTCATACTAGTTAATAAAATCAGTTAGTAATACAAATATATATAAACTTCAACATAGGATCTGCAAGGTGGAGAAATAGGATTGGTTGTTGATTGTGAATGGTCCGAGGCCTTAACAGATAAAGAAGAAGATATAAGTGCAGCAGCAAGGCGTATTGACTTTCAGCTTGGATGGTAGGATAACTTGTACCTTATTTCTGAGTATTTACTCATGAGGATTTTTTCATTATCTGAATTCAATATTTAGGTACTTGGATCCAATATTTTTTGGAGAATATCCTAAATCTATGCAGGAGAGGCTTGGAGACAAGCTTCCAGTATTTTCTGAAAAAGATAAAGAATTACTAAGAAATTCGTTGGATTTCGTTGGGTTAAATCACTATACATCAAGATTTGTGTCACATTTAACAAACAAAGAAGAAGAAGATTACTATAGAGTACAAGAGGCAACAAGAATAGGTACGCTACTTTCATTGCCAAAATATATGTGTGTAGTTGGTGGAGGATGATCAAACACAGGTTTATGATGGATGAATTCAGAGAACTTGACAATGTAAAATAGATTCATCACATGTCAAATGAAGGTTTACAATAGTATTTATACATACAAACTTGGCGGGTTATCCACGGGTCCTAACCGGGTTACTTAACCACCAAGAAACTAACTTATATATACTAAGCATAATTATACAATTGTCACACTAACTTATGATAACATATATACATACTTATTAAATTTAGTTTAACTTTCAACACTTCCCCTTAAACTAAATTTAGTTTTAGAAGGTCTTCATCCTTTCACTTCACAATAGCATAGGTTCATCTTCCTCTGAATTAGATGAGCTTCCTTCTTTTCTTTTCCTTTTGGACATTCATGCTTAAGGTGTAACACCCGGCCCATCGTATCAACAATATTGTCCGCTTTGCTCACGAGGAGCTCACGGATTTGCTTTTGGTTTCCCGGGTGAAAACTTCCCAGGGAGGTCACCCATCCCTGGATTGCTCCCACCTGAGCACACTTAACTGTCGAGTGGCTCTGATACCATTCTGTGTCGTTCGGGTGGGAGCAATCTAGGGATGGGTGACATCCTTGGGAAGTTTTCACCCGGGCAACCAAAAGCAAATCCGTGAGCTCCTCGTGGGCAAAGCGGACAATATTGTTGATACGAGGGGCCGGGTGTTACAGAATGGTATCATAGCCACTCCTGTGCCGTTCGGGATGGTGGGGCAAACCTCATCAGGATGGTGAGTCCCCGGGGGTGTTCAGAGTGACACCTTAGGCCAATCCTACATCCATAGATGGGATGGTGGGGCAACCTCATCGAGGACGATGAGTCCAAAAGGGGGGGTGTTTGTAACATCCTAGGCGAATCCTACATCGGCCGTGGACAGGAGAGAGTCCTGGTTCATAAAGAATGTCTGGCCTCTAACATCAACAACGCGTTTTGGGCGTATTGGCTGTGGATGAGAGGAGAACTCCATAGTTAAGCGTGCTCAGGTGGGAGCAATCCAGGGATGGGTGACCTTCTTACCCGGGCAACCAAAAGCAAATCTGTGAGCTTCTCGTGGGTAAAGCGGACAATATTGTTGGTATAAGAGGCCAGGAGCATAGGTTCATCTTCCTCGCATTGAATTAGATGAGCTTCCTTCTTTTCTTTTCCTTTTGGACATTCATGCTTAAGGTGTCCAAATTCATTGTGATTGAAGCATCTTATGTGGCTCTTGTTTTGTGGGTTTCTCCTACCAACTTTGTTTGTATAAGTCTTCCAATTTTTACCTTGTCCGTGTTATAGACTTCCTTGACTTGAATTTCCATGACCATAATGTTCACATTTATCTTCTTTGACTTTTCCTTTTGCATCTTCTTTGGTAAATAAAATTTAGTATGTGCATCATCTTCTTCTGGTTTCTTGATGCGTTCTTTATATGCCTTTAATCTTCCCATTACTTCTTGAAATGGCATAGTTTTAAGATTGGCAAATTGTTCGATTGGAGCAACAATTTGAATGTATTTTTATGGTACAGAACTGAGTAGTTTCCTAACCAATCTTTTGTTATCAATAATGGATCCAAGATTGTTGGGCTTGTGAGACAAGTTTACTAATTTTTCCAGTAAAGTCATCTAGTGATTTAGTGTCTTTCATCTTTAATGCTTCAAATTCTGATTCAAGTGTTTGTAGTCTTGCTTCTTTGACTCTGTCTTCACCTACAAATCGTGCTTTTAAATCATCCCAAATATCTTTAGCATTTGTATGATGAGCAATTTGAAATACTAGTTCTTCTGGCATGGCTTGATAAAGATAAGCAATAGCCTTTTCATCATTTGTATGATGAAAATTGCTTTAACTTTAACTGCCCAAATGGTATAGTTTGTAGAACTTAAAATAGGGCATTGGAACATCATTGAAGTTCCTTCTTCCTTTACAACTTCATCTTTCTTAATCATTGTTTGCTTCTTCTTCTTTCCAATATTGGTAAGTAATGTATGACTATTCTAACTTTAGTACCTTTGGTTTCGGATCGGATTTGATATCAACTCGCTTGTTTCGGATCAAATCGATGTCAACCTTGCTTGAGATTAATTTGATATCAGCTTCACTGACTTCGGATCAAATAATCTTCTTCTTTTGACTGTGACTAACTTGATATCAACTTACGTAATTTCGGATCAAATTAATCAATCTTCGGTCTTTCGGTTGCGTAGCAAATCAATACCTCACTTCTAAGAATAGTACACGGGTCTTTCGGACGTTTATAACGATCAAAACAAACTATTCTTTTGATCACAACAATAAATGAGGTCTTCGGTTGCAAGACGAATCAAAACCAACTATTTAGGTTTTTCGGTCTTTTAACAAATCAAACCAATTGTTGCTTGTTGAGAACAGTCTTCGGGTCTTCGGTTGCGAGACAAATCAAAACCAATTGTACGGGGTTTTTCGGTTGTCAAGCAAATCAAACCACTGTTCTTGGAACGGGTCCTTCGGTTGCCGGGCAAATCAGAACCGTTCCTCCTCTTTATTTTAAAGCTTTATTGTTTTCTAAAACATCTATTTTTCTTTACAAATTTATAAATTCGAGAAAAAACTTTTGGATTATGAGTTTAAAAATTTATAAAAGATCTAATCCTTTAAACGTTTTCTCCAAAAATAGTTTTTTTTTTAATTTTAAAACTTACTGATTTTTTCACTTAAAATGGATTGTTGACTTTCCTTAAAACTTAAACACCAAAAACTGATTTTTAAAACTTTATTATTAACCTTGAAAAAAAACAACGGTTTCTCCAAATCTGATTTTGACTTTTGAAAGTCAAAATTGACAAACAATTCTGTACGTAGACGTCTCTGTAATTCTCAGTCAGTTGAATCTGATTTCCTTTAATCGAATTCGTTTGATGAGTTCTTTCTGATAAATGGATATTTGATCAACTTGAATTCGTCTTTCTTCTTTGATTGAAATCAAATGGGGTTCGGGAATAAACGAAATCCTGATCGATACTTTTCTTTTGATTTTGAAGAACGTTTCTGAAATCGATTTTCAAAATTGATTCTTGAAAGCGTTGAGGGAATCGGAATGAATCGTAGTTCTTGAATCTTGATTTCTTGTTCTGATTTTGACGTGCCGGAGTCGCCAGACTTTTCTGTGTATTCCGGTCGATCGGTTCTTAATAACCGTTTCTAAGTTTCTAAATCAATTGATCGATTGATTATGGGATGTTGCCTGAATCAACAAGATGATTCGTGTTTGTTAATTTGACTTCCAAATCTGTAACTCTGTTCCTATGCGTGAAACAGGGACTGCCAAGTTCTGTGTTCCTCGTGAAATCGAATGTTTCTTTACACGATTTCTTCTTCTTCCCAAGAGCGTAATGCTCTGATACCGATTGTTGGTGGAGGAGGATCAAACACAGGTTTATGATGGATGAATTCAGAGAATTTGACAATGTAAAATAGATTCATCACATGTCAAATGAAGGTTTACAATAGTATTTATACATACAAACTTGGCGGGTTATCCACGGGTCCTAACCGGGTTACTTAACCACCAAGAAACTAACTTATCTATACTAAGCATAATTATACAATTGTCACACTAACTTATCATAACATGTATACATACTTATTAAATTTAGTTTAACTTTCAACAAGATATATGTGTGTGTTTATTGAACTTGCCCACACAAGTTGATGTGGAAGTTGGTCTCATAAAAGAATTCACTGTTAAGGTATGTGAAAACCTTCAAAGTGATAATTTTGGAAAAAAAGTTTCTAACTAATAGTGCGATTTGAAAAAAACTGAAATAACTTTTTTTTATAGTGTTCTCAAATAATCCTATGTCTCTCTCTCACTATACACACACATATGTGTGTGTATAACTGTATAAACATCAAAGGTATACATGACCCTCCATTTTTGTTTTTCAGCTGAATGGGAAAACGGAGTGATTGGTGAAAAGGTAATCTACTATATCTCCAATCATACATAATTGAAAATGCATACTAGAGGCGGGAATTTCAACCCATTTACTTATGAATGGGTCAATTAGGTTGTGTTTTTATCTCAAACAACTCAAATCTAAAAGTTTAACTAAGAGGGAAGTGGGTCGATCGGGTTTGAAGTCAATCAAAGTCTATTTTCAAACATAGAATTCCAAAAAAAAATATTCAAAGATTTATGTTGTTATTGTATTAATTTCTTTTCTCCATCTTAATTAAGGTCTTCTATATATAAAAAAAATAAAAATTGGATAAAGAAGATTAGTGGGTCAACTTAACCCACCCTAGCTTGTAATATAATTCGTTTCAGAAACCCATTTTGACCCATTAACCAACCTACTTATCTAGCCACCTCTAGAGCATACCATGGGGTCGCATTGCTATTTTGTTATAAATTTATATTCATGACAGGCAGCATCGCCATGGCTGTATGTTGTTCCATGGGGTCTCCGGAAAGTTCTCAATTACATAGCTCAGAAATACAATAATCCACCAATATACGTTACTGAAAACGGTATGTCTATTTAGTAATTCCTTAATTAATATGCATTTTAGTCCACTTCTGAGGCTTCAAATCGATTAAATGCATGGACACACACACGTGTGTGTGTGTGTTGAATATTCTGACACCCATCTACAGGTATGGATGATGAAGACAATGATGCAACTCCTCTACATGAAATGCTGGATGACAAACTGAGAGTTACTTACTTCAAGGGATATCTTGCGTCTGTTTCTCAGGCAATCAAGTGAGTTCTGCTATCTTAACTTTCTATTTATGACGAAAATTTGATTTTATTAAAAATATTGTATCATTATGTTGATATTAGTTTTTACTTATAAAAAATGATTGGAAAAGTGATGGCAGGCCAACCTGCCTCAACCCAATTTTATTTAAACCTTAAAGTGTTTGAATTGACCCGGCTTGGACCTGCTATCTAACCCACCAATCCTTGAACCTATATTGGATACTAGCTTTTCCAAATACCATCCATGATATACCATCTTACTGAATTCAAAAGTAAAACTTGAAATATTTATCCATTTAATAATTTTTTTATAAAAAAATTATTTTTTACATTTCCAGAAGAATAATGTTTTGCCACAAAAACGTGAGGCATATGCTCTTGTCTTGTATCCACATCATCTTCACTGGATATTTACTTGTTCGTTTGGTTTGGCTAAACATGGGGAATTAATACAGTTAATTAGAAACGGGTCAAAATGGGTAGCTTACAATACGGGTCAAAACAGACTGGGTTGGGTCGGGCCTACCTGACCCACAAGCACTTTCTTTGTCCATTTTATAGCGTAACCATTTTGACTGTTAGATGTAAAACACTCGTACACAGCACACACACACACACCTATGTTATACTGGTTCTTACACTACAAATATTTTGTTGAAGGGACGGAGTGGATGTGAAGGGATACTTTGCATGGTCATTGGTGGATAATTTTGAGTGGGCTCAAGGTTATACAAAGCGGTTTGGTTTGATTTATGTTGATTACAAGAACGGTCTCACTCGTCATCCAAAATCGTCCGCTTATTGGTTCTTGAAGTTCTTGAAAGGCGAAGAAAGGAAAAATGGCAAAGAAGACTAACTGAAACACATAAACATCAGTTGTGATCCATTTGCTAAATATAAACACTACCAAAATATCGTATTTCTGTACAATGTTTCAAAGTTCATCTACTTAAATGGTATTTATAAACTTTGCGAGATCATCATATTCCCCAAAACCTCAAAAGACGCGTTAAAGTTGTATTCGTGTAGGCACCAGAATACTAGGTTTTTGTGAATGCATGGTACTAGTATGAGTTTGTACTATGAGTTTGGAGTGATCATTGTTACGTTGAAAGGAGCAAATAGTAGGTGTTTGTGGTAGTTTGAAGTGATCATTGTAAAGCCCAATCATGAGTAATGTCGTGTCGGTTATAGTACATGAACTCGTCAAATGGATTATGTTGTTCCGGTCTTCATAGATGGAGGGATGATTTGTGTCGACTCTTTTCGTGTTTTCTTGAATAAATTGTGTTGTTTCTCGCTTAACTAAATTGTCAAATTTTATTTTCCAACATCTATCCTAAATTGTTTGACTAGTAAAATAGTTTGAGCTATCGTTGTTAAATATAGAACTTTAAGGATTAGCTATGTTTCTTAATCCAACTAGTTAAAATGATATACTTATGACATGTAAATAAAGAGAGGTCATGAGTTCAAGTTTTATTCTGAGCAAAAATGCTAATAGTTTAGCCAAAGGGTTTTTTCAACAATGAGTTTCCTCCTGAAGGGGTTGGGGGTGCGATTCTGGTTGGAAAGCAGATATGTGGCCCGATTAAGATAACACCTATCCTTCGTAAAAGGGTTGGGGGTGCGATTCTGGTTGGAAAGCAGATATGTGGCCCGATTAAGATAACACATATCCTTCGTACAAGATTGTACATTTGCTGTTAAAAAAAGAACTTTAAGGATTAGTTTTGTAGAGAAGTTATGGTACAAAGTGTTTTTTACGTGCGAAGCGTACAAAGTTATCACACAAGAATGGAGGTTACGGGGTGGAATTATAACACAAGAGTAATAAATAATCACGCAGGGATATAATTATCACGCAAAGGTGAAATTATTACGCAGAAGGTATTCTTGCATGATATTTCTATCTCTGTGTGATAATTCCATGCGAGTGTAATTTGTCTTGCGTGCATATTACTTTGTTATTGCGTGATTATTATTGTTCTTGTGTGATAATTCTACCCAAAACTTCGTATGCTTCGCACGAGAAATTAACTTTGTATAATAACCGGCCCCTAGTTTTGTAACCCTGTAAAATTCTAACTAACCGTTGGTTAGTTAGTAATTTGATAACATTACTGGTATGTGGAGCAAGAAAACTACGTTTATACGTGAATATACTCCGCGTATAACATAACTAGGTTCTGGCCAAATAAGTAACTACCTCGCATCGTAGGAATCCATTCTAGCCGTACTCCAGAAAGCTAGACGTAATCACTTGGTAAGGCCAAAGACGCCTTCTTCAAGTCTCTTATGCTCGAACGTATCGAGTGACTCCTTTTTATTCATTACATAAAGATAGGTCGACCCCTATGGCAAGAAAGGCGATTGAGACGAGTAAGGAAGCCAACTTATTACACGTAAAAGGAAATCTTTCCCATCCTTGAGAAGGGGCCGCGATCATAGTGAGGACGCCTTAGACTCCTTAAAGAGAAAGGAGAATCAACGCGAGTCTCTAAGCTTCACTATTGGGAACTATAAACACGAGGCCATCCCACACATACTAGAGCATCCGACTTGCTAGTAAAAGCACTTCCACTTGACATCTAACAACCATCATTTCCGATATTACGCATTCTTCCCGTTGGCTAGACATTTTCGCAAACACCTTGTGGGCGTCAACTAAGTTCCCGTGTTCCGATTTGGTTTTGTCAAAAATAGCAAACAAAGATGCAAATTTGCTAGCAAAGCACAAATCAGAAACATGAGCAAACAATATCAAACACACATGATCAATGTTTTCAGAACTGGATCAGACGTCGAACGGATGCTTTACTGGTTTGAAGGTTGGACCGGATTTAAGAACCGTATGACGTCATAATTATATATATAGTATATTATATATACATAGTTATATATAATTAAATATAAATAATTTATATATGTATTTTATAGTTATATATAAAAGTTAACTATATTTTTATATCCAAGATATTATTTATGATTCAACATCCCGTTTTTACTCATTAAAATAAAAAAAAACTAAAATCCGTTCGAACCGGTCCGGTTACCCGGTCTGACCACCATTTAGGACGAACGGACCTGTGAAACCACCAAAACAATTCGATGTAAACCGGCTAGGTGGCGAATCCTGTTTAGACTGGCTGGTCCGATCCGGTCCCAAGACGATCAAATGAATGATATATCATTCGTTAGCATCTATGATTTGAACACAAACAGAAAACAATCAAAATCAAACAACCAGTTAAATCAAAGTATTGAAGCAGCATCACAAGCAAATCAATCTCCTCAAAATTCATAAAGAAACAAGATTATATAATCTATTGCTCTACTCCACAACAAACATCTAATCACAATGTTAAAGTTTTTGACTATAAAATTGATAGGGGCTGCGCGAACGCAAGCCCCCACTGACACAAATTATGACGTAGGTTCGACCACTTGAGCCGACCTTAGGCAGACACCCCTCCTAAGTGCAATGGAGGTCATCAACCTAGACCATGAACCTTCTTGATCGTTCATTGACCCCGTCCAGGTAAGTGAGTAATAATATGCCCTCTCTTATCTTTTATAGTACCTACATTTCTCAATTGTTTTACCAATAAGCCGATGTGGGAACTACCATACAACAGAAATATATTCAATATCCCCTGTTTACTTTATTGAAATAGATATACATATGCACACTCCTTGACAACATAGAGGTTTATTATTATTATTATTATTATTATTATTATTGAATGACAAATGTACGACACTGTTTCGGAGAATAGATGTTATCTTAATCAAGCTCACTTATCCGTTTCCCAGCCGGGACCGCACCCCCAACCTCCACAGGAGGAAACTCATTGCTGAGAAATTCCACTGGCTCAACTTTAAGTATTTTGCTCAGAGTGAGACTTGAACCCATGACCTCCTCTTTATTTATATATCATGGGTATCTCATCTTAACCAGTTGGACTAAGGATCATTGGTAGAGGTTTATTTTATTGAAGTACACCTCGTAATGAAAGTATTTGTAAATGTTTATAGTAAATGTTTATAAACAACCCTTTCATCGTAAATAGTCGATGGTAAACAACTCTAACATCATTCACAATGGGTTCTTTATTTTTATCTATATAATTATATTAAAAAATTATATATTTCTTTCTTTTTTTAATTAAATAATATTTTTATACTTTTATAATTATTTTTTTCTCTATCATTCACTCACAATCATTTTAAAATATTAAAAAATTATAAGAATAAACAATAATTCTTCAAATATAATAATCCACAATATTTTCTCTCTACTTCACTCACAACCACTTAAAATCATTCCATATAACATACTAAACACATTTACATATTTTTAAAAACTCTACTGTGTATGCTTTAAAGTAGAACTGCTTGTTAATTTCAGAATGATTAAATGTTGAATCAATAAGAGATCTGAACCATTAAATACTGAACCGTTAAGAGCTAGTATATCGCTTAACTATTCAATGACAAATGTTTGATCAATTCAGATAAGAGGTATTAATCATTCAACATTAAACCTCTTAACGATTTAACATTAGTATAATGCTTAACCATTCAAAGACACATGTTTGAATCATTAAGACATTTGCTCGTGAAACAAACAGTCTAAATCATTAAATGTTGAATCATCCAAACATCTGAACTAAATGTATTACATATGATATAGTATATTGTATATTTAATCTCATATTTTGTTAAGCACCAACCTTGAAGAAGATTAGTGGATCGGTTGCTCTAGCATCGGCAGAATATGAACAATCTATTTCTTTATTTGCAGCACCTTTAGTCACATGAAATTTGTACAGGAATAATAGTGAGTACTAACAATATCGAATAGTGAAATTAGAATGATGATATTTGATAATTGGACGTGATCTAGAAGTGTTGATGTTAGATAATTAGAATGATGACCGATTGCAATATAACATGTCATAAAAGATATGGTTTTTGACCGATTTTTGTTTTTTAAATTTAGAGTTAAGTTCGTTTTTATTTCTTGAGTTTTGACCAAAATTAAAAAGATCACTTTACCTTTAAAAATTTCATAACTTATTTCAATTTCAAATTCAAAAATTTCATTAGTTATTTTAGTTTAAATAAAAAATAATAAAGCTTTTGGATTAAAGTTGAAACAACCCATAACTTTCAAGATAAACAAAGCTTTCTACCTTCTTAAACCATAAACCAAAAGATCATTAACATCTAGAAAGTTCAATTAGATAATGTTAATTTGAACTTCAAATTTATCCGTTTATCTTTGATTAGTTATTTAATCAAGTAGATATAGTCTAATTTGAGTTTGCTTTTGAGGTTGTGTATGGATATTATATAAACCCTAGAGGACTCCTTTGTTTCATTAAGTTTTAGTCTCTCTTTGTAACTATCGCATGCCGAAATACTCGATACAAAAAGAGTCGGGCGGTGTTGAGCCCCAACCATGTGTAGGTGTTTGTTTGAGTTGATCTCTTTAACAAATGATATCAGAGTCAAACCCGATATACAAGACGGTAGACTTGAGGCGTCAAGAAACTCAACAGCACAAACAACGACACGTGGGTTACGTGCATGAGTTCATATCATGCTAGTCAAGATATGTGGAGTGTTGTTAGGGGAGAGAACACCCGAGAACCGAAAAATAATATCAACGGGGCAATACACAAGTGGAATGTACAAGTAGGAAGGGCATTGTTTATTAAAAAGATTCAAAACAACTATCGAAGAAAACCCGATGGAGCATATCCGAGATCTCACCACAGCAAAAGAAGCGTGGGATACGCGGCATACACTTAAAACGATGCAACACTATGGTTCAAGTTTAATTGTTACAAGAACTATAAGATAAAAGTGAAAAAAACATCATTCTAACTACATTACTATAGAAATAAATTGACAGAGGGGCCTTCAAGCTTTGCCATCTTCAAGACTTCCTCCTGAGCAATTACAGAGATTGAAATTACATGTTAGTAGTGATTTACATGAATCGATACTAACTAGATACAACACTTTTGAAACGGATCAGTTTGGTTTGAATTTGGTAACGGGTCAAATGTTAAAAAGATTAGCTATAAAGAAAATTGTCAAATGGGTCTAACAGGTCCAAAGTGACTTTTAAGTGTAATCAAATGTTTACACCTAACCTTCAAGGGGCAACCTAGTAGTAAGTGCTTAATTACTCGAGGTTTTCCGCTTTAAACCCCTTGAAGGTCACCCTTTATCTTATTCCATTGGTAAGCAGGTATTGGTGAGTCCGGTGGGTTTTCTGGTAACAAAGTCTCACGGTTCCTAAAAAAGGTCCACCTATTATATCGTCTTTCTTATTTACAAATTTACAGTTCTCAAAAACCAAGAATTCATACATCCCAAAAGGCAATGAACAATATATTTTACCTGGATTATAGCAGTTATGCTTCCAGGACCCTCCTATTATAGAAAAATATATAAAATTTTCATTAGCACGAAAGCCTATATGCGTCACAAATAAGTTCATATTCTGGTGACAATAGAAATATTAGAGACCTCAAATTGTTTCTCCTCCCATGTTACCTCCTTCCAGGTTTTAGAACTCAGTGAGCTCCATGAACTCGGAACTCGAATCGTTTCCACATGCTGCAAAAGCCTTAAGCTGTCTGTATAAAAGGTATAATTCTTTACAAGTGTAATAATAATCAACACAAGGAGTAGTTACTGTATGCTAGTTAGAGGTAACAATTTCCACCCATTTACATATAGATGGGGGGTCGATTCAAGTTATACTTTATTTCTATTGGGTATAATAAGAAACTAGCTAAAAAAAGGAAACAAGAAGTAGGTCTGGTCAAACAGGTTAAGGTTTTCAATAGCCACTGTAATATTTTTATTCCAAATAGATCAAATAATTACTAAAATAATATGTTTGTGTTCATATAAAAGTATAAACCAAAATGCATATTTTACCCAAACCTCTGTTGATCCATTACTTAACCCGCCTGAACAACCCATTTAGCTGGCCTTAAATGCTACTCTTTAAGTGAATTAGTGAACCTTCTAAACTCAACAACATGCTTATTATCTAACTTTCTGCACATTTTTGTAGGTGGGGTGAGAATTGGGGAATATTATAAATTAACAATTGTGTTTTACAAGTTTCCTCTTCTGTTTTCCCATTATCTTTCCACAAACTGTGTTATTAAACATCTATCATTTTCTACATCTTATTTTGGCCAATGAGTTATGCACAATGGATGCTACAATTTCCCACTTCATAAATAGAACCTCTGGAGTAAAGGGCATACTTGTAATAAACGCTTCTTCCCACAAGTAACGTTTGGACCATGATGGCGCAACTTCTCGTATTGGGATTCCAATTTTCGAACATACCCTGTAAAAAGGAAGTAACGCATTCACAAAAACAGCAACCTAGACATGTACTATCTTATAATTGCAAGAGAAAAATCATCTGCCTAATGAGAACACGATGATAAAAAAAACTCACAAACATATGAATATATAGATATGACATAAATCCAACTACGGGTGTTCACGGTACGTACAACCGGTTTGAAGGCAATCCTTGGTTGAACCACTATCTAAGGTTTCGGGAATACAACAAACCAAATTGGTCGGTTGGGTGGGTCCGTTAGTCGGTCGGAACCTCCGGATTTAGCAGTTTGACAGTTCAGTTTTGGTAGTTTGAACCAATTATTTTTCTCAAAATTGTTAATTTTATTAATATCTTGAAGAAGTAAAAACAGTTGATGAATATGATACATAATTACATATACAAAATTGCATATTTCAAGATGAAGCGAGTGTAAATGTATAATAGAAAGGTTAAACGGCCGGTTCCAAGTTTCGAAAATAACTTACTCTATGACAACCTCGCGTACTACTCCTGGAAGAACACCATCACTTGTGGGAGCTGTTTGTAACTCAAGGGAATAACTGTATTTACTTTTTAGCAGTTTCTCCTCCGCACAACCACCGTCTTCTTCTATATTATCCTGCATGATAACAAATTAACAATTTAACAAAATAAATAAGCAGGAAAATAATTTAATCAAAGTTACAGAAGATAACTACTGAAGTACAAAAAAACAGCTTACACAGCTACACTTAGCATGATTTTGGATCTTTAAAGCATTTAAGGAATGGTACTAGTATATAGCTTTCCCACTGTATCGGTTTCACATTTTGTTGCACTAGTTTTAACCTAGACAAAAATAAGTTAACGGGACTGATCAAAACAAGTTGTTGTAGCACAGGTTGGGATGGGTTGACCAAACGACAATTTGTCCAAACTATTTAAAAAAAAGTTACAAATAATTAGTAGGCAAAAAGGGTTCAAGTTGAAACAAGTACTCGTGTAATTGTGTTACAGGTGGGGTTGATTAAAACCCAATTTTGTTTGTACTCTTTGAAAACAACAAATAATTTGCGTGTCAAATACTATCAACCAGCTAAAAAGAAAGAAAAGTCAGTAATGATTATATTACTTCAATATAGTATAATAATAATCTAAGTTACTGGATAAAATGATTTAGGAGGTTTGAATCATTAGTAAAAACACTTAAGGGACTTGCGTTTCGTTCAACCTGTTGGCTTTATAGCTAATTGTTTTTATTTTAACCGTATGACTCGTAAGGAATAAAACAAAATTCGCATCGACTCAATTACTTATGACTGACTGAAATTGCAAGCTATAACAGCATACCTTACGAGAAAGAACAAAAAAATTTGTCAAACAACCTCAAGAATCTGATCTCCATCACTTGATAGCAAGAGTTCAGTAGTTGATGGAGGCCTCAATTTCTCCAAAGGTTTCCTCATCCTGCTTAGTAATCATATTTTCAGATCTTTCTTCTCCTATAATGTAATGCATAAACCATGCATTAATCTTACTAGTAAAGGTGGGATTTCGACTCATTAACTTATAAATGGTTCAATTTGCGTTATGCTTTGTATCTAACAGATAAGTATAATGGGTTAAATATATTAAAAATTGCAAAGTTTATTTTAAGTTCATAAAACCTCCTAAATTGTCTTCCCAAAAAATACATAATGCTTGCAGCTGTAGTTGACAGTTTTTATTTATGTAAAAAGTAAAGATTTTGGACAAAAAGCGTTTTAAATCACAGTTCATCTAAAAATTGAACGTTGACCCGAACCCATTTTTAACATGTTTTCCAATCCATTTTGACCCATCTACTTATGAATGGGTTGATTTACACTTTGTTCTTTCTCTAAAGGGCCAATGGGTAAAACTTAAAAGAATAGTTATAGAGGAACTGAGGAAGTGGATCAAAAACCTCACTAAGTGTATTTTTTAAGCATAAATCTTCCAAAATCACTCTTATAAAAAGTACTATTATTACTGAAAGACATAATGTTTGTAGCCATATATTATATACTATTTATTTAACTAAATTTAAGATTCTGGACAATAATTGTTTCAAATCAAGCCTAAAATTACACATTTGACCCACAAACCGTTTGACCCGTTACCCAAACCACCAACCCGCCCATTTTGCAACTTCTAATTACAAGCTAGCTTATACTTACCTAACCCAATCCGAGTACTTTGCATTTGCAATATCCCTCCCGCGGCCCACAACAGCCAGATGAGCACCACTTGTCTTGTCCCCATATACAACAGGATCATATAAACTAACATGTAGATGCATATTAAAAACCTTATAAATATCTTCTTCATCTACCCTCTTATTTGAAACCAAATTGTCCAAATTTCCACTCATAAGAGCTGTGAATGCTAATTCTCTTTCACCTTTTCTCTCTTTCAGTGCATAGGGTATTGCTTTCGTCATTGAATCATTAACAAAAGACGGAATCATTGATTCCCATTCTAGAGACTTCATTTGCTGCAGTGATGCTGATGTTGAACTG
This sequence comes from Flaveria trinervia, assembly GCA_025506515.1. Lineage (NCBI taxonomy): Eukaryota > Viridiplantae > Streptophyta > Magnoliopsida > Asterales > Asteraceae > Flaveria > Flaveria trinervia. The sequence continues at coordinate 2,976,958 of CM046452.1, forward strand.
AATTCTCGCTGGAATAGAAGTTTTGGGCATGACTCAAAAAGAATCTTTGCAGAGGTAGCAAGCCTGTGCAAATGCCTATCATAGAACACCAATTCTGAGCCGTTGTTATGAGTTCTAAAGGTGGTGTAAGCACCTGAAAATGTGTACAATCCAATCATTAGTTACATTAATTTCAACTCGTTTGCTTATCAATTTGTCGATTTGGTTTGCGTTTTGTCTCAAACGGACGAAACTAGAAAACTTACTAAAAAAGGAGATGCATAATATTAATGCATATCCTAAATCCTTTTGTGCAAAGTAGATTGCTATTGTAATAGTATTGTTTTAACAGTGTTTGGGTAAACCGACTTTCATTCTGATTACTTAGTGCCAAAAGAAATCACATTTGGCCAATAAGGTCATCACTTTCTGTAAGAAAACGATTACTAACAAAAACCTAAAATCTCCACACTACTTCAAGCACCTATTATATGATTCTAAAACTCTGAAGTAATCACTTTACAAATCTACGATGGTGTTCATAAGCTAAGTGATTAATTCAATGATATAAGGGAAAATTTACCAAATCATAGAGTCAAATGTGACAGCATTCGATTAAACTTTAACAAATTAGCATAATTTCAGACGCAATCCATGAATCTACATACGAAATTCAGATAACGAAGAAGAAATCGAACAAACCAGGGTGTGATTCAAGCAAAGTTGTCACTGGAGAAGCAACGGTAGGTGAGATGACGCCATTGACGAATGTAAACATCGGAACAGACATCTGCAGATTCTTGATCCAATAAATGAAATAGTATTTGATTATCCATGACTTTTTTAAACAGACGACCTAATATTTTAAATCAACACTCTAAAATTCATATACATGTTGTATAACCCATACGCGTCGTATAGAGGGGGTCGTATAAGGCTGTATGTGTCGTATGGGGCTATATGTGTCGTATAGGGGGGGTCGTATAAGGCTGTATGTGTCGTATGGGGCTATATGTGTCGTATAGGGGGATCGTATAGGGCTATATGGGGCGTATAGCTTTCTAACAGCCCCTGAATTTTTCCTCGTAGTCAGTGTTGAAATTCACTATACGCGTCGTATAGCCCTATATGTGTCGTATAGGGAGGGTCGTATAGGGCTATATGTGGCGTATATCTCTGACACCCCCCTGAATTTTCCTTGTTCTTTTAGTGTATTCGATCATATACGACGTATAAGTGGGTGTCGATTTATAAATTGGGATGTCTCTTTATTATGACCCTTATCAATTGATCGATTCGGTCATCTTTAACGATTGCTAAACCTAGGGAAATGGTATCAAATTTCCCATACCCAATTAGTATACCTACTAATTTGGTACTCACTTTTTAATATTTTCGCAATCGGTACTTTCGGTTCGGTATAGTACGGTACTGTTATTTTAAATATTTTTACCTTCAAATAGCATACATGTATCGAATCGTGCAGTACCGAACATTTTCGGTACCGGTACCCAATTTTAATGATTTTCTAGATCGGTACTTTTGATTCGGTACTGATGCCGAACTCATCCCTATGTAAACCTATAAGACTCTCAAAGAGAGAAGAGAGGTGAGATCAAAGTCTCAAAGAGTTGCAGCCATGTTAAGAATCAAATTGTAAAAGAAATAATACCAGCCAAAAATTAAAAAAACGTAAACGAACTAAAAATTAGAAAAAAACTGTCATTCGGTTTTATTTAGATTTATCTGAATCTAATTTGAATATATTCAAATCAGATAGAAATACCTTTAATTTGGATTGGATCAAAATATATTTTGGATAAGTTCATAAAATTTTTAAATCCCAAAAAAATTATTCAAATAAACCATTATCCATATCTTTTGAACAACCTAAATTAAAGTGTGATTATAAACCATGACTTTGATAGTATGTGGTTCACTCACATTCAATAAACACGTATTATTAATTAATGAGTATGATTAGCTTAATACAAAGAAATAATACATGGATGGTTATGATTTGAGGGCCATTTAATGTTAGATCAAATTTGAACTTCTAACATTCGCCAAACTTACGATGGTATAACACATAATCTAAAAGATTGATGTACTTTTTATAAAAGCTAGGATTTATACATGTAGTGTTTTTACGACTAAAACAATCACATGAGTCTTTAAAAATATGTTCTTTTTATTTAACTGGTCATGTGAACCGGATTCAACCTATTTTATTTCTTTAGAGGCAGATTAACTAAATAATTAACCATTTGTTCTTTATGTTTTCTTATTGAAGTATTTCAAATCGAAAATCTATACAAAATGTAAGGTATTTTTATTTTTTTCCTATATAAATATATTTTTTCAAAGTAAATATATATAAAATTACATTTTTATAACGCTTATCATATCATTTGAAAATTAATGACCAGGGTTAATATAAAGGCCAATGATCCTCAACTCAATTGGTTCAGGTAAGATACTCAAGACTTCATTAAATTGGGAGGTCTTCGGTTCAAGTTCTTGTAACACAAAAATTATTTGTAATTTAAAAAAGAATTAAATAATATTAGTAGTAGTTAATGTCATTAATTAATAGAATAGAGAATCAAGAAAATTCTTGATAAGGAGGAATGTGATATTATCACGTGTACCTTTAGTTACTCTTTTACTATAATAATAAAATAGAATTATGATATTTGCATAACTAATTTTTATTACAAAAACAAAAGAACCATTAATTTACATAACTTTAAATTAGGACCAGTAATATTTAGCCGCTTTACATAGTTTATAACTAATATATGATATACACATATGTAAAATAAATTAAGTATCATCAGATTTAATTTACATCTATGAGATGAGATATAAAGTTTTTCAATGTGAATGATATATCTACTATTGTAAAAAAAGCAATTGAAACAAAGAAAGCATATTTTATATCCGCAAGTGTATCGTTTATTGAGGTTATCAGTACCTTTATCAATTGCAAATATACTTGGTGTGAGATGTTTTACTTCAATGATACATGTGAAAATAAATTACGTAATTAGATAAGTGATACATATATAAATGTTTCATGCATTTTGTTACATCAAAAAAACTTCATTGCAAATGTCTTGATCAAAGATGCAATGGCCCGTTTTTAATAGATGATAATCCACAAGGAACAACCATAAAATATAATTTTATTTTTTACTTCTAAAAACATCTATTTCTATTATGTGTTTTTAAATGAGAATGTATGCTGTTATAGTATTATGTTTTCTCATGTGATCTAACTCGACCAACTTATAATTCTAAACATAGTTTGTTAGAAATCCAAGCATCGTAAAGAGGTGATATTCCCATAGGAACAAAAAAGTAGTTTCATTACCGATTTAAAGGAATATTTACCACTTGTTTTGAACAACCATATAAATACATATTTCTTATACTTATACAACAATCATTAATAATGTTTTTGAGAAGAATGTCCAAAGCGATAGTAGCGTTTTCGGGTTAAATGAAACAAACAAGACACATATATTTATTCATATAAGATACATCAGATTTAAGTTGAATAACAAATCAAAACGGGTTGACATGCAATGAACACATCATAAACTTGTTACAAATCAGACGAATATAACTGTTTTGAGTTTTGTAATTCTAATTTTAAACACAAGTCCATCTTCTCAATCCGAACAAAAGACCCACCTACTAACTAGGCTCCGCCACAAAAGCTACTCGTATCTAGTGGTTGATGGATACAATGTGAGCTAAAAAGATAATAAAATGAATTGTGATATAATCATTTTATGTATTACTATTAAAAAAAGATACTAATGTTTATATGTTTCTTGTGATTCTACAAAAATTAATTCCATATTGAATAGTCCTCTTTATATGCAACTGTTTTATTTTCTTACACTGTAAAACATCATTAAGTAAAAACACGAATAGTTAATTAAAAGTTGTAACACGATGTCATTTAAAAAGTGACTCCTGCCCCCATGTAACAAAAGCACTAAAGACTATCGACCATGTTTTCACATCATGCTATTATGCAAATTCTACTTTGAGCATCATCGGATCCTGGTTTGAATGTTTCACACATTTATGCCTTCTTCTCTTTTAAAGAACTTATGGGCTATTTGGCAAGTTTTGAATAATTAAGTGATGAATCAATAAGAGGTTTGAATCACTAAGTGCTGAACCATTAAGAGCTAGTATATCGTTTAACTATTCAAATGCAAATATCTGATCAATTCAGATAATATGTCTTAACCATTCAACATTAGACCTCTTACCATTCAACACTAGTATAATGATTAACCATTCAGAGGCAAATGTTTGAACCATTCAGATATCTGTTTGCGAAACAAAAAGTCTGAACCGTTCAAACATCTGAACCATTAAGAGGCTGATTAAGAGACTGCCAAACAATCCTTTAGTCTCCATTCAAGATGCGGGAGATGGAGAAAACAAGCACAAGAAGTTAATTCAAGCGTTCCTATGCACCACAATTTCGACCATTTAGAAGCAAATGAATAAAACTATTTACAACAACAAACATCCTACAGTTGCGTGAATCATTGTGGCGATAAACGCACTTTCGTTTTCATGGCTTAAAAAGCCATACCAAACTCGTAGATACGAAAAAAAACAAAACAAGTATCCTGTGTTATGTAAATACTAATTGATAGCCCCTTAATAGTCACTAAAAGCTACCTCTTAATGATTCATAATCTTTGAACGGTTAATAAGTAACTCTAATGCTGAATGGTTAAGAAGTAACATTAATAGATTACCTCTTAACGATTAAGCACTATCATTACCTCTTATCCATTCAGCAATTATAAACCATTAAAAAGCCGCCTCTTAATGTTCGTTAAAAAGTTGCAAAACAACATCTTTTTATGTATGATGTTGGTGATGGATTCATGTTGCAATTATTGGCTAGCTCCTTGCTAGTGTTGTAGAATAATATCACCTCATCTTACTATTAAAAAAAAAAGAAGATAAAATAAATAAAAAATTATGAGCAATCATTTTATATTAAAAGAAATCACATGATTTATAAACCGCGTTGCATGCGTTATGATAATAATAATAATAATAATATTATTTAGATCAGGGCTAGAGATTCATGCAGAAATCCAAACCTCCGCTCAACACTTTTCGCACAGCCATTATCGTTCCAAATTTCACGCCAACTGACACACAAATCTCTCTATTCACCCCTATTAATAATCAATCATTCGATCCATCAATCACTCACTTCAATCAATCACACTACCTAGATTACATCAATGCCTCTTTAATCCCACCTAAAACCACTTCAATCCACCATCAATCAATCGACCACACACTCTCAATCAATCAATCAATCATTCAATCAGTTTCAGTTTCAGTTTCAGTTTCAGTTTCAGTTTCAGTTTCAGTTTCAGTTTCAGAATCTTCGATCAATCTGATTCGATTGATTCAGAATGTTCGAGAAGAAGGTGCTGATGAAAGAGGAGAGCGGGAGGGATCGGTGTGTGGAAGATGATGATGATGATGATGACGAGTGGGGAGATCTGATCATGACGCCGAATCGGCTGATTCCGAGTGAGTTTTTCGTGTTGAAAGGTGAGGAGATGGAGGATGATGACGATGGTTTGAGTAGCGGAGGTGGTGTGAATGGTGGTGATTCGAGGGTTAGGGTTTGGTCTGAGTTCTGTGTCGCGCCTGCGGAGATTAGTATGGAGTCGTTGTTTGATTCGCCGGTTATGCTGCCGAATTCGCAGGTAAATGTGTTGTGATTTCGGTTTATGTGTGTTTGTGATTCAGTTGTGGTTTGATAGATTTTGAATGTGTGTGTGTTGATCTTTGTTTTGGTGGTGGAAATTGGTGTTGGTGTTGGTGAATTACTGATTTTTTATGGGATTTGGTAGTGTTTTGACTTAGATGAGGGAAATATTGGGGTGTAACAACAAAAATGCTTGTTATAATGTTATGTATAATTAATTAAGAGTGCTAATTTTGGATTATGAAAGTGATTATTAGAGCATCATAATAAGAAACCTTAGAAACACGTTTCTTAAAACCTCCAAAAACCTTTTCGGTAAGAAGTATTAAAAACACCTAAAACATTGTCACATCATTACCACCTTTTACATTTATTTTAAATTATCAACCCACACGGCGTGAGAAACACTACATATCATCAAAATAATAAAGATAAAAAAAGTTCATTATGTTGAGTGTGTTTACACATACAAATCCATGTCAGAATCAAATCACTCATTTAGCCATGAGATAGGTGATCGAGAGTCGCGTATCTGCTTTTATTAGTGTATTAGACTTTTATCAATTGATAATGTATTGCTATTCGTGTATGTATTGTTATTCATTAACATATTGCCTATTTTCTAATTATTTCCTTTTTTTGTATACTGAAATTCTTGATTTACCATAGTGTGATTTTTCATATATATATATATAGGGATCTCCTACTACTGGAAATCTTCCATTCCCACCGGTGAAACCTGAAACTTCAGGCATGAATTCAGCATTTGATGACAGTAATTCTTTGACATGCCAGCCTAAAGGGAATTCTTTATTTTGGCCATGCATTTCAGACCTACAAAATCAGGTGAATATTATTATGTAATTGGTTTTAAAAAGCGAGAAGCGCACCGAGGCGACAAGGTCTAAAACCAAAGCGCGAAGCGTAAAAGCGGAGGGCTTTTCGTACGCAAATCGCTAAGTGTTTATATAATTTTTTTAATATAACCCTATAGGTTTTTAGCATCCCCACCCAAAATATAGCTATAAATAATGTTTATATATGCTTTAATGTAGGAATTACATGTATGTATAATTTATTTAGCAACATTTATAGCATTTTGAAGCAAAAAAACACCCCCTGTACAAGAAGCGCACGCCTCAAGCGGATTTTTCCCCAAAAAGTCACGCTTTTCTTGCGCTTCTTGTACAGTATGCGCCTTGTGTTACAAAAAGCCCACACCCTCGCCTCAAGGGTCGCCTTGCGCCTAGGCGCGCCTCGGGCGCGCTTTTTAAAACCAAGATTATGTATGCAATTATGTTTGATTTCAACTAAATAAAACAGTTAATAAGTTGACATGAATATGAATCTCTCCCATGCAGCCACCAGTACAACCTGTCACAAAAAGCTCTGCTACCAATATGCATTCTCCTGAGGGGTTAAAACCTCCCAAAAGTACAACCCATAATGCTAATGGCACCACTTTAAAACCCCTTCATGCTGTCAACCAAATGTCACCCATTATTCAATCTAAAGAAACAAACATGAGGAATTCAGAAGATGGATACAACTGGAGAAAATATGGACAAAAGCAAGTTAAAGGTAGTGAATATCCTAGAAGCTACTATAAATGTACACATCCAAGTTGTCAGGTTAAGAAAAAGGTTGAGCGTTCTCATGATGGTCATATAACCGAAATTATATATAAAGGAGCTCATAATCATCAAAGTCAACGCAATACTAATGGGTCAACAGACACTAATATTGCAATCTATCAAACACCAGATGGAATGGATTTGCCATCTTCAGCATCAGTTGCCACTGATCACTCTGATTTAATATCACAAAGTCAAGGGAAATCCATAGGTATCTTGGGTAATCCAGAGTTTTCATCTTTGAACACTAATTGTGATGTTGATGAAGAAGATGGGACCCACACTGGAACAGGAGATGAAGTTGATGAAGATAAATCAGATTTGAAAAGGAGGTGTTCTTTCTCAGACCCATGTAGATGCACTTTCTCAATTATTTTTATTAATTGATGAATTTTTGGCATATTTCTTTTACATTAAAGTGAATATTTATTTCAGGAAAAAAGGCAACTTTATACTGGATACAGGTTTGGTAACAAGAGCTATGCGTGAACCAAGGGTGGTGATTCGAATTGATAGCGAGATTGATATACTAGATGATGGTTATCGGTGGAGGAAATATGGGCAAAAAGTTGTGAAAGGGAACCCAAATCCAAGGTATTTGATCTTAAAATTTTAGAATTATGATTTATTCATGTAGAAGATAGAAAATATTGTTATTCATGTAGAAGATAGAAAATATTGAGCTCTCTGCAATGCCTTTGTTTTATGTTGTTGATTAGGATCTGACAAACGGGTTAAAATGGGTCAAAATGGGCAGAGAGGGCAAGTTGGCAACGGGTCATAATGGATTCGGGTTAAAGCATGTAGTTCTAAGTGCAAGTAGGTTGGTTTGACCTACAAACACTTTTATTCCTTCAATTTTTCAGATATAAAAAGATATATTAAAGTGTGAATTATGCTGTTGAAATTGTATCATTAAATATGAATATATTTTTTTTGTTGATACAGTGATTTAGAAGGCCAAGGACACAGTAATAATTCCCTTTAGGTGACTGTTTGACATGTTAACCCCTTTGGACCAATTTGACCCCTCATTCATTTTATTAAACATGACAAATTGGACCTTTTTGACCCGATGTAGCATAGATAAACCTTAGTATTATGATTTTGCATTGTAATTTACTAATGAGGGTACATAGTTAATTACACTTTAATACCCTCTAACATATAATACTAATTAACTGATTACACAAATTGTCTAATATAGCTAAGGCCGGAAAACTACCAGTAGCTTGGATCGTAGTTCTGTAAAGTGTTATGAGGGTAATGGCTTGGCGAAGACATCAACAATTTGATCTTTAGTTGATATGAATTGTATCGAGAGCTTCTCTTTAGTAACCTTTTCTATGGCAAAGTGAAATCGGCTTCTACATGTTTCGTGCCAGCATGGAAGACTAGATTGGCTGATAAGTATGTAGCACCCAAGTTATCACATCATAACACTAGAACAGATGGCATAGGAACTTTGAGTTCTCATAGGAGAGCTTCAATCCAAGTGAGTTCAACAACTATATGCTAAGGCTTGAGTTTATGATTAAACATGGGTTGATTTGTGCACCATTTCATCATGGTTAGAGAGAAGACCATGAAGTTCATTGAAAGATGTAGGTCTCTGCCGAGCCAAAAGTGCAAATTTCAGCTCGTTGTATTCTTCACGAAGACCATATAGCACTAGCATCAAAAGGCCTTTTTCTTAGACTGGTTCACCATATTGGCAAGTGCATTTGCATGTTCTAGTGCCCTTGTAAGGTATGTAAAAGAGGTTTCATCACCCTTCATCTCAAGTTTGAGTAATTGTGTTTTTAGGGTATATTCCCTAGAAGATATGTGTAGAGCATAGGCGCGTTCAAGAGATAACCAAAGATCTCTTGATGTAGTGCCTTGAATATGGGGAAAAAAAGGCTTTTGAGATGGTGGAAATAATTAGCATGTGAATATGAGCATAATTAGCCACCCATGTAGAATAGTTAGGATTAGGTTGTGGTGCTGGCTCTAATGTGAGTTTTTTTTCCCGATGATAATGATGATGATGGAATTATGGTTTTTGAGGGGCACGAATAGTGCCATCAACATAACCAATCAGATTATTTGTTATAAGAAAAGGTTGGATCATTGTTTTCCAAAAGCCATATTTGGTTAGAAAAAATGTAAAACCAAACTTATGAGAGTTGTAAGATTGTTTCTCATATGTAGAGAAGGCTGCAAGCAAGGCCATTATGACGGTAGTAGCATTTGATTTTGAAGGATTAAGGGTTAGGGTTAGGGTTGAGGCGGCGACTGATAAGTGGTGTTGTGGTGGTGGTAGATGGTGGGTGACGATTAAAGAAAGTTTTAGGGTTAAGGTTTTAAGCAACAACTGACAACGACTAGTTTGAGTTAGGGTTTAACTTGGCTTTGATACCAAGTTAAACTTTGTATTATGATTTTGTATTGTAATTTATTAATAAAGGATATATAAAAGGACATAGTTACACTTTAATACTCTCTAATGTATAATACTAATCAACTAATTACATAAACTGTCTAATAAGCATAAATCATGTTGTTAACAATCAAATGAGTCGAGATTTGTTGTCCTAGCAAGAAAATTACAAAAGGGATCCTCCACAAAATATATTGCTTTCTATTCTCATTAGTTGTAGCTAGCGATTGCAATTCAAGCTGAAACAGGTTTTTTCGGTCTTGGTAAAAATGGGTCAGTTGGCCTGCCTTACGATCTTTTTCTTTTAGACCTTCTTTAAATATTCAGTGCACTGAAAATGACGATAGAAGCTATAGTTTTAGAATAAGCATGCTAGGAGGTTTTATGCATATGAATACACCTGGGAAGGCTTTAGGCACATCCTATCTGTTTCTTTTCAAGTTTATATTTTTTAAAAAGTTATCATGATTGACCCGCTAAAGATAAAACATAATCACAGGAGCTATTACAAATGTACAACTAGCGGCTGCCCAGTGAGAAAACATGTTGAACGGGCATCTGATGATTTAAAAGCAGTTCTTACAACATACGAAGGAAAACATAACCATGACCTGCCAGCAGCCAGAAACAACACCCATGGTCACCTAACCATGGTCCATGGTCCAACCACCAACACACCTAACCAACAATTATCCAAAATCAATAACATCCCCAAACCCGAACCCCTATCTCAAGATCTTCATTTTCGTTACAACCAAAAACTCAATAACGACCGTATTCCATCCAATTTCATTGGAAATTTTGATCCGTTATCTTTTAATCCTGTTCTACCTGATTACCCAATTTCACTACCACCTGTGAACATGGCTCATAACAGTTATGGTTATAACAACAATGGAAAACATGCCCGCGATGGTCAGTGTTTTATAGGAGGACAAGTGAGGGACACTTTCCTCAAACCAAAACTCGAGCAGGATAACGGTTACTATGATAGTTTCGATGCATCCTTCAGGTATTGTCGTGCACTTCCAAATTTTCAGTCAAATTAAAATCTTAGAAACATTCTTTATTTATTTAGACTAGGACAGAGTTCCATATCTAACATTATTCATTTGTTTTTATAGTTTTGTTGTTTCATTCTGTAATGAAGGGATTTTGCAGCCCTTCATACTTCAAAAGCATAAAATCTCTTTGAGTTCCATTAAACAATATCAAATTTGCAGGGTTTTTTTCTTTTTTCCTATTAGTTTTATTATTATTATTATTATTATTATTATATTATTATTATTATTATTTAAATTTCAGTTAATGAATTTGAGCAAATTTGAGTTTGTTTTAGCAAGTATAATGGTTAGTTAAGATAGTATCCTTAAAATACCATGATGGGATGTCAATCATTCTTAGTTTCTTTTTAACTATGTGAAGTATCTTGTATGATCGTTATAACATAAAATAACATAAACTTGTTCCAACATTATATCATACGACTTGTTTTATTAGACTTGATCTATTACATTTGATAAATTATTTAGGATCACATAATTCTCTCCTGAACCAACCAAAGATAGGGTCAACTATGTTGTGGTGATCATCTCATGCATATAAATCGTGTGTGTGAGTTTGTTTTTATTTTAGGGGCTAAAATGCTCGATTCCTTAAAATCAATGCATCATCCCCGGCTATGTTGCTATCATTGCTAGTAGTTTTTAAATACCAAATTATTTATATAATACTAATTACCAACTCATAATAATATTGTATAAATACCAAATCATTTTTAAATATGTGTTTTGTTTATTTAGTTTTCTTTTCAATTTATAAATTTATACGTGTCTATTTCTATCTTTCAAATAAATAATATAACATAAAGTATTGCTTTTAACCCAATCATATATTATCGACATTAGAATTTTCTTTTAAAAAAATAAACGTACGTTATCAATGGCTTCAACATTCTCCTCAACAGACAAATTCTTGACAACATTCATTTTCTAATATAAAATTACATATGTTATCAATGATTTCAACGCCCTATTCAGCGCGCAAACTCCCAACAATGTTTGATGTATATAGATGGTTTTACACTCCTTCAACACACGGGTTTGCTACTACATTTTAGTTTTTAGTTTTTACATCATTTTATACCTCGGCCATAACATAGGGGTGATAATACTAAGTTTTTCTAAGGACACATCCGAGCAAAGCGTTTATCTTTACATTTTATTAAATAATTATATTTTTCATCTTTGTGTGTAGACCCACTTTGGTTCATCCTTGGGCATCCTTTCACAAGGACAAACTCACCAAAATTTTTTAAGTTTAGATTGGGTGTAGATGTCATTGTCACCTTCATCAAATCATCCTTATGCATCCTTAAAATCCATGTTGTAGAATGTCTAAAAATAATTGTGCTCGGACATGTTTCGCTTTTTCTTTCACACATTTTATGTTGTAACTAGGTTAGTATCTCATGTAATACATGAGTTGAATAAATAAAATATTAAATAGTTATTAAAAAAATTAATTAATTATAAAACGATCTTTTGATATAAATATATGATTGACATTACGTACGAGTGATAAAAGAACAATATTATTTTTTATACTTTTTTGTTTTTTTCAAAAAAAGTTGGGTTTTTAACAAATTGTTTTAAAACAAACCGTTTTTAAATAGTGCAATTTTAATAATTTATGTATTATAACTTTAAAATTTAATTATTTTTGTTTCATAAGAAATTTATTTTTAAAAGCCACAAGGTTTACAAGATATTATGTTTTTTACAAGTTTGATATATTTTTTTTGAAAAAAATATTTATTTTAAAAAAAAATATTTTTTTATAAATAGTATATGTAAAAAGATCTCTTTTAAAAAAAAATATATATTTGTAATATGAAAATAATTAAATAATATCATTTGTAATTAATGTGATATTTATTAAGAGAGAAACGAAAATTAAAACTTAAAAGCTCAATAATTAGAATAAGTGTCATACAAAAATCTTTTTTTATTAGTATTGATATATTTTATAAGTATAATCTAACAATACACGTGTTACAAAAGTCAAAAGTGGGATGTAAAACACATGTATCAACTCAGTATTCATTAGTATTTAAAACTAAACAAACATTGTGATTGATAATAATTGCAGTAGATTTGAGATATCCCTTTTTTCTGTCTAACTAAAGCATCAAAACCCTTTGGCATATATGTGAAAGAGCCATCAAAAGCAAGTGGTAAATAATTGGATGTAATAAAATGAATGAAATTAGAAATGCGTGTGTATATCTACCTTTTGAAAGTGGTTCTTTTAACTTGCTTCCGGTCGTGGTCATCTATATATTTAGGGGAAAAAATATGTGAAATATAAAACCAAGAAACTATAAGTGAAATTACATTTCTAACCTTTTAAATTGTATAAATAAATATAACCAACGTGTGACAAGTGTGTACATATGACGTATACATTATAGTGTATTTTATATCACTCGTAACGTGATCTTATATTACTAATATCTAAACTCAAAAAACACTACGTTTGACGCTTGAGTGTGTTATGTTTCTATACGTAATCACAATGCACACACTCTTCTTTCCGTTTCTCGAAGTTATAGGAATCAAATTACCCTCAAAATGAATTCACTCATTTAAAACAACTTAAATCAATGGTTGTATGGTATATAATGTTCAAATAAAATTTATCATCAAACATCATCATCATAATCTAACCAAATTGAAAGAAGATGGATTTAAACATGAGTCATCTAATATTTGTGTGACACACATCTTCCCCTATAGCAATCTTCTTTGTATTTTGGAACCGTATCCGTGATATTGATAGATTATTGTTTGAAGGCTTTGTTGTAGATATGTCACGTCGTATGTTTCTAAGAACTTCAAGTCAGTGTCTCGTGATTTTATGCCCGCGTAAAGCTTGTATTCTTCCAACACCGATGATAAACACCAATTTTGTAACTTCCGTAACGATCCCACAACACAACCCGTACGATGCTGTCATCATAACACATTTATACGAATCTTAAAAAAAACAAACACATGGTGCCTTTCTATGTGTTTTGAAATTGATTATCTGATTAGTACATGTCAACAAAACTGATTCTATAAAACGCATAATAATCCACTTTTACAATATTATAAAAAATGTATCTTTCATCATTTAATTACAATTACAACTTCAAACACCTAAAACGTACCAAACAACATATCATACACTTTTTTATATCAAAACTTATTATCTTCATCTCTTTATATAGAAAATTAGTTTTTCAATTTTAAAACCCACACCAAACACTCCCTTAGTTGACTTATTACACAAGAAACAAGTCATATCCAAGTACGCATTATTTAAAGCAAACCACATGTCGTAGTGTTACACCAACTTGCATTTAAGGCGGAAAACCGACACAAGTAACATGAAAAAGAAAAAAAAAACTAGTTACTTGTCGCGTACCTTCCCTTGTTTGCAATGTATTAGAACCGGATGGATTCTCACATCTGAAAAAAATATAAAACACACAACTAATTAACACTACAATTACTTTCCATAACAAGTATAATAAAAAACTTGTACATAACATTTTATACCGATCAAAAGTTCTAGGGCCTCGGTGATAACATTCCCTAGAACGTTTATAGAAAGGTTCTGCATGTCATATCACACAATACTAATATCAAAACAGACTATCAAAACTGATACTGTATTAAATGCGTACACATAAATAATATTATACACAATGTAGCTTGTTCATCAAGTTAACAAACAAACAAACAAACCTTTGTACCATCAATTGCAAATTGAAAGAGGCAAATATTATGAGCTTTCAGAAATTCAATATTCTCCTCAGGATAGGGCTCAGGGCACAAATATCTACACCAACAAACACACATTCATCATCAATTCATCATCGATTACACCACAAATCAAACGATAATCAAATCAATTCAATCAAAACTCGAAAATCAACAAACTCACATGATCGATCGAAGCTTTAAGGTCTCAAGAAACGTGAAATTCGAAGGCTGAGGGAATCCAGATCTGTAAACTCGATCTTCAACATTCGCGAAATTCACCGGCGGAACCGTCGTTTCTCCTCCGCCGCCGGCGACGGCGGAGATACCACCGTCGCCGCCGCTGCGATCGCTGTTTTCGATCAAATCCTTCGTTCCACACTTCGTGATCATCAATACCATCGTTAATACCGTTGAATCAAGGGGAAGAAGATGATGATGAATCGATCGATTAATGAATCGATGAATTCATGATGTTGAATTTTGATTTTGGGGGCGTGAAGATCAAAGATTCAAAGGAATTGTTCGTCTTCTCCCCCAATATTGTAATTTATTTATTTATTTTTGTTTTGTATTTAAATTGTGTTTTTTTGGGAATTATTTTTGGAGATTGTGATTCGTTGGGATTCTCTATGGTGTGGTGCTTGATGAGTTGTACGGTTGGCATTAGGTGTTGTACATGGTTTGATTTGTTTTGGATAATGGTTAAAAGTTGGAATCCTTCGACATATGTTACTTGCTTGACAAGTTATTGTAAAAAGATTGAATTCAAGAATATGTTAAAAATCAGTATAATAATATTTGGAAATTAAATAATTATATTTTGTATTATAAGTGGAAAAGCCTGCGCGTTTAATTACGTATATTATAAAAGTTTTTAAGATAACTATTTTATCCCAACAAAATTAGTGAAAACATTGGTGATATTTACAGTCGAAAATAACTTATTACCTATATTTTAGGTGGGGATGTTTCGTTTTATTAATGTAAGTTAGAGTTTCATGATCACTGGAGGCAACTTTTGATGGTGTTTTGTATGGACCGGAGAAAATTAATGGAGAAATTGTCACAAAAAATTATCATATTTATCCTTATTGAATTGTTAATAACCGACAAAGAAAAGTGGAATCAATCGCAATGAATAAATGACATTGAAAGTAAATCATGATTTTGTTTGGCCACGTGTATATCCTTTAATATTTTTATTATAAGCATCATATATTATACTTTATTATAAGAGCATAAGTAAAATAAAAATGATTAACTTTTTAAAATTTAATCATGATTTTTCTTATGAGTGTCTTAATTCATATGTAAAATTATTATTCTATCATTCTTTCATCTTTATTATAAAAATACAGATAAATATTAAAATTATTAAACTTACAATATGCCTTGAAAAAATATTAGTATTATAATTATTATAAATATAAAGATACATATAAGTTAAGTACTTAAATATTTAAATAATCTTTCAAGCAAATTGATATTTCAATCGCTTGTAGAGTGAGTTTAGTTATTCTTATTAATATAACCCTGCCATTAACAGAAAAACAGATTCTAAAACTACCGTGAAAGTTTGGACGGTTAGTAAATTCCGGGCCATGATGGATAGAATGGATAAAGCCATTTGAGAGATTTTTGATGAGAGCATTAAAACGAAAGTATTTGTAAGAGCGTTTATAAGATTTTTAATAGTAGAGAGTGTTATAAGTTGTTGTAATTCAACCAAAACATCTAATACATATATATACTAACCTAATAGGTGTATAATGGTAAAAAAACCTCAAAAAACAGTCAAAAATGGGTACAAACGGCTATATAGCCGTTACCCAACGGTTCTATTTTGAAAACCGGTTTAGTGACCGGGTTGTGAACCGGTTTGAAACCGGTTGGTTCAAATACCGGTTTCAGTCCTGAAAATGTCAAATCGGGGAGGAAGCGGTCGGTTAAAATCGGGTTCAAATTGGTTTGGGCCTACCCGGGCCCCGGCAAAACCGGTTCCCGAACCTATTTTTTTCCCCACCGCTACTTATAACCATATTTAAACGTAAACATTTTTTTACGAAGTCTTTGAATTTTACTACCGAATCATCAGCCAAGTTTGTTTTTAATTAAAAGTTTGAATTTTTTGTTTTGTTTGGGATAATGGTCAAAAGTTGGAATCCATTGACATTTGTTTCTTGTTGACTACGTTTTGATAAAGAAACATGTTTCAATTAAAGAAAGGTTTCAATAAAAGATTATATTTAAAGATCATTAATTTAGAAAAAAATAATTACAATAATAAGATGTCTTATCCATCTACGAATGACATGTAGTGGATTTATTCTTGTTTTAGGTGTAAGAGTTGCATATTTATGCATTTTACTGTTCTGGTCACAAATTATCAATTATTTTTTTGTTTATTTCCTTCTTGTTCATATATGTAAGTGATTATTCATATTTAACTTTTTGTAGTTTTATACAATTTGTACTCAAATGTTATTGAAGCAAACTATATGACCACATGAATGAATCATTACTCAGAATGGTAATTTTCTGTCATTTTTTTATTTTTTTAACACGAGTTTTTTCGGTGTTAATAGTCATTAGTCACTGATAGTGGTATGTCGTTGGTGCTATTTGTTATGGTTTTACGCCCCCGCTACAAATACTATTCTTATTCTAAAACGCATTTCAACTAAAATAAATCCGGCCTATAAAAATTATATACATTTTTTAACTTATAAGTGACAAGTACATGTGGCACAACATGATTAGAGCTTCCGATTACTACTTAGACCATGCGTAATGAGGCGTTAAATCCACACATAACGTCACATAATGCCCCAATCACCATTACGGTGGGGCGTTATGTTTAAAGTGACATTATTATTATAACGCCACAAATCACCAAATCCATAATGATGAATGAGCGTTATAGGGGCATCCACCATTACTTATGCTTTTAACAAAAAAATAATAGTGACTAAAAAAATAATAGCGACTTGACGCTGATATGACAGAAAATATCCCTTAATTGCCATTAGCCATTACTCATGGTCTTATAGCATTGTTACGTTAGAAATAACCCGTAATATGTGGCCTATGGATCATTTAAATAAGTTTCACCAAATGACATAATTAGTCCCTAATAGTATAAGGGGGTTATTTGATGGAAATACACCATAATTGTGATTAGGGTTTCCCCTTAGATGTTATAAATATAGGAGTAAAGAGATAACAAAAACACACTAATAACTTTTCTCTTAAAATCATCCATCGATCATTCTAAACATCATAACAGGAACGAATCTCAAGATCATGACTTCATCATCTTCGTCAAAGATCTCTATTTCCACAAGTAAGTTTTCTTATTTTGATGTTTAGTTTATATTAGATAATTGAATAAACATGATTTGGTTTCATACTTGCATTCATGTTTCAAAATATAATCACATGTGGTATCAGAGCTTATGTTGATTATATCAATTAAATCATTAAAAATAGTGATTTTGATAACATGTGGATTATAACAATTTGGAATTTCTTTCATTATTTTCTAGAAATATGTTTTGTAACCCACATCAAACATGATTAAACTAAATTGATATTTAAAACCCAGTTAGTCTTTGAATTCATATGAATTGTATGTGATTCAAACAATTATTATAATTTATTATATGAAAGAGCGATTTATTATAGTTACGATGAATTCAAGTGGGTGCATTTTTCAATCCTACAATTAAAATAAATAAATAATAAATAAATAAATAAATAAATAAATAAATAAATAAATAATAAATAAATAAATAAATAAATAAATAAATAAATAAATAAATAAAAAATAAATGTTGTTTTATTATGATATTTATTGAATTCATTAACATTTTAACTATTTAATGGATGATTTAGTTTTACATTATATTCAATATTTAATTTGTTATATTTTTCTTCGATTCACACTTTCCATTATTACTCTATACGATTTATGATTTGCAAATGGAAGAAATTATTTATTTCCTAAATTCAATATTATATTTTGAGAAATTGTTTTGCAATCATAGAATTAAACTTGATTTAGGATATCAACTGGTTTCCAAAATAAAAATGTTAACACCACTTCAAAATTTGATTTCAACAGTGTTTAATATTTTTACAAAATCGAATTGGGATATTTGTAACGTTTAATATATATTGATTTTAATAATATTAAATTAATCCATGAACTTTAGTTATTATTAATTTTATTTATTTACGGAATAATTTTGAATCCCCAATTTGACAAATGGACGTTTCGTATTAACAATCAAGTGCCATATTTTAATATTTGTTTTCACGTGGACAATGGCAACCTCAATAAAAATTAAGTGATTAATCCCAACGGTACGTCATTTAATTTGATATTAAAGTTTAACTTTATCATTTTATACAACTATGTGTATTGTCGAATGATGAACCCAAATGTTAGTTGTTTGATAATATACATGATTAATATTGGCAAATTAGTATAAATATTACAGTTCTGTTCAAAGGTGATGTGTCGTATTTATGCGTCTTAGTATAGTCATGTTCATAATACTTGGATGTTAGTCTTAGCCAACGCGAAGCCAACATTCATTTAGAACCTTACTTTAATTTGTTCATAACGCTTGCACATTGGTCATAACCAACGCAAAGCCATTGTGCAAGTTAAACGTTACTTTACTTTGTTCATAACATTTGAATTTTGGTCAAAACCAACGCGAAACCAATATTCATCTAGAACTTTATTTTAGCCTATTATTTTGGTGTTATAATAGGTTTTATCTTCAACGTATTAATTATGTCTGCTTTATTTTTTATTTTGATTACCCTGAAATTTAGCTCACTTTAATTTCTTTATTACTTGTATCAATTTAGCATCCACTATCACTCCTAACTTTGGAATTGAAGTTTTAACCGGGGCAAACTTCGTCTCATGAAGGGATTCTGTTAAACTTACTCTTGGCATGTTGGATCTTGATTATGCCTTGAAACATGACGCTCCTATTACTCTTACTGCTGAAAGTACTGCAGATCAAAAACAAGAGTATGAAAAGTGGAAGAGGTCTAACAGAATGTCTCTGATGGTAATCAAAAACTCCATCTCTGTTGCTATTAGGGGAGCAATACCTGATTCAGATAATGCTAAAACTTATCTGAATTCAGTGGAGGAATAATTTAAAGGATCTTCTAAAGCACATGCGAGCACTTTGATTCTGAAGATGCTTACTACAAAGTATGATGGGTTTAATAATGTGCGTGAACACATAATGATGATGAATGACATGGCTCATAAACTCAAGAGCTTAGACATGGAAATCAGTGATGGTTTTCTAGTACATTTCATTATGACTTATCTTCTTTCATGCTTTGATGCTTTTTAAGATCAACTATAACACCCAAAAAGAAAAATGGTCAATGGGTGAGTTGATAGCAATGTGCGTGTAGGAGGAAGAACGTCTAAAGCTAGAAAAGTCTAATGTTGTTCATGTTACCACCATTAAACCATTAAAGAGAGAGAGAAACTTCAAAGGGGAAAGCTCCAAAGTCCACAAGGCTGGTACAAATGCAGCTTCCAGCTCAAATGCCTCCTTTGGACAATCTTGCTGCAAATTCTGTCACAATAAGGGACATACCCAACGAGATTGCCCTAAGTTCAAGGAGTGGCTGGCTAAGAAAGGTAACCATCTATTTATGATATTTGAGTCCTTTAATGTTAGCGTTCCAATTAACACATGGTGGGTTGATTATGGTTCTATGGTTCATGTTACTAATTCAACACAGGGATTCTTTACAATCCGGAAGCTGGAAAGAAACCAAAGGACAATTAAGGTGGGAGATGGTGATGAACTTAACGTTGAAGCCGTAGGAACTGTAACATCCTGTATCTTTACGTAATTAAAAGTTAACGTCGTTTAATCTTGCCAAATATGAAACTCATGGATGCCTTATGTGCTTGCAATTAACTTTTAGTTTGTAAATTTATAGTTTCATTAAATTAAACTTAATGTTCAATAATAAAAAGATTCAAATAGTGAAAAGAAGATTAATAAAAATTAGTAACGATAATAATAATAATAATAATAATAATAATAATAATAATATATAATACTAGTAACAATAATAATAAGTCTTAGTAATAATAATACTAATGTTTAAAATCTTAAAATATTAACTTAAGGGGGGTAGTTGTTATTTTTAAAACTTTAAATGAAAGTTTTTGCATAAAATAATAAAGGTTGAAAGTTGAGGGACCATTTGTGTAAACTTTTGAAACCCAAACCCCTCCCCCCTTTAATTCCCATTTTTCCGGCCGGTCACCGGCCACCGCCGGCCGAACCTCTGGCGAGCCTTTTCACCTTCAAAATGCTTGTAATAAACTTCCAAACCGTTCCAATCGCTTCGGGTATGTGATTCGAACACCATAATGAGCCTTAAACGCCTTTAAATTGTAGTTATGAACCTCTATGAAACGAGTAACCGCCGCCCTTACCTCGTTTAGCCGTTCGAGCATTTTACACATCTTATAGACCAATTAAACTAACCTAAACAATTACCTAACAAATCTTAATCATTTGCAACTCTCGATTTCTCCTGAAACAAACGCGAACATAAGCATCGATCAGCATCTCCCGTCGCGAACTGTGGGCTAGTCGAACTCGACTTTTTCTACAATCTCACCCTCAATTGAAAGAGGGCTTTCGTTCATTGAGTTCATTAGATGCTACCTGCACAACTAATTTGATTAACAACGTCGTCTGAACATCAAACCTGCGATACGTGAGTCGCGACTGTTCTTGTGCTCAATCTCTATCGATTTTTCATGAATTCAAGTAATTAAACACATGTATACGCACGTTTAAGCATGGGGAGTAAAAGCCCCATGGTTAATTCGATTAACAACATCGTTTTATTGTTTAATTTGGGATCAATCGAATCTAGGGTTCTTGATTTGGTGGAAATGCATCGGGGTTGTGATCATAAGTTTTTAAAACATATTTTAAACGCGGCTGAGGCCATTGGTTCATTGGTTAAGACTCCTCCCCACATCCATGAGGTCCCGGGTTCGAACCCGGGCAGCCTCATCTTTTTTTTAAAGGGCTTTTTAGCCTTAAAATAGTTAAGGAAAATTTATAATAATTATAAAAAATGACTTTTACAAACTTCAAATATTTTTTAAAATCATCTAACTAATTTTCTTGAAATTTATTTCTTATAATATTTTAATATTATTAATTATTCTAAACAAATGATATAATTAGTTCAATTTCTTGTAAAATAGATTTTAAATATTGTTTAACTTATTAAATTATTATTTGTTCAAATAATGTATTTAGATTATTTCTCATAAGTTAAACTTAAAATATTGTTTTAATTACTAAATAGTTATTTGCTTAAATAATATATTTAATTATTTTTCTTATAAAATAGACATTGAATATCGTTATAACTCACTAAATCATTATTTGTTTAAATAACAGGTATAAATTATTGTTTAAATCGTGCTTATTTTATTTAATTATGAGACTTTATTACAAAATTATTATAAATATATTCTTATTTCACATATTTATATAAAATACAAATATATTGTTTCCAAGAAAATATAATTGATATCCATTTGTTAAATATAATTGACAAAGCCCCAATCATCAAATTGAACTTTAGCCACGTTAATTTGCTAAACTTATTATAATTAAACTTTAACATTGTAATATATATATAATTTTAGGTGCCTTGTGAAGAACTACATTGGATCACTGCTTATTACCTTTCTTATTAATCATCATTTTTACATTTGATCATGTGAGTATTTCTATACCCCTTTTTCATATTTTCACACTTTGGGGTGAAACATGTTTGCAGGACCGTTTAAGGGCTTTAACACAATTACAACACAACGACACAAAAAGAGGAGATTAACTAAACTTTAATCAAACAGTGAACTGGGTTAATCAAAGTGATACAAAGAGCACAAGTAAAGTAAGAGACAGAACAAGAGAGTATGGTTTTCAAGAATGCAGTATATTGCTTTCTCTATGTTCTATTACAAGTGTTTCAAAGCATGAGATAAAAGATACAAGAACATGAGATACTTATACTACATCCTACAGCTGGCTATACTTTGAAAGCCAGCTGGATACAATTGACTAGACACACAAACAAAATCAATTGTAGAGTCAAAAGGCAGATTGCCTTTTGACTTGTGACTATGACATGCCATAGCTCACATCCTTATCTATTACAAAAAGGATAAAGTACATAAAGTAGAAAGTATACAGACTCAAGACCTCAATGTACAGTTACCAAAAGCATGGACCTTTTCACCAACTCATGTAAGTTGGTGACTTGAAGAGGTACAGCGGAAAGGTGTCCAGCTTTACAAAAAAGTACATCAGAAAAAGCATGTCTTAAAAGTCTTCGGAAGAAATCTGTCTTCATAACTTGAAGCTTCGGAAGACTTTGTCTCTGAGGCTTCGGAAGACTTCATCTTTGGCTTCGAAAGATATTGGTCTTGGCTTCAGAAGTTTTTACACTTAGAGTATTTTCTAATGCATTGTGTAAAACTTCCGAAGCATTCTTCACTTCAATACTTAGTGCATGTTGCTGAGACACTTTGGATGTTTTGGGTTGCATCAGACTTAAGGAATCCTTACAAACTCCCCCTAGGCTGATGCTACCAAAACACTTAGAAGATCTTCAGATGTTGGTAGTCTTCAGTACAATCAAGACCATTCCTTTCTTCATTAGATGGTCAGGATCATCAAGAATCTCATAGTATTTTCTCATTTCAAAGAGATCATGCAGAGGTAAGTTGATTATGTCTTGCCAGGAGTAGACATTCTCAACACCTTGATCTCTGATAACATGCCATCTTTCTGGATTGGTAGAATAAGTCCAGGACAAGATGGGTGTCTCAGTTGTTAGAGGAGCCACTTGCATAGGAGTTGATTGGGCTACCTCATCATGCACTTCCTCAGGTTGATCTGATTCAGCCTGAGGTGTAGAGGTAGATGACTTTGGCTTCTTCTTCTTAGTCTTTGGTTTAGAAGCCATTTTCTTCTTCCTCTTAGATGTCTTTAACTGAGAAGACTGGTCTGCAGCACCATGTTGATCATCAGTGTCTTTCTCAGTTGGGTGTTCCTCCCTCACAGGTTCAGAAGGAGAGGGAGTTTGACCCTGTCTTGGATCAGAAGATGAAGTTTGCTGAGGCTTAGCTAGAGGTTCTGGTTGAGGTGTCTCAGGTTGTTCAAACTTGACCTCCACTTCAGGTGGGACTTGACTTGGAAGAGAGTGCAAGTCAATCAGTTCTCCACTTTTAATCTTCTGCTTGATCACCCTTATATGCTCATCCATTGTAGATAGAGACATGGGGCCAAGTCTCCTTCCGGAGAATCCATATAGCTTCAAGAAGCTCATCATTCTTTGTCTGTCAGCAGACTTCTTTGCATTCTTTTGAATGATGGCTCTTGACTTTACAGCTTCTTCCCTTAGCTTCCTTTTGGTTGTTTTTCTTTCTTTGACTAGCTCAAGCTCAAGTTGCTTTAGGTACTCGAACTCAATGAAGTCATAGGACAGGGGAAGAAGTGCATTTGCCTGATAGAAGCCTGTGGCACTCAGGTAGTTGATCATCTTTATCCTATCTTCTTCTTTATCTACCTGAGGTTCTTGTGGAGTCACATCTTCCTGTGCAGGACTTTCTTGAACTGGAGAGAGAGTGGGAGCATGCTTGTAAAGCCTTTTCTGTCTCTTCTCCTCTTTGAATTGGAGAAGTAACCTTGCATCCTCTTTCTCCTTCATCTCTCTTGACACTTCCATGTCAGCCAGTTCATTTAACTCTTCTAAGGGGAGGGAGATGATTTCATCAATATCATAGTTCCTGATTTGTAAATAGGTAATCCTGACTGCCCTTAACTCATCATCTTGAGTATTTGGTCTGGGGGCAGCCCTGATTGCAGCTTGCATGAAGGTAGATGACCCAGAAGAACTTTCTCCCCTTAGCCTCCTTTTCCTCTCTCTTTCTTACTCCTCAATTCCTCAGGAGTCATTTTCCTTTTCCCTTTGTCACCAACAGACCTTTGTGACTCAGGGTGGATTGAGGCTTGGCCTTCATTGCTTGGTGTAGCTTCCATGCTCTGGCCAGAGAGAGGCTGAGAAACACCTTCACCAGCAGGTGTTTCAGATGGAGTTTAGACCTCTACAGCAGTTGTTGATGATGTGTTAGGACCTGGTATTTGACGGAAATACCTAGAGATCACATGTAAACCAGATCAAATAGTGCGGAATCCTATTTGATTGGCGATCCATTCAGTGAGAACACACGAAGAATATCAAAGATTGAAACTAACGTTAGAAATCGATAAGGAATCGATCCAATATGTTCTATGAACTTGGAGAACGATTTAGAAGGTTTCTGGACGGCTAGGGTTCGTCTGGAATCGTACTTGATCGAGAGTCCTCATTTTTCACGAATTGAGTTGTATTTATAGGTTGGAACTATTCATCGTGCGATTGAACCATTAGTTTGGTTCAGTCGTGCGATTGAACCATGCGGTTGGTTCATTCGTGCGACTGAGTGTTCAGTCGTGCGATTGAGCCAATCTTATGTTACAGTCGTACGACTGATCCAGTCTCCTGGTTCAGTCGTGCGACTGAGTCAATCGTGTGAAGTTCTTCTTGTGTATGGTTCATTCGCATGAGCCATTCGCATGGGAACTTCATTAAGTTAAGTTTGAATGTTTTAGTTAATTAATATAATATTATATGTACTCATTCAAGTAATCATAAACCCAATCATTCAGTCACGACTCATTCATGAACTATTAAAACATTATAACCAACAGACTATCAATATCAGTTCATTACTCATACCAAACAAGATCTATTATATCACATATCATGATCTAGGGACATACATGTATCAACAAACTCCCCCTTGGACCTAGATCTCTCTAGTGTCTTGTTTTCTTCATTACCTCCTCATATTTCTTGTACTTGTCCTCTTGTGTGACTCCCGCGTGAATATCAAACGCGAAGCAAAGTCGTATAACATTTTGGAATTGGAGGGCTTGTACAATGTCTTGTGTGTCATAGAACAATGGCCACTTGTATAATGTATAGACATCATTAGCAGACAAGTTGGTTAGCCACATTGGGTCGAATACCCTGACAGTATCCATTTGATCCCCTTTGTTCAGAACTATGACAGCTTCAGCAGTTCTCCAATCATAGTACCACCATTTGAAGTGTGGAGTGAAGTCCTGTGGCATTTCCCTGAGAGGGATTCTCGACATAGTGCGAGGAGGACTCCACTTCAACACAATCTTAGGTTTTCCAGTAATGGCATCCATCTCAGACCTTCTAATATACCTTGTAGGTTGTTGAGGTCTGAAGTTAATCACCTAGTGTGGTACTCTTTCTTTAGGGCAGCCTCAAACCAGCCTGACATTTTTCTCGGGTCAGCATACAACAGCTTCAATTTGGCCAGCTGGTTGAGCTCAAATCCTGGTAGAGTCTTTAGATCATGTGGAAATCTAAAGTACTCTATGCTCTTTTCCCTCTTAACGGCATAAACGTTAAGATCATCAAAATATGCCCATGCTATAATCCTGCCTGACACCATAAGATGTTTCTTGACGCTGTAGAACTTGGTGTAGGCATCCCTCTTCGGTGCAGCACGTTGGGCTCTGACTTCTTTAAAACATTTAGCCCACTCAGCCTTTCGAATGTATACGTCATCATTTGGGGCTTGGGCTGTTCCTTCGGTCTTTCCAGCTTCCTGCTCCATCTTGTCTAGTACCTCAAACATATCACTGACTAGGGACTCACCCAGATTGGGGACCACATTACCCTCGTTGTCAGCGTACTGAGGGTACTCTTCAGCAACAATATCTTCAACCTCGATTTCATCAACGTCATGTAGTTCGTCGTCACTATTTGAATCAACTGTTGGAGCATCCTTGACAATGTCATCAGGATTGAGTCTGAACATCTCTGCCAGTTGCTCGTTAGATAGGTCGTGAATTATTTCACCTTCTTCAGGGGTATAACTCACTGACCTTCTGACAATCCCTTGCAGATCAAGAATCATTGTGAGTTGAGACTTGACCTGTTGAAGGGGAGCAATATCAAACTCATCTCTGTGGTACTTTGGATCTGTTTGATTTACACATTTCACACTCAAATCATTAGTAATATATCAAACAAAATGCATTAACTTAATATAAACATTTAGTACATGGTTTTTCAATACAGAATACAAAAGTAATTAAATACATAAACATCCACTATTTACTTTTATCCTGAATGCTAGACTCTTCTTGTGAAGGTGCAGAAGCAGAAGCTAACTGATCCTATCTGTTCTTTGTTCTCTTCTCTTGCCCTGGAGCTGAGACAGATTCAGCTGCTTCTCCTTCTTCAGTGTCTTCATCTGCACACCACTCTTCGGTTTTCTCTTCATCAGTATCACTATCATCATCATCATCATCATCATCATCTTCATTATCTCTGTCTCCATCCCTTATCTTTAGAGGTTCCTCCTTTGATCCTTTCAATTTTAGCAAAATGGTCCTCTTAGCTTTTTCAATCCTCTATTTGCTTGCTTGCTGCGACACTTTAAGCTCGGAGTTGGTCCATCTGAGTGTTCTGAGCAGCCAATTGCTGGGCCTGCTCCTCAATTACTCGATCCTGCTCTGCAATTTTATGCGATTGTGCAGCAGTCAGGTCGGTAAGCTGGCGGATCTGAGTGGTCTTTTCCTCATCAGCCGCCAGCAATCGCAACACCATTCTATTTAAAGCTGACAGCTGTTCCTCTACCCCGATTGGAGGTAGAGGAGATCTATAGGTGTGTGAGGGGTAGGCTGAGGGCTCGGTTTGGCGGCTAGTGGTGGTGGTGGAGGTGGTGAATATCGGGTCAGGTCTGGATGATAGTGGTGGTGAGGGTGGGGTGAATGATGTAGTGGTGGCTGGGGTCTGGCTTGTGGTGGTCGGTATGGTGGTGTCTGTTGTCGCTGTGGGGGAAGGTATGGTGGCGGATGGTGTGTCTGAAGAGGTAGTAGTGGTGGAAGGTATGGTGGATGTGGTAGTGATAAAGGTTACCCTACGCTTCTTCTTTTTCTGGCCATGGGGTTGAGCCATCCGTTTTCTCCTCGTTCCTCTCGAGGTGGATGCTCCCCTCCAATCCCGCCTGAGGACCCCGGAGCATAAGTTGGATCAGTTTCTGTATCTCCGGAGCCTCTCGGTTGTTCACCAACAACCCTCAACCCATGTTCTGTGGGAACAACTTTCCTTCCCACAGTTCGGGTCAGTGGCTCCTCATCAGATTCAACCTCCTCTTCATCGTTAAGAACAAAATCTTGATGAAATCCTGCTGACTCAGTTACTTCAGCAGGTGAGACAGACACAGAGGAACAGAGTCAGACACATTGCCTCTGGATGGAATAGCATCATCCCCACTGTCATCCTCCTCTGAATCATCAGTAGGGAGGACAATTGGCTCCATGTCGGAGTCACTGTCCTCGTGACGCCATTGGCGTCTCCCGGTGCCACATAACTTTCATTTACAAGTGGCCAATCAACCTCTTTTCCTGGGGCTTAACTTGCTTGCCCCGGTACACCACTATCCTACCCAACGTAGTGTCATCCATAAGTTCCAAAGTCACTACATCGTGACTTTCCTTGGGGAGCTGAGGCAGCTTCTCATTGAATATCATCTGAAGAAATCGTGGATACATACAAAATCCTTCTTTCCCTTTTGTTTCAATGTTCTCTACCAAATAAGCAAAGATCATATTAGAGAAGCTGAAAGGGTGGTTCAGCACCAGAGCCATGAAGGCATTCTGTATCTGATCTGATAGGTCATCGAAGCCACCCCTTCTCGAAGCGATGCACTTAAGAATCACATGTGCCAGATATTTGTATTGTGGGCACAGGTTGCTCTTATTTAGCACCCCCGAGTTCATGTCCCCCGCATACTTGATTCGGAGAAAACACCCTCTCACAGTCAATGGATGTAACTTAGTGGGGTGAGTAGAGTCATCCCAAACTCAAGGATTCTTTGGATGTCCGTGGCGGTAATGTCGATAGCTTGACCCAAAATGGTGCTTCTGATGCTGTATGGCTCACGAGAGCGATCCACTGAGGCTTCTCCCAGAATGCCTGGTGTAGTGATTTGTAAGGTGTGCAGGGCGTAGATATAGCCTTATGTATCCGTGAACGTTTGAGGAAGGCTATAATATCGGAGAACTTGGCCCCGTTCCGTGTCGTGTGGTCCAATGGGCACATATGTTGTGCTTTGGATTACGAGACCATCGGTCAGTCATTTTTCCTGAAATACACAAGACTTAGAACCATTAGTACATAAGACATGAAAACTTCTGTTCTAAGTGTAAAGTTGAAAGTCATTTTGATTCATTAGTACATAAGTCAGTCGCCTGTTTGAGACATGCGATTGAGTTCAATCGGCTGTTTGAGGCATGCGATTGAGTTCAATCGGCTGATTGAGACATGTGATTGAGTTCAATCGGCTGATTGAGGCATGCGATTGAGTTCAATAGGCTGATTGATGCATGCGATTGAGTTCAATCGGCTGATTGAGACATGCGATTGAGTTCAATCGGCTAATTGGACTCATTCGGTGGTTCAGTCGGTCGAATGATCCAATCGCAAGGTTCAATCGTGCGATTGGAGTTCATTCGAACGACCAGTCGCTTGCCCCCCTGTTCGATCGCCTGTGGGTCGAATCTTGACCAATCTAAGTCATATAACAGTGTTTAATGGTCCATTAGCCTCGTCTACTTGTCACTAATAACCTATTAAACTCAATTTTAACATTTTGCTTCATTTACATAGGTGATTAGGTCATTTCACAGTTCGGTTCTTGATTCAATCCAGTGTCGCTATTATAGGTCGGTAATGTGCTGATTTTGGTAGGATTCAAGGAGTAGTGTACCTGTAAAACGTCACTCGAATGTAAGAATCTTAACAGCAATGTATATCAGAATCTGTGGCAATTTTGACAGGGTAACGGTAAAGAACGCGATTTGGGGTGCTGTTGGGAGTGATGAGTGAGATGCGATCGACTGAGACCCTTAAATACTGAACCTAGGTTCATTCGGCCGACTGGCCTCATTCGCTCAGTTCAATCGGGCGACTGAGTTCAGTCGTACGATTGGCCTAGTCAATCGCATTCAGTCGGCCGACTGAGTCTCAGTCGGTCGACTGACTCATTCGGTCTCTTCATTCGCCTCTTTAGTTGACCAACTGAGCCTCAGTCGGTCTACTGTTTCATTCTCCCCCTTCTATTCGGTCGAATGGATCAATTTCATGTCCATTCGGCCGATTGGAAGCCATTCGCATAGTTGGTCGACAACCATGATCCACTAGTGCGAATGGGTCACACTTTGTGAGTTTACAGTCATTTTGAACATTTACTATTACGACCCTTCTCACTTTTGATAATAACATTGTAAGCTCTTAACCAATTCAGTCACTTTAGACGTGACCTTTTAAATTTTGAAGACCATGTGGCCATCTCAGACATGACCCTTTTTAGGTAAGTTAATTCCCTTCTGATTTCCCGATGTAGTCCGACAGACACACACATTAAAGATAAACATAAGAACTTAAACTAACTACACAACTAACGTTTATTTTGGACTTTTGTGAGAGATAAATCCCTAAGATGGAAATCTAAGGGATTTGATTAGGAGTAGACAGCTTTAACTTAATTGATCATATCTGGACCAACTCAATTGGAATCATCAGGAATATCAAATCATTTTGGGACTTGTTATTAAAACTCTTTGATGCTTAAATTCTCGGTGTTCATCCAGAGCGTTAGCAATTAAGGAAATCATACTGAAACTCTTAGATTTTCACATTGATTTGAACTTGAGAATGTAGCCACTAAGATTGTCAGTATGTTTGTCTACTTAAATCCATACACAGACTTTTGACGCAGACTGGTGACTGATTTAGCTTTAATTATTTCAGCTAACATTTTTGGATCCCACACTTATATGGTAATCAACATTCCAGAGGTTTTGAGCGGTCTACGGGTATTATTACAAGAAGAGACTATCTTAGAGCTTTCAAAGAGAAGCCTGTCCTCAGGTCAGTGCCATCGCACAGCAGAGAGGCGGCAAACAACAATGAATTCTAGAATATCTAGGTTATGCTTATCCTCAGGTAGTGCCATCGCACAGCAGAGAGGCACACAACCTATCTCTGTGTTAGAGCAGCTTATTTATTTGAACAATATGCACCAACACATGAGTCATTAGCTTTATGCATTTGTCTTTCATTTTTTTTCTTGCTTTGCTCTAATTATGGTCATCCGCACACTTTTGTGGCATTTAAATGCTCATTCCCCTTATTGGATATAGTTGATTGTGTTAACCAGTGATAAGATGGAAGCTCACAGTCAGTTGACCAACTTAGTTTGATCTTGAGATCACCAATCAGGTCTAATTGTCTATTGTGTTGAATCTACCAACATATCATTTGTGGTCTAGCAGCTCTAAGTCTACTTTCTCTGTGTCACCTAGGAGTTACCAGTTTTCTATCATTTGCCCTTTTATATTGCTTAGACTACACAGACTTATACTTTGAACTTTTGCATCTTTTCAAACTTAAATTTTAAAATCCCTCTTGATTTGTTCCTGTGTACTATCATATTCCAAGGTATTGAATCAGTATCACAGACACAATCTACTTATTTCAGCTAGTTAACCCTTATCCCTCATTTTTTTTAATATTAACTTGCTGACATATTCTCCCCCAAAATACTAAAACATTTCGGATTTAATTATTTTGGATTTTAATAAAAAGCAAATAACATGAGTTTAAATATAACAGACAAAAGAAAAGAAATAAACAGATAACATAAATAAAATAAACTTTAACGAAACTACATCGGACTACACGTTCCTCATCAGGGATTACCTCACTTTTCTTTTAACGCCGTGACCTCTAGCAAGTATTGAAAACGTGGTTTATCAAAGGCTTTTGTATAGAGGTCAGCACGTTGAAAATCAGTATAAATTAATTTTAAACACATCTATTAAGGTCTTTTCAAAACGTCTCTTATGAAGTGGTATTTAATACCGATGTGTTTGGTCTTAGGATGTTGAACCGGATTTTTGGTTACTGCATTGCAGCAGAGTTATCAACAAAAATAGGAGTAGACGAGAATTTCAAACCGTAATCCCGCATTTGCTGTTGAATCCAAATGATTTGAGAACAGAAACTTGCAGCAGCAACATATTCGGCTTCACAGGTTGACAATGCAACGATGTCTGCTTCTTACACTGCCATGTAACTATCTTCTCCCAAAGAATTGACACCCTGCTGATGTAGACTTGTAGTTCATTTTGCAGCCTCCATAGTCCGAGTCACTATACGCTGTGAGCTCAAAATAGTCATCATGAGGATACCACAACCCAGTGGGGTGTACCCTTTAGATAGAGAAAGATCCTTTTGACCCCGATCAGATGATGGACCTTAGGTTTAGCCTGATATCTGGAACATAAACATGTAGCATACATGATATCAGGTCTTGAGGCAGTGAGATACATGAGAGATCCAATCATTCCTCGGTACATTGGGCATCTACCAGATCTCCATTCTCATCAGGTGCTATATCTGATTCGTAGCAAGTGGAGTCCCAGCAGCAGAAGCATTCTCCATGTCAAAGCGACTGAGAATGTCTCCTACATACTTGGTCTGATGTAGAAAGATCCATTAGGTGTTTGATCCACCTAACCCGAGAAAGAACTTCATCTCCCCCA
Organism: Flaveria trinervia; assembly: GCA_025506515.1. Lineage (NCBI taxonomy): Eukaryota > Viridiplantae > Streptophyta > Magnoliopsida > Asterales > Asteraceae > Flaveria > Flaveria trinervia. The sequence continues at coordinate 3,009,369 of CM046452.1, forward strand.
TCGCACTCATCTCAAACTTTTCTTCATCACTGCTTCAACTCTTGCATAACTCTTCGTTCTTTGACCCGAAGATTATGTCATCAACATATATCTGTACAAGCAGTAGGTCACCATCCTTTTCTTTATAAACAGTGTACAGTCAATGACTCCCCTGTGAAAGCCGTGTTTCACAAGATGAGTCGAGAGTTTCTCATACCAAGCTCGAGGAGCTTGATGAAGCCCATATAACGCCTTGTCGAGCTTGTAAACTCTATCCGATGATAAGGGTCTTCAAACCCCTCGGGTTGACTTACATAGACTGTTTCCCTGATTTCCCCATGAAGGAATGCACTCTTCACATCTAATTGGTAGACTTTAATCTTCATGTACGAGGCTAGGCAAGGAAGATACGAATAGCTTCCATCCTTGCCACGGGTGCAAACACCTCATTATAGTCAATCCCCTCGACTTGGCGAAAACCTTGAACCACCAGTCGAGCTGTTCTGATAATGACTCCTTGGTCATCCTTCTTACATTTTAGTACCCATTTGGTGCCAATGACTTTAGCACCTTTAGGTCTATCAACCAGAGTCCATACACCTAACTTCTTAAACTGCAGAAGTTCTTCTTGCATGGCACTCGCCCACGCCTCATCATTTAGTGCTTCACTGACATATTTTGGCTAACCTGCGAGACAAAACATCGATAAGCACCATCATGAATGTAACCCTTCTCCATAACTGAGGCGTAATCAGCTGAGTATAGCTGATTTCGGGTTTGTACTCCTGATCGGACATCTCCAATAACATTGTCAGGGGATGATAGACGTTTAGTCGTGATCCTGGAGTAGTCGGCACAGTCACCTCCGAACCAAGTGTGAACATTTGGTCTGCATCTGAGGAGGGTGGAGTTTGAGGTTCCGAAGTCGATGGGTGCATCACTTGTGGATGCTTGGACTTTCAGGAACTGGAACCTGGTCCTCCTGACTGTTCTGGTCATCTGCTTCAGTTTCATCTTCAGAGGAGGAGTCACTTTCATCGACTACCCCTTCTGACTGAGTAGATGACTCTCCCTGTGTGCTAGATGGAGTATTTAGAATATCATACATCATCCTAGTAGCTAACCCATCATCCGAGGGAGAGAGAGGGATGTTGAAAGATTTGAAGAATCCATCATAATCGAAGAAGTATGCAGGTCCTTGCCTGTAGGTGGTGTGGTATATCTCTGAACGTCGACATTACACCACACTTCTACAAGACCCGTTGAGTTTTGTAAACTCGCTTGTTCGGTATGTTGTATCCTAGAAAAATTCCTTCAACTGCCTTCTCGCTGAATTTCCTTCTTGTGTCTTCTTCAGAAAGTGTACACGGTGCGCCAAAAGGTCCAAGATACTCCAAATTCGGTTTGCGTCTTTGAAGTAGCTCATAAATGTCTTTCCGTGGCGCTTGACTATTAGGACTCGATTCATGTATAGCACGCATTTGCCACTGCCTCGTTCCAGAATTGGATGGGCAGTTTCGAGTCTGCCAGCATAGTCCGGGCTGTCTCTATCAAACTCTTGTTCTTTCTCTCAGCAACGCCATTCATCTGAGGTGTGTAGGCAGAAGTGAATTGATGCACAATTCCCTTTTCCTTGCAGTATGCCTCCATCCCTTGATTCTTGAATTCTGTCCCGTTGTCTGAGCGTATTTGTCGAACTTTTAGCTTGTAGAGTGATTCCAGTGTGGTTACTAATTCCTGAATGTCTTCAAAGTTCTGATTTTGATTTCAGAAACATTACCCAAGTGAACCTTGAGTAGTCATCAGTGACCACATAACAGTACCGTCGCCTGCAATGCTCCTTGTACTAACTGGACCGAACAGATCCATGTGAAGAAGCTCAAGAGGAAGTTCTATTGAATGATGAACTTTCTTTTCTTATGAGACTTCTTTGTCTGTTTGCCTTTCTTGCAAGCTACACAAAAGTCAGGAAGTTGGAAGTCTTGACATTCACTCTCTAACTAAATCCTTCTGAATCAAATGATTCATCTCCTTTGACTAATGTGTCCCATTCTCCGATGCCAGGAGATGGAATCCTTCTCAGTAGCTTTAGATAAGAAACACTGAACCTCATGATCCGTTGTGGCAGCTGTTGACAGATCCAAGACATAAAGGTCTTTATATCTTGAAGCAGTCGTCAGAACTTGGTCCTCTGGGATCATATATTCTTTCTTCAGCACGAACACTTCTGGTTATCGAAGATGACTTTAATTCTTTATCACAGATTTGGGAAACAGAAAGTAAGTTGTTCTGAAGTTGTTGAACGTAGTTCACTTTATCAAACTTAACTTTCTGATTTCCCACTTCTCCCTGAGCAGTGATATAGCCTCCTTGTTTCCTGCAAAGGAAACATGCCCTCCTTTTATTTGTTTGACGTTAGATAAAGGGCTCTATTTCTTGTCATGTGCCTGGATGCTCCGCTGTCTATAATCCACGTGTTAGTCTCAGCACTATATCGAACACCCTGCACATACAAAGTAAATGAATCAGTTTAGGTTAGGAACCCAAGCTTTGACTGTCTTGGGTTTCCCAGAGGTATCATACATCATAAACTCCACCCTTGACCCTTAGAGGGTGAGGGTAGCTCAGGTTCCTTCTTGTTATCAGTATCAGACACGAGGGTTGACTTTTCTTCCATAAGCAGATTTGTGCAATGCCTGTTTATGATAAACAGTCGTCTGGCTTACAGGTTGGACTTTAGGTTCACTAGCTCTTCTAGGTGGAGTTAGAGAACTCCGCTTAGAAGACCTAGGTCTAGAGTCCAGAAGATCAATCTTCTTCCTAGGTGTCTGATAGACATGACAGTAGGAAGCAATGTGTCCACATTCTCCACGTTGTAGCATGACCTGCTATCAATGTATGAGTAGACTTTCTTGTGGAGTAGTGCGTGACACTCTAGTAACATCATCACTTTAGTTTTTGACTCTTGGATGTTTGATGTTTTCTCTGGTGTAACAAAATTTACTGATTAAAACCTGTTTACTTTTTGGTTAACTGGTTTTTGACTTGAAGCATATGAAAAAGTAACATTTGAAGTCCTTTTAGGTTCTGATTTGACTCTATCTGACCTTGACTTTAAATTAATTTTTTCAAATTCATTTTCCAAGTTAACACAAGGCAATTTACCCTTAGCCTTTGAAGTGGCCTCTTTTGTTTCTTACCAGATTCAGTAGATGAACATGAGGTGTCTGGATCAGTAACAAGAGGAGTGGTCACCACATGATCCTTGAGGGGTTATTATTACTAGTCTAGACTTAGTGTTCATCATGGTCTCAGGTGGTGGTGGAACCACTTTGTAGCTAATCCCTCCCCGTTATTCCTTTCTTTACTAAGTGTTGGACTATATGTGAAGAACTAGTCCAACTATGTAGTTTCTGTTTTAATGAATTAACTTCGACTTCTAGAACTGCTTTTGTTTCTTAGTGTCTTCTAGGGAGTTAGATAGTACTATGTCGTTTGCTTGGTTAAAAGCCACTACTTCGGTTTCCTAAGTTGTTTAGTCAATAGGTCTATTTTTTCTTTATAACAATGCTCATTTTGTTTTAGTACTCTATTAGCCTCAGTGCACAGACGTAAATCTTTTACTAAGTTATCATTATGATCCAATAACCTAGTAAATTTTTAATCTATGCGATTTCTAAAAGTGTCACAATCAGAACAAGCATGGTTATGAAAAATTTGGTCAGTGGTACTTACCTGAGTTGGGTCAGAAGAGTTAGCCATGAGTGCAGCATCAGATGATTCTGGTTCTGTCGACTCTGGCTTTTCTGTCTCTGATGTGGAAACGTCCTCATTTGGCTTGTAACTGACCTCGGCTGCAGTTGTTTCTTCACTATGTGACATTGCAATCTCACTGCTATATCACCTTCACTCGCAGAATCATCGTCAATATCCTCAACACTGGCAATGTTAGATTCTCCTGGTGAGACAAACCTGAAACTCCAATCCTGTCCTTCATCATCATGAGCAGTTAGAGCTTTTGGATCCTTGTTTGATGAAGTAGAACTAGAGGGTTGCTTGTCCTGGCGAGTAAAGGATGAGAACGGGTTCCCATTCCCCGTCTTCTTTGGCTGACACATTCTCTTTTGAAGTGCCTCTTCTCACCACAGTTAAAGCAGGTCACTTTACTCTTGTCAAAGCCAAAGGTGGTGTCCTTAGTAGCTACCAAGTTCTGTCCAGTCTTTTTCACAAACTTCTTCGCCCTCCGGACAACACTTGATAAAGCCCACATTATATCCATTCTTTCAAGATCCATCTCATCCACCTGCTCGTAGTCCTCATCTGCCAGATGGCAGTTTCCAATCTTCCCGGCAACAAGTCCATCATATGAATGAACCACTGCTGCTAAGAGATCCATATGCTCTCGTGCTACTTCGACGGTCACATTACCGATGTTCTCGATCTTCAGTTTGGTAGCGTTTGCTTCTGATCCAATATGATGGGTACATGATGACCCAGACGTGTCTGATCCAGAAGGAGAAGCATGTGAAGGACCTGACGAGCTAGACACAAAAGCTGTAACATTTTGAAATTTTGGGTTAATTTATTGTTAGTTTTGTTAAATTCTTGCATGGGACTTATAGGTTACTGATGCCATAATTGGTCTATTAATCATTTAACTTGAAAGATAATAATTATTAGATAACAATAACTTATATAATGATTTTAATAAATGAAATAATAACAATAAAAATTATAATAATAATAAAAATAATAATAATTTATTAGGTTAGTAAACTTAAATGGTTGAAACTTAAAAAGAAACAAAGTTCAAGGGGGTTTATTGTTAATTTACAAACTTTAATACAAAAGTTTAAGCATAAAATAATAATAAGTTAAACTACAGGGGTCGAATTGTAACTTTAAAAGTTACAACCCAACCCCCGCCCACTCTTAAACCCGTGAATCCGGCGAGAGCTCCGGCCATTCTCCGGCCGAGCTCCGGCGGCTTCAAATCAACCGTTTTCTTCAAATCTTAACCAAAACCGACCCAAATCATTCTTTCTGCAGGTTTCGAACTTAAATGCCTGATTTAATTGAGTTAAACCATCGGTTACTACTCGAATCATCGAGTAACCGAGGCTATCTAATGCAAAGAACCGTTTGAGCGTTTAAGGCTAATAATGATCAAATTAACTAAACTTAAACGAACTTTTGTCTGATACTAATCATTACAACTCCCAATTTCATCTGAATCAAACGCAAGCATAAGCATTCGATCATCACTTTTTTCGCGAACCTGCAACTACTCGAATATCACCTTCTGAACATCAAAACTCAAAATCAACATAGGGCTTCTCATCATTTAGCTTACTCGAAGCTTTCTGTGAAACGAATTGGAGTTTCATCATCGATTATAGCCTAAACGAATCGCAACACAATCACGGCTGTTCTTCGAGTGTTCATCATTGAATCGTGCGAAATTCGGGTAATTGAACATACATACATACTCGATTTCAGTTGGGGAATAAAAGCCCTAACGATTATTTGTTCAAAAACATCATTTGATGCTTCAATTTGGGGGACGATTGAACCTAGGGTTCATACGATTTGGGGGATTTGGTGCTTGGTGTTTTTGGGTTTTAAAACGGGATTATGACCGCGGCTGAGAGCCTTGGTTCACTGGTTACCACTCACTTCGTGTACGAGAGGTCCCGGGTTCGAACCCGGCGACCTCCAATATAATTTTTTGGGCTTTTCAGCCTTTAAAAAAATATTTAAAATTTTCTGAAAACTATAATAAAAATGTTTTGTAAATTTTGTTATTTTTAAAGCTATCCTATATTTTCTATAAATTTATCACTTTAACCACCTTAACAATTTTCTTATAAAATAAAATTAGCAAAGTATATTTTTAAAATTAGACTTTATATAATATTGGTAAATCATTTAATTATTTGGACACTACAATTATGGATTAATCATGATAATTATAGAAATTATATATTTTATAATTAACCTTCACGAATTAATATAAAGGATTTAATTCCTTAAAAATTTGATACATGACATTTTCTTGGACTAAAACATATATATGATTTCACTAACCAACGTCATCAAATTATTAAGACCCTCAAATACCAAATTGAAACCCTAGCCTCGTTTAACCATTAATTAGATTATTAAATTGTAACCTTGTAATATATATTTTGTTTTAGGTGCATTGTGAAAGATTACGTTGAATCGTTGCTTATTATTATTCATATTAATCATCAAATATATACTATTTGATCAAGTGAGTATTCTATACCCTTTTTTTTCCTATTTTCACACTTTGGGGTGAAACATGTTAACTTATACTATTGCACTCATAGACTTATTTGAGACTTGTAAACTTTATGGCAATCCATCATGTTAAGTTGTGGTTAGTTGAACTTTTGTGATTACCATGTTATGGCGTTATACGTGCAATCATTAACTATTGCTAGCCCAGCGAAGTCATAGATCTGTGGGTAAGACAAGCCTGCTTGGTTGATCCAAGTACACTTAGCTGATCGTATATACTTTTAACGTTTGAGACTTGTAAAACATTGTCAAGGTTTGATTGTTGCATGGACCATAGCATCCCTAATCACTATATTCACTAACTTATGACTTGAATTGCCATCTTTTATATACTTATGTATTGAAAACTATGGAATGCTCACCAACATTTTTTTTATGTTGACTTTTTATTTTTAACATGTTTCAGGAAACGCCCAAGTTTGATTCCTACACATTGAAGCTTGCACAATCTAGGAATGGACCTAGATTAATAAATAAAATAGAATGAATTGTTACATTCTATGTTATGCTTTTATTTCCTTTGAAACTTATGTTTGTAATGTGACAATTGAAACTTATGTTTAAATTATATTTGGATTATTTAATAGCGTTATGTGGCTGTGAACGATCTTAACTCTCACTCCTCGACGTTTCCGCCGTCAAGGTTGGGGTGTGACAAAAGCAGTCTGGAGGGGTGCTCCAGATGTCTTAGCTTGAGGCGTGGCATTGTATAAAGCTGGATTTTGTGTGTACGAGGACTTCTGAGCTCTATACTTCATCCTTAGTGCTTCTTCTCGCAACTTAAGAATGAAGTCATTTATATCCAGCTTTACAAGGATTCCATTCTGTCTTAGGTTAGACACGAATGTAGCCCACTTATCAGGCAACCCGTCTGCGAAGTTGCTTACTTTCTCTTCCATGGTAGTAGCCACTCCATGTGTATGCAATTCGCTCATCAAATGGTAGAATCTATCTATGACTTCGTCCAAACTTTCATTACCAGTTGATGAGAAGTTATCGAATTCCTTCTTTAACTCCTTTGCCTTGATTGCCTTCAATGATGCATTACCATCATATCTCTTCTCTAGCGCATCCCACAGTTTCTTGGACTGCTTGTTCTCTGAATACTGGTGGAATATGTCTTTGGGGATAGACTGAGTGATCAATGCATAAACTCTTTTCTCTGCATTGTACTTTACTTTCTGTGCGTCTGTCATCCTGCTTAATGTTAGTTTAACTCCATCAGCTCCCACTGGTGTACTATAACCTATCTCAATGGCTTCCCACAGATTAGGATCTACTCCATTAAGGTAGATCTCAAAACGTTGTTTCCAGTGGGGAAACTCATCTAAAGTCAAAAGCTTTGGTGGTTTATTGTGATTCCCCACCTCACTCTCAAGCAACAACAGGTTCTGTATCCTTGAGTCCTTCCCAGCAGTAAAGGCTGACATCTGATCTTCCATGACGAATAAACTTATAATCTAATCAAACAAACTTTCACTGATGCGACTGAAGGATGCGAATGAGCTAATCGTGCGTATAAGCTCTGCGATTGGTTCAATCGTGCGAATGAATTGGGCGATTGGTTCAGTCGTGCGAATGAATCTGGTGCGTATGAGCTATGCGAACGAACGGTTCAGTCGGCCGAATGAAGGTGCGACTAGGTCCAATCGTGCGTATGAGCAATGCAAATGGAGTCCAGTCGTACGAATGAGTCACTCGTGCGACTGAAGCTGCTGTTTTGCGAAAATTTCTAGGTTTGACGGGTTTCAGCCGTAAAAATTCGAAATTTCACAAGTTCTAATCACCTAAGTCTGTAGAAACCAAACGTCGATGAGCAGGGAACTTCCAAGATCACTTTTGATGCTAAAGATTGCGTTTTTTAATGTAAAAACACAAACTTTTATGCAATCTTGATTGAATCAACACGTAATCAAGAGCCAATGGCTCTGATACCACTTGTTAGGACCTGGTATTTGACGGAAATACCTAGAGATCACGTGTAAACCAGATCAAATAGTGCGGAATCCTATTTGATTGGCGATCCAATCAGTGAGAACACACGAAGAATCAATCAAGATTGAAACTAACGTTAGAAATCGATAAGGAATCGATCTAATATGTTCTATGAACTTGGAGAACGATTTAGAAGGTTTCTGGACGGCTAGGGTTCGTCTGGAATCGTACTTGATCGAGAGTCCTCATTTTTCACGAATTGAGTTGTATTTATAGGTTGGCACTATTCAATCGTGCGACTGAACCATTAGTTTGGTTCAGTCGTGCGATTGAACCATGCGGTTGGTTCATTCGTGCGACTGAGTGTTCAGTCGTGCGATTGAGCCAATCTTATGTTACAGTCGTACGACTGATCCAGTCTCCTGGTTCAGTCGTGCGACTGAGTCAATCGTGTGAAGTTCTTCATGTGTATGGTTCATTCGCATGAGCCATTCGCATGGGAACTTCATTAAGTTAAGTTTGAATGTTTTAGTTAATTAATATAATATTATATGTACTCATTCAAGTAATCATAAACCCAATCAATTCAGTCACGACTCATTCATGAACTATTAAAACATTATAACCAACAGACTATCAATATCAGTTCATTACTCATACCAAACAAGATCTATTATATCACATATCATGATCTAGGGACATACATGTATCAACATGATGAGACAGGGGTCTCAGGTTCTGCCACTGGGCCTTCAGTCAAGGTTTCCCCTATGAAACTAATGTTAGGGTCCACCTCAACATCCAGTTGACCGATAACATTGCCTGATTGCCTATGTCTCCTTCTTAGAGTAAACTCTGCAAGGATCCTTTATTGGATTCTTTGAGCCAGCCTGTCAGCTTGTCTTGAATTGCTTGGATTGACAAGTGGCGTGTTGACTAAATCCAATCTTTCATAGAAGCTCAGGCTTTGGAACTGAAAAACTTCTTGTTGGCCTTGAACTCTGTGAAGTATAAGGGCTCTTCTATCCTCATCATACCTCCACCTTATGATGTAGTTGCCAGTTCCTTGTGGTGGAGATGAGACAGCCCTTGGTATACCTTCCTCAAAGAGACTCCTGATAATTGAGTCTATAGAGTCCATATTAATGTGAACTTGAGGAAGTTGCTGAGAATGCACAACAGCAAGTGAGGATGGTGAGTCCTCTATGTCCATTCTCTTTGAAGAACTCCCAGGTTCTGTGGTTGTAACAACTTTCTCCCCCTTTTTGGTAGCAGCACCCACTTGCATAGGTGAGCTGGAGGATAAGTCAATTACTTCCACAGGTTCTTGTGTTCCTGGTTGAGTTGTCCTTAAAGGTCTCTCAGCTAGTTGTTCCTGCAGATATGAAATCTGAAGTTGCTGATCATTGACCTGGTTTTGTAAGGTAGTCACCTGAGATTCCAAGTGACTAACCTTAGAGACTAAATAGGTGCATGTTTTTGACAATTTCTGCACCTTTAGTCTCAAATTCCCCTCATCTTCATCAGAAGAATCAGCGGGGGATAAGATGATTGGACCAAAGTCCTCTCGCTCACCACCAGCTTGAGTTTCTTGGCTGCTGGTTTTCCTCTGCTCACTGGCAGCCTTAGTTGAGATGCCAGGGAGCTGAGTTGCCATGGTGGAGGTCTTAATGATGTAATCACTTTCAAAAGTGAGAGCCTCTTCCATATGGACATCCTGAACAAGTTCAGAAGTGTCCACCTCAGTAATAGGTGACTGATATGGGATAGACTGAGGAGAGTCAGAGGTACTCATCTCTCTTTGAGTAGGGGATGGGAAGAGAGACTCATGGTACTCAGTGAATCCTAAGTCTTCATCAGTATAGAAGGATAGGTTGGGAATTGGTTGGTTGAGATCCAAAGGCTGGGGATGGTAGCTGTCCCTAAAGGTTGTTACTTGAGTGTTGAGACTCAGAGTGAAGGCTTAAGGCTGTTGGGCTAGTGAGCTCATCAGGCTGAGCATGAGGAACCTCAGCACTGGTTCTTGGAAAAATGGGAGTGGTCTGCTCCTCAGGAGAAGTGGGAGCTCCAGTATCCACTTCTTCCTGTATGAGTGAGTATATGGGTGCCTCCTCAGACTAAATAGTCTGAGCAGGGGTTCGTTTGTATTTTCTTTGGTAGGTGATGGATATTTGGGGCTGTGTAGGTGGTTGGAAAGCAGCAGGTGTGGGTTCAACACTAGCTTGTGCTGCTAGGTTGTCACCTTGAGCAATGAGCTCTAACATTTTTGGGACTAGGGCTGTTTCTACCCCTGAGAAGCCTATAGTGGGCTTCTTCATTATTTTAAAGATGTCGGGCTTCATTTGTCCCAATTTAAGAATATTACTTGTTTCCCTCAACTGTGAGCCCAGTTCACAGTTGAGAATGTGTTGAACATATCTAGGAAACATGTAATACTCTAAGGAGTCTAAGTTTGCAAGTAAATTAGTATAAACAAATTGTGAATACCTGAACTTGACCCCCTGAACCATTCCATGAACTATAAAGGAGAGATCCTCAGGAATCTGGTCCCATCCACCATGCTTGTTTGATAAGCTGTGGATAACCACGTGGAGCAGGTATTTCCACTGGGATGAGACCTTCCCTTTCCTGAAGGTCTTTACAGAGAAATCTTCTTCGTAGCCCATCTGCTCAACGAATGATTTACAGCTTCCTTTGGGAAGACACCTCACCTTCTTCATCATCCAGCTGAAGATGTCGGTTGATGATGGCCGGAGTGATGAAGATTGTTCTCCCTTGCACTGTGGCAGACAGTGCCTTCTCCCCGTCCATAATGACCTCTTGGCAGGTCTTCCAGAATTCAAGCAACTGATCCTCATAGAGTGGAGGATCAATGGTTAGGGAGGTAAGTAGTGAGATAGAGACAAGAAACGGCAAACCTCTAAGAAATGAGGATCTTTCTCAGAGCATAACAGAGCAACTTGATTATGTGTCTGTGTAACTGCATGGTAAAGTTGGGATCATTTCTGTGAGCAAGGTTAGCCATTATGAGGTAGCTTAGAGATGAAGAAGAAATTTCAGAGAGAAGATTTTAGGTTTTAGGTTTGGATGAAAAGCAGATGAGAGACGAGGGGGAAACCGTTGGGTTTATATGAGAGAGAGGGATTTCAGATAAAGTTTAATGAAAGAGGATAAACTTTGAAATCCGAACGTCGGTCCCACCTCTGAAAAAGTAGTTTTCTTTTGCTCAAAAAGTAGTTTTCTTGGAATTCGAAAAGCTTCCGAAGGTAAATTATCTTCGGAAGTTTTAATGAAAAAGCTTCCGAAGCTAAAATGACTTCGGAAGAATTTCTTGAGAGTATTTGATGATTTTGCTTCGGAAGAAAAAATTTAAGACTTGAAAGCTTTGTATAGGGATCAATATAGCTTCCGAGAGTTAATTATTGCTTCGGAAGGAAATGGTCCTTGAAAATAAGTAAGTGTCTAAGATAACTATTTAAGCTTCGGAAGATAAAATTGAAATTTCTTCCGAAGATAAATTTCTTAGATAGTTAAATATTTTGAAGATGTGATTTTCTTCCGAAGTTAAAATGAATAACTTCCGAAGTATAAAATCATCAATTAATCTAAAGAAAATCTTCCAATCCAAGGAAAAACATGAGCTTATGAAGATGATTGACTAGACAACTTAGAACACACATTTTTAAGAAATAATAAGAATAGTTTTAAGAAAAATTTACTCAAGGTTGATCATCCCAATAGCTGATATTAGATATTTAAATCTTTGTTCATCAAAAGCCTTTGTAAACAAATAAGCATATTGGTCATCTGTGTGAACCTTGACAAGTTTAATTAATCCCTTTTCATAATTATCTCTTATTAAATGATACCTGATGTTGATGTGTTTGGTCCTTGAGTGCTACACAGGGTTCTCAGTGATAGAGATAGCACTATTGTTGTCTATGTGGATATGAGTCTCTTTGAAGTTAAATCCATAGTCCAACATCTGATTTTGAATCCAAATCACTTGAGCACAGCAGCTTGCAGCAGCAATGTATTCAGCCTCAACAGTTGATGCAGACACACAGGATTGTTTCTTGCATTGCCATGAGACAATCCTTCCACCAAGGAATTGACATCCCCCAGATGTAGACTTTGCAGTCATGTTGCAACCACCATAATAACTGTCTGTATAGGCATACAGATTGAAATTAGGATTCTTTGATACCATAGACCAAGTGTTGAAGCACCTTTGAGGTATCTTAAAATTCTTTTCACAGTGATTAAGTGAGACATCTTAGGGTTGGCTTGATATCTTGCACAAATACATGTAGCAAACATGATATCAGGCCTGCTAGCTGTAAGATACATAAGAGACCCAATCATAGCCCTGTATAAGTGTTCATCTACACACTGCCCCTCAAGATCTGGACCAAGGGAGTGGTTTCTGGCTATGGGTGTCTTAGCAATCTTACAATCAATCATGTTGAACCTCTTGAGTATGTCTTGAACATACTTTGACTGACTTATGAAGATGCCATCCTCAACCTGCTTCACTTGAATTCCCAGAAAGAAGTTGAGTTCTCCTATTGAACTCATTTCAAATCTGTCTTTCATCAGCTTCTCAAAGTCTTTGCAGAGCTTTGAATTGGTTGAACCAAAGATGATGTCATCTACATATACTTGAACCAGCAATAAGTCATTTCCTTGTCCTTTGATGAAGAGAGTTCCATCTATAGCACCTCTCCTGTAACCATGTTTACAGAGATACTCAGATAATGTCTCATACCACTTCCTGGGTGCCTGATGCAGCCCATAAAGAGCTTTGTCAAGCTTGCAGACATAATCAGGATGATCAGGGTCTACAAAACCAGGTGGTTGTTTGACATAAACCTCCTCATCAATCACTCCATATAAGAAAGCACACTTTACATCAAGTTGATAGACTTTGAAGTTCTTGGATGCAGCAAATGCCAGGAATATCCTAACAGCTTCTAGTCTCGCTACAGGAGCAAAGACATCAGTGTAGTCAATCCCTTCTTCTTGTGTGTATCCTTGAACAACTAGTCTTGCCTTGTTCTTGATGATGATTCCTCTATCATCCTTCTTATTCCTAAAAACCCATTTGGTGCCAATGGTACTCTTCCCATGAGGAAGTGGACAAAGGTTCCAAACTTTCTGCCTTTTGAATTGAAGCAGCTCTTGTTGCATAGCTTCAACCCAACTTCCATCCTTTAGAGCTTCATCAACTTTCTTTGGCTCTATCTGAGATAAGAAACAAGAGTGAAGACAAATATTTGCTTCATGAGTTTGTCCTCTTGTTCTTACCCCTGTGTCAACATCTCCAATGATGTTTGTGGTGGGGTGAGACCTGTGGATCCTTAGCTGAGGGATCACAACAAGTTGCTGAGAGAGATCCAAATTTGAGAAATTTAGATCTGGGCTTAAAGATTTACCCTCCACATTATCACACTTATCAAAATTAACTTGATCCAATGAGTGTGTGACATCATTGATGTTGTCATCTATGGTATGGTTATTAGCATCAAGAAATTCTTGATCACTATCACCATCACCATTGTTGTCTTCTACAATTGAGGTATCTTTATCTGGTTGAGAAGCCTCTGAGCTGGAATTTGAAGGCATACCAGATGTATCAGTTGAATTTGTCATTGTTGTGCTGATAGAAACTTCATTTGTTGAAGTAGTTTCAACTGGAGCTGAAGATGTATGACTTGAAGATCTCCCTAGCTCAAATCTTGGGTCAGGATCACCTGTATTTAAATTTTCTGCAGATCCTGAAACATGCTCACAAGATTTGTTAAAACAGTTGGTAACTAAATCAAGATCAAACAGCCAATCCGGACCAGAACCAGCAACACATGGTGTGTGTTCATTGAAAGTCACATTGGCTGACTCCTTAACTATTCTAGTTCTGAGATTGTATACTCTATAAGCTTTGGCTTGAGAGGAGTATCCAATGAAGTGTCCATCGTCTGATTTCTCAGCAAACTTGGCGATTTGATCTTTGGTATTCAAGATGGTGCAGGGACATCCAAATGACCTGAGAAAACAATGAAAGGTTTCCTCTTGTGCCAAAGTTCATAAGGGGTCTTACCATGTGTCTTAACTACTAAAACTCTGTTCTGCACATAGCAAGCAGTATTAACTGCCTCTGCCCAGAAGGTGATAGGCAGTTTAAGTCAGACAACATAGTTCTTCCAGCTTCAATAAGTGTCCTGTTTCTCCTCTCAGCAACTCCGTTTTGCTGAGGAGTCCTGGGAGCACTATATTGTCTTGTAATACCTTTTTCATCACAAAATGTATCAAGGATTTGGTTCTTGAATTCAGTTCCTTGATCACATCTTATGGTTTTGACCTTATGATCACATTGATTCTCAACTTTTAAGATGAAATTCTTCAGAATCTCAGGGGTTTCATCCTTAGTTCTAAGGAAAAAGACCCAAGTGAATCTTGTAAAGTCATCTGTGATCACCAAACAGTAAGAGGTCCTTCCTAAACTCATTACACTGGTGGGGCCAAAGAGATCCATATGTAACAAGTGTAGGGGAGTAGTGATGGAGTTCTTTTCCTTAGGCTTGTGAGATACCTTGTGTTGCTTCCCTTTCAGGCATGCAACACAAAGATCATCACTTGTAAACTCTTTCTTTGGCATTCCAGTTACCAGATCATGTTTAATCAATTTATTTATGTTCTTAAAGTTTACATGGCACATTCTTTTATGTCATAGGAAAGACTCATCACTATTTGCTTTAGATAGAAAGCATGAAACTTCTCCAGAAGGAGATGTTTCTTGCAAATCCATCTTGTACATGTTCCCTTTCCTGGGGGCTCTGAGCAGGATATGCTCATGAGGAATGACCACACCTGGCTTGAGAACAATGCACTCATGCTCAGTAAAGAGCATGTTATGACTCTGATCACAAAATTGGGATACACTCAGAAGATTGTACCCAAGCTCCTTAACAAAGTTTACCTTCTCGATGTTGAGCTTACCATTTGTGACCTTGCCCCTTCCAGAAATGTAACCACCTTCATGTCCTCCGAAAGCAACTGGTCCTCCATCAATTCTCTCAAAATTATGGAGTAGAGACCTATTGCCTGTCATGTGCCTGGAACAGCCACTGTCAATTATCCAGACATTCCTGTTTGTCTTGAGCTGTTCCTGCACAAAGAAAATGATTAGTTACATTTGGAAACCCAAGCCTTACTTGTCTTGGGCTCACTAAGTGTAATAGAAGGTAATGCAACAGTAATAGATCCTATGGTTGTACTATGGGGATCTTCAGCTGTTGTTGATGGAGAAATTTCAGTCATTTGGTCTTTCTTAGACTTCCACACCACCTTTGGAGTCTTGGACTTGACCTTCAAAACCTTAGAAGCTTTTGGAACTTCACACATTTTGATGACTGAACCTTCGGAAGATTCTACAGTCACTGCAGCAGACTTTAGTGCTTCGGAAGAACTCCTTTCTTCCGAGACCAATTTTACTTCCGAAGGTAATTTTCCATTTACCTTCTTCTTTGATTTGGAGCTTCCGAAGGAAACAAACTTTCCTTCCGAAGCTTGAGACTTCTTGAGATTCTTTGAAGTCTTTGAATTGGTCATGTGGATGGTACTTTTAGGATTGTATGGGCAATCCTTGGCAATGTGAGAAGTACTTTCACACATGACACATAACATTTTCTTCTTCAAAGGAGTCTCCTTTTGAGAGCAAGACTGGCTTTGGTCACATTCCTTCTCCACCTTCATCTTGGTAGATGCTGAGACAGTTCTTTTGGACTGTGAACTGTTCTTGGAGTTTGATGGTCCAGGCTGTGCAGCAGTGGTACACAGCAGCTCAGTCTTCTTCTTTGCACTGTGATGATTTGAACATGAACCAGTACTCTTAGCTGAGAAGTCTTGGTTGATGTCTTCAGTCTTTACTACTTTGAAACCTGCAGAGATAAAAACTTGTTTCTGTTTAGCATCATAAGTAGCCTTGATTTCTTGAGCCTTCTTTGCTTTCCTTTTGCTCTTCCTGATCAAGTTCTTTCTCTTAGACTTGGTCATCACAGTTGATTTCTTCTCCTCAGAAGGATAGTGGCCCTTGGAAGAATCCTCATCTTCACTCTTCTCAGAGGAATTCTTCACTATCACTTCTTTATCATCCTCATTTATAAGATCTATGAGAGGAAGCTCATCTTCACAAGTTCCACATCTAGGAGATCTTACAGACAAGATTGTGTGTGGAGGAGCTATCTCATTTGATCCCAGTCCCTGTCTGTTTTGATAGCACACTTTGTTGTGCAGGGATGAGGATATCATGTTCTTGAAGGTCTCTTCTTCAAGAACACTCTTTTCTGCCCTGGCTTTGCTGATCACAAGCTCAACTTGGCACTCAGTTAGCTTGGTTATGAGATCCTGAATTTGAGTTCTAAAGTCTGTGTGTTCATGTTTTAGAGCTGAAATGGTTTTCTCTAAGTCCTCTATTTTCAGTTTAGAATCATTTTCAGATTTTCTAAAATCAGATTTTAAAATGTTTAAGGACTCAAGATCAGATCTCATCTCCAAGTTGTAGGACCTGTATCTATTTACTTTAGCAATGCATTCAGGAGTACAGAGATGTCCCAATACCTTGGCTTCATCATGATCAGCCATCAGTGCTTGGTTTGGAGAAGCATCTTCCACCTGAAAACTCCAGT
Organism: Flaveria trinervia; assembly: GCA_025506515.1. Classification (NCBI taxonomy): domain Eukaryota; kingdom Viridiplantae; phylum Streptophyta; class Magnoliopsida; order Asterales; family Asteraceae; genus Flaveria; species Flaveria trinervia. The sequence goes on from CM046452.1 coordinate 3,026,291, forward strand.
CAAAACCTCCTTCAACAGCGACAGCAGCATGTTGCTTAGTCTTCTCAGATTGAGGAGCTTTGTCAGTGTAGTTTGGTCTGGGTTGTGTTTGGCCCCCATTTTCTTTAGGTGCCTTACACTCCCTAGCAAAATGACCCATAAGGTTACAGTTGTAACACTTAACTTTGCTTTTATCCAGCCCAAACTTTCCACTGATAGCATTGCTTGGAAATCTTCTTCCTGTTCTCTTGTAGAACTTCTTGGCTCTGTGAGTGAGGAGAGCCATCTGCTGAACTATCTCCATGTATTCCAGGTCATCTGGATGAATACAGTCTAGGTCTTCAAGAGTGAAGAGATAATTCCCACAGCTTTCATCAGTAGACACAAAGGCTTGAGAAGAACTTGTCTCTTGGAATGGACTTCCTTGAGTAAAGTTCTCTCTTGGTGTCTCCGGGAAGGTGATGAAAGGACCCTTATGTGAGTTGTCAGGGTAGCATATGAGATAATGTTGGGGTTCTATGCTGTCCCTTTCAACTACATGAAGGGCTGAACCTATTTGATTGTTGGAGTTTCCAGTTGAACCTTGCATGTTCATTTCCATCTGGTATCCACTGAGAATCCCATACAACTCTGTCAGAGTAAGAGTTTTAAGGTTCTCAGTCCTCTTGATCACCACACAATAGTGTGTCCATTGCCTAGGAAGTGAGGACATGAACTTCCTTACAATGTCCCTGTTCTCAAGAGGTACTCCTCCATCCACTAGGGTATCCACAATCTCAACATACCTGAAGTATTGTTGGGTCATGGTTTCACCTGCTTTGAAGGTGAAATTTTCAAACTGCTGCTTCAGAAGATCTTTCTTGTTCTCCTTGGCTTCAGAGGAGCCTTCATACATCAGCTTCAGTGCATCCCACAGCTGTTTAGCTGTTTTGCACTTCTTAAACCTCTGTATACAGAGTTTGGGAGAGCAGTCTGAAGAGCAGTCATGGCCTTCCTATCAATCTCTACTCTTTTCCTATCTTCATCTGAGTAGTTGGCCATATCTTTAGGGATCATACCAGCACCAGTAGCAGAGGGGGTGCTGGGTATGAAAGGTCCATTTACAACAGATTCCCACATTCTTGAGTCAAGAGACCTGATGAAGCCTTCCATCCTCATGCACCAAGTGTCAAAATCATCAAGAGTGATCAGTGGGGATTTGTTCATGGTTCCAGTCTCCATATCAGTCTTTGAGATGGAAGCCATTTGAAGAGTTTAGTTTTTGTGTGTGTGAGGGATCTTAAGATGGTTAGATCTTATATCAAGAACCTGGAAAGCTCTGATACCAATTGCAGGACCGTTTAAGGGTTTTAACACAATTACAACACAACGACACCAAAAGAGGAGATTAACTAAACTTTAATCAAACAGTGAACTGGGTTAACCAAAGTGATACAAAGAGCACAAGTAAAGTAAGAGACAGAACAAGAGAGTATGGTTTTCAAGAATGCAGTATATTGCTTTCTCTATGTTCTATTACAAGTGTTTCAAAGCATGAGATAAAAGATACAAGAACATGAGATACTTATACTACATCCTACAGCTGGCTATACTTTGAAAGCCAACTGGATACAATTGACTAGACACACAAACAAAATCAATTGTAGAGTCAAAAGGCAGATTGCCTTTTGACTTGTGACTATGACATGCCATAGCTCACATCCTTATCTATTACAAAAAGGATAAAGTACATAAAGTAGAAAGTATACAGACTCAAGACCTCAATGTACAGTTACCAAAAGCATGGACCTTTTCACCAACTCATGTAAGTTGGTGACATGCAGAGGTACAACGGAAAGGTGTCCAGCTTTACAGAAAAGTACATCAGAAAAAGCATGTCTTAAAAGTCTTCGGAAGAAATCTGTCTTCATAACTTGAAGCTTCGAAAGACTTTGTCTCTGAGGCTTCGGAAGACTTCATCTTTGGCTTCGGAAGATATTGGTCTTGGCTTCGGAAGTTTTTACACTTAGAGTATTTTCTAATGCATTGTGTAAAACTTCCGAAGCATTCTTCACTTCAGTACTTAGTGCATGTTGCTGAGACACTTTGGATGTTTTGGGTTGCATCAGACTTAAGGAATCCTTACAATGTTACTTGTAACCTTTGCACTTGTAATGTTTGATCCTTGTAAATTTATGGCATTTCACTTGTGTGTTGTGGTTAGTTGAACCTTGTAGCTACAATGTAATGTCGAATACATGTACAATCATTAACTATTGCTAGCCTAGCGAAGTCATAGATCTATGGGCCAGACAAGCCTGCTTGGTTGATCCAAGTACACTTAGCTAATCGTATATACTTTTAAACGTTTGAGACTTGTAAAACTTTGTCGAGGTTTGATTGTGCATTCTGTCTTACATCCCTAGTTTACTTTGTCTTCTAACTCACAACATGAATTGCCATCTTTTATATACTTATGTATTGCAAACTATGGAAATCTCGCCAACATTATTGTTGACCTTTATTTTTAACATGTTTCAGGAAATACTCAAGCTTGATCGTCATTTTTGAAGTTGTTCACACCTAGGAATGGACCTAGTTAACTTAACGAATGAGCTTGTTATATTTTTATATATTGTGTTCTTATTTGAGACTTATGCTTGTAATGTACCTTTCAAACTTATGAATATTATATATGGATTTAATAATAGCGTTATGTGGCTGTGAACGATCTTAACTCTCACTCCTAGACGTTTCCGCCGTCAAGGTTGGGGGTGTGACAGATTGGTATCAGAGCCCATAACTATAGGGATTTAGGTTATTAGAACTGGTGACCTAGACTATAGTATGCATGAACCTTATAGAATTATATTTCTATCTTGTAAAATGTATGGTTTGCATGCTACATAATGTTATGCCTTCTTATGTGCAACTTGATGCCTTAGCATAGGTTTGCCTTGTAATTAAACTTTGTTACTTGTCTCCCCAAACTTAACCTTGACCCTTTGACTCTCCCCGACAAATGAAACTTCTTAATCTTATTCTCGACGTCACATGGAATCTTATGCTTATGTTATGACTTGGATCTTAGTCGTTATGTCTAATCTATATAAATCTCATCAAGGTTTTGATTCCATGAACCTAAGAAATCTTGTGTGACACATAGACACCTGTATCCTGGATTTCCTGGCAAAAGGCCTTCGGGCTAAGGCAAGCATAACGCATAAATCCTATGGGACTAGTTACACTTACCTGGGGATTTTTGGGATGAGTGATAAACTATGGTCAACATACACAAGTTTCTAAGGCTAATGGGTCAATTCACCTTGACGTGTCAACGTTTCCAAATGGTAATGCGTTATCAAATGGAACCATCCGGTTTATATTTAAAATATCAAAAGTCCTTGATTCCTTGGACTGGTTTATCATCGAAACTCTAATATCTTCTCATTCCTATCTTACACAATGTTCCCGTTAATATTGAACTCGTTATACTTCTCGAATCCTACGTTTAAACAACGTTATACGTTGTGCGCCTTATGTAACTATCTGCATACCTTGACCAACATGTACATGGATCTTAATATATCTAAAGATATTGGTCGTCTAAACCGAAAGGTTATTTTAAACTTAAAATTGTTACTTAGAGTTTTCAAATGTCCTTAAAGTGTGTCCCATAACTGAAATCATGCAATGCCGAAAGGTGGAATACCTGCATCCCGGGATACCTTGTCTAGGCAAGGTATACACATAAATTTGATTCGATCATTGGATCCGTTTATCTGATCTGGAACTCATGGGATGGGTGTTCGCTCATAGGTACGCATGTCTACCGTAAAGTTGTGGTTGTCGTAACACTTTGAGAAGTCAACGCATTTCCCTTTTATTTTGAACCGAACGTTTACATCTCATTATTGTGTTGAATCACTTCCGTCATTGATCTTGCTTTCCTGACTTAAACCATTCAAGAATTGAGAACCTAACACAATTAACTCTGTTATCCTGAACTTTAACCTTAATCCTAGCAAGCATGATTTTCTTTTCCTGTTAATGTTACATTCATGTAAATTGAAGTTTTTGAATTTTTAGCCGATATTCTCTTCGTTTGCTAAGTCGAGCTTTATAAAAACTTTAAACCGTTTCGCATCGTAGGCAATGCAAGAGTCCGCAAGTCAACTTATGACTAAAGACACTCGTATCCTCTAAATGATTCTATCTCATCAAAACAGAGGTGACTCCCTTACTTTGATGATGACTTTCTATTCGCTATCATTGTTCTTATGAAATCTCATCGTCAAGACAGAAGTCAGCCTCATACCTTGATGACGATTTCCTCCTTCTTGGTTTTTTGAATTTGTATTTTACAAATGGAATTACTTCCTTAAAATAGGAGTAAAATATTGTATCTTAGTGATGGTTTTCAATTTTTGTATTGTGTGTTTTATGGAATCCCATCCTCTGAATCAGGGTGATTTTCTTGTTTTGAGGATAGATTTTAATTATTTGGAACTCGTATTTCACGAATGAGATGACCCCACCAAAATAGGGTTGAACCCCGTACTTTGGTGACAAAGGTCAGTTCTCGATTGTTTTCTTGTTATTAGGAGATTCAATCATCAAGATAGGGGTGAAATACATACCTTGATGATAATATCACCTGTTTAAAATTTTATGGATGTTTATTTTCCTAATGAATGACCTCATCAAAATAGGAGTGAATTCCGTTCTTTGATGAAACTTTTCATTTTGCTATATTGTGTTTCTATAAACTTCACTATTGAGATAGGAGTGATTATCCTTACCTTAATAGTAAGTTACCTTAATTTATTTTTGTGGATCCTCAATAATGAGTTAGGATCAAGCTCTCGTTGGTAGTTAAGAGTCATACTTTGGGAAATACACCACCAAGTTAGGAGTGATAACCACATCTTGGTGAGCATTCCCATTCCTTGATCTCAAACTTACCAAGGTTTTAAGACTTCAATTAACAAGAAACATGTAATAACTTGAAGGGTGAACACTGTTATCTGATTTATCGACAATAGTGTTCCAGCCAGTCAAGCTAAAACATGAATTTTGAACTCAAAAGGGGTCATTGTTACTTAGGGGTAACCCTAGTTCCAAGCCTGAAACATTTAATTTTTAAATCGATTTTTTCTCTCACGCTTTTTATGCTACAATTTGACGTTGATCTAGTTTTATGGAACCTTTTTATCGATTTTCATTCTGTGTTATCATTAAAACCTAATTGCATGATGGTAACACTCCTAAAACAATCTTTCGTACAAGATAAATTTATTATAAATTTATCGTCATGCCTTTCTGGTTATAGCAATGTACGGTTGTGTTCTTGAGTTTGATGAACCGCGTGTGCAAGCTGTACTTGGAAAGCTATTTGTGTTTGCTTTTATTGTCGACATTCTAAATTGTTTAAATTCCAATCGGATCATGAACGATGTCTTTGTTTAACTCTTTACCCATAATTAAAAATGCAATTCCCATTATTTTGGATAACCTTGAACTCCGAATCTTGAAAACCTCTAATCTCTATCTTGATTGCGACTCACAAGACTTGTTATTGCATTCATTCTGATGTGGACAAATAAGATCATGAATTTCCGCGATTGGTATTCATGGTTTGGCATAAAAGAAATGTTGACGTAACTTGGTATATGTTCAAATTGCCTTGTATTTTTTTTGATGTCATTTGATGCATTATTAACCGATTGACTAGTTTCACAAATTTCATATTGACTCGTGTGAGATAACGAGTCGAGAAATTGACTTGTACTTACCTCAAATAGTCGATTATCGTGGGGTGTCGTTAAACATCGATCGTTGATTCTGATGATCGATTCACTTTCTATTATAAGCAATGCCTCTAATCATCTTTGGGATTCCAGCTTAAAATCTCGGCACATTGTGTCATTATTAACCTGACGGTTTAACCGGAGGAATGATACGTAGTCACGAGATATGCCTTATGCCTTATGCACGTAAACAAATGATATAATTAGTTCAATTTCTTGTAAAATAAATTTTAAATATTGTTTAACTTATTAAATTATTATTTGTTCAAATAATGTATGTAGATTATTTCTCATAAGCTAAATTTAAAATATTGTTTTAATTTACTAAATAGTTATTTGCTCAAATAATATATTTAAATTAGTTTTCTTATAAAATAGACATTGAATATCGTTATAACTCACTAAATCATTATTTGTTTAAATAACAGGTATAAATTATTGTTTAAATCGTGCTTATTTTATTTAATTATGAGACTTTATTACAAAATTATTATAAATGTATACTTATTTCACATATTTATATAAAATACAAATATATTGTTTCCAAGAAAATATAATTGATATCCATTTGTTAAATATAATTGACAAAGCCCCAAATATCAAATTGAACTTTAGTCACGTTAATTTGCTAAACTTATTATAATTAAACTTTAACATTGTAATATATATATAATTTTAGGTGTCTTGTGAAGAAGTACATTGGATCACTGCTTATTACCTTTCTTAGTAATCATCATTTTTACATTTGATCATGTGAGTATTTCTATACCCCTTTTTCATATTTTCACACTTTGGGGTGAAACATGTTATTTTATAACCTTTGCACTTGTAACGTTTGATTCTTGTAAACTTATGGTATTTCACTTGTGTGTTGTGGTTAGTTGAACCTTGTAGCTACCATGTAATGTCGAATACATGTACAATGATTAACTATTGCTAGCCTAGCGAAGTCATAGATCTATGGACCAGACAAGCCTGCTTGGTTGATCCAAGTACACTTAGCTAATCGTATATACTTTTAAACGTTTGAGACTTGTAAAACTTTGTCGAGGTTTGATTGTGCATTCTGTCTTACATCCCTAGTTTACTTTGTTCTCTAACTCACAACATGAATTGCCATCTTTTATATACTTATGTATTGCAAACTATGGAAATCTCACCAACATTATTTTTGACCTTTATTTTTAACATGTTTCAGGAAATACTCAAGCTTGATCGCCATTTTTGAAGTTGTTCACACCTAGGAATGGACCTAGTTAACTTAATGAATGATCTTGTTATATTTTTATATATTGTGTTCTTATTTGAGACTTATGCTTGTAATGTACCTTTCAAAGTTATGAATATTATATTTGGATTTAATAATAGTTTTATGTAGCTGTGAACGATCTTAACTCTCACTCCTCGACGTTTCCGCCGTCAAGGTTGGGGTGTGACAGGAACCATGTTATTAATAATGAAAACTTGTCATTGTATTAAACTTTATGATACATTATATGTTCCGAGGATTACTCGGAACTTAGTATCTGTACCAAAGTTAGACAATAATGGTTATGAAATTTTGTATGGTCGTGGCAAAGTCACTATTACTTTAAACTCTCATGTCTGTGGTTATGGTTATCTGAATGAAAATCTCTATAAGTTAGAACTAGATGATCAATTTTCAAAATTGTTATCAAATAATGTAAATGAAAACATTAACAAACGAAAACGAGATTTGGAAACATCATCCATGTTGTGGCATCAACGTTTAGGCCACATATCACGAGATCATATGTTAAGACTCGTGAAGGATAAAGTATTACCAAATCTTGATTTCTCTGATCTTGAAACATGTGTTAAATGCCTTAAAGGTAAAATGGCTAATGGATCTAAAAAAGGTGCCGTCAGGGGTTTCGGTTTACTAGAACTCATACACACTGATATTAGTGGACCTTATCCTATTGGAATATCTGGACGTAAATCATTTATCACTTTTATAGATGATCACTCACGTTACATGTACTTGTACTTAATCAAGGATAAATCTGAATCACTTGACATGTTTAAAACCTTTAAGGCTGAAGTTGAAAATCAACTTGATCGTAAAATAAAGGTAGTGAGATCAGATAGAGGTGGTGAGTATTATGGTAAACATACCGATATTGGTCAAGCTCCTGGTCCTTTCTTTGAATTTCGTAAAGAACACGGGATTGTAAACCAATTTACCTTGCCGGGTACTCCTCAGCAGAATGATGTAGATGAGAGTAGAAACCGTACCCTAATGAACATGGTTAGAAGTATGTTAGCGAACTCCTCTTTACCTGAATTTTGATGGACCGAGGCATTAAAGACAACTGTTCATATACTAAATAGAGTTCCTTCTAAGTCTGTCCCTAAAACTCCATTTGAAATTTAGACAGGAAGAAAACCTAGCTTAAGGTATATGAAAGTATGGGGTTGTCTAGCCGAAGCTAAGCTTTATAATCCTCAACAAAGAAAACTTGACATGAAGATAGCCAGTTGTTTCTTTATAGGATATCCTGATCATTCAAAAGGGTATAGATTTTATTGTTCCTCTCATACTACTCGCATCGTAGAAACTCGTCATGCTGTGTTTTTAGAGGATTCTAAGGTCAGTGGGAGCACTGAAAGTCATGACATTGACTTACAAGAAGTACAAGAGGAGGGGGGATGGGCTCTCAACACTTACCTCCTATTACACCTCTTATACTTAACGCTGGACCATTACAAAACACTATACCATTATCTCATGTTTCCTCAGAAGTTCATGTTGCTCCAAACATTCCTATAAACGAAGCACCATCAAATCCACAAAAGCAAGTCCCTCATACGACTACTGAAACTGCAGAACCTGAAAATCAGCTACGGAGGTCATCACGGTCTAGAGGCCTACTAATTTTGATGATTATGTAACCTACCTAAATGAAGCTGATTTGGATTTAGGAAAGTGTAACGATCCAACCTCCTATAATGAAGCCATTAGTAGTGATCAATCGTCTGAGTGGAATAAAGCTATGATTGATGAGCTTGATTCCATGTATAAGAATGACGTTTGGGAATTGGTTGAATTACCCAAGGGTGTTAAACCCGTAGGATGTAAATGGGTTTTCAAAACCAAATTAGACCCGAATGGTAATATTGAACGTCATAAAGAAGGATTGGTTGCTAAAGGCTATACTCAAAAGGAGGGAATTGACTATCAGGAAACCTTTTCACCTGCTTCACGAAAAGATTCCTTAAGGATCGTTATGGCCTTAGTAGCTCATTTTGATATAGAGTTACATCAAATGGACGTTAAAACCGCTTTCCTTAATGGTGACTTACATGAGGATGTGTTCATGAACCAACCTGAAGGTTTCAAACCTAAAGGTAAAGAACACTTGGTATGTAAGTTAAAGAAATCCATATACGGGTTAAAACAAGCATCACGTCAGTGGTATTTAAAATTTGATGAAGTTATGAAGAAACAAGGTTTCATAAAAATCAAGTGGATCAATGCACCTACCTCAAAATGAGTAGGAGAAATGTTGCTATACTTGTCCTTTACTTAGATGACATTCTATTGACAAGTAATAGTTTAGATTTGTTGCATGAGTCAAAGCGTTACTTTCATGTAATTTTGACATGAAAGATCTCGGAGAAGCCTCTTATGTAATAGGCATCGAAATACACCGAGATCGAGCCAATGGGACGTTAGGATTTTCTCAAAAGGCGTATATTGAACGTGTCCTTACACGTTATAATATGCAACATTGCTCTCCCTCAGTTTCTCCAGTAGTTAAAGGGGACGTTTTTGGTTTATTGCAATGTCCAAAAACAGAGGATGAGAAGGAGCAGATGAAATTGATACCTTATGATTCAGTAGTGGGAAGTTTAATGTATGCTCAAGTTTGTACTTGTCCTAATATTGCATTTATTGCTGGAGTGCTAGGCTGATATCAATCTAATCCTGGCCTAGATCATTGGAAAGCAGCAAATAAAGTATTGCGATATCTTCAAGGGACAAAAGAGTATAAGTTGACATATAGAAGAACTGATAACTTAAAAGTGGTGGGCATTTCTGATTCTGACTTTGCTAAATGCAAAGATGATAAGAAATCAACATCGGGGTATATCTTTATGTTAGCAGGCGGGCCTATTTCATGGAGGAGTCATAAGCAGTAGTTGACAACAACCTCAACAATGATGGCAGAATACGTTGCAGTTTATAATGCAACTTGCCATGGGATGTTGTTAAGAAATCTTATCACCGAAATCAAAATTGTTAACTCCATATCACGAGCGTTGAAGATTTACTGTGACAACTCAGCTGCCGTTAGTTTCTCGAATAGTAACAGTTCGAGTGGAGCTGGTTTATATCTTGATACAAAATTTGTTCGTACGAGAACGAGTAAAGGAAATAATCTTTGTATCGAGAACATTAGCACAAAAGATATGCTTGCGGATCCAATGACTAAAGGTCTACCACCCAAAACATTCCAAGAACTCGTAACAAGGATGGGTTTTACTAGAGACCTTATATAATAGCATATCAAGTGTGCATTTATGATTAATGTGATTTCCTCAAATATTTATTTTGTCTATTATAACTTATATGTGCGCTTTATGATCTATAGACAAATTTGTGCAGATAAATACTATACATTAAGGGTTTATTTAAGTCATTTTGGTTTTATGTTTAATGTTTTATATTGAAACTTTAGTATGACTGTTGGGAGTCTCGGATTAACATTAATTCGAATGACTGTAACTATTTGCTATAAGTTTCAATATGAAACCTGATGAGTGTCTAACTTGGCCAAACTTATGTATCATCAAAATGATCACTCGGCCAAGTGGGAGAATGTTAAAAATAACCCGTAATATATGGCCTACGGACCATTTAAATAAGTTTCACCAAATGACATAATTAGTCCCTAATAGTATAAGGGGGTTATTTGATGGAAATAACCCATAATTGTGATTAGGGTTTCCTCTTAGATGTTATAAATGGAGGAGTAAAGAGATAACAAACACACACCAATAACTTTTCTTTTAAGATCATCCATCGATCCCTTTAAACATCATAACGGGAACGAATCTCAAGATCATGGCTTCATCATCTTCATCAAAGATCTCTATTCCCACAAGTAAGTTTTTTTATTTTGATGTTTAGTTTATATTAGATGATTGAATAAACATGATTTGGGTTTCATACTTGCATTTATGTTTCAAGATATAATCAACATGTTAATCTTATCATAATTTATAATTCAAAAGATAAACACAAAACAATAAACATTCTAAAAAAATAGTTTGAAATATAGGAATAATAATTTGACGAAGATAGTTTTAATCATGTCAAACTTTCTATACAACACACTATCACACATGAAACGATCAATTTGTCTCACACGAAAACTAATGTTCACACAACTTTATAGAATTGTATAGTGTCCCTTGTATCATCTACAATTTTTCTTTATTTTTCTTTAATGTCGGGTGGTTTGGAGGATGTATATCGTGTACCATGAGTCACATGTGTTGGTAATACGGTTGTGTGTTCCTCGTGCTGACCCATCGGACCTGGACACAACGAGAGAAAGTCTGAGAAGGCCAAGTGGTTGCAACCATTGGCGTCATGGGTCAAGGGTCCATCAATCCCTATGTGTGTAACATGCTTTACATTCGTAGGAAGGCCGATCTCCAACTCCATTTCTTGATCCTCCGCCTCCTCCTTGAATACTATATCATAATTTACATGAGTACGTAAAACTACAATAATAAAATAAAGGATGTTCATAGTCTGGTTTATTTAATTTTGGTGAAAATTCTGGATTGAAGTGTTAACCAAACTCGTCAAGGTTAATTAGCTGAATTTGCTAGTTTTTATGGTTTGGTGACTTGATTTTTTTTTTCAAGAACTTTATTTGTATTGATTTTTTAAAAATTCTATGGGCGGTTAACAAATACAAGTACAAATATAACTTCATATTCCTAAAATAAAAAAAAGTTAAGAGATGTTAAACAACCGATTCGGTTTACACAAACTGCTTTTTATTTTTGAAATTGTAAATTTTCAAACTCAAACAGAATAGTATATATGCCGAATCAACAACACCTGTTGATTTGCCATAGTTTGAATTGTTTGGCTGATTATAATAGTTTATTAACAACTAAAGAAAAAAAGTTATAATTTATACAAGATATACACACACGTACATGTCTATTTAATACAAAACTAATTTAAAGTATTAGACTTAAAAATGACATTAGCACATGCATCTATTCTTAACGAATCACATAACCACGATCTCTTTCACAGTATATCGTATGCACTACGTATAAGGGTGTTCATGGTCTGATTGGACCAGTTTTGATGAAAATTCTAGGTTGAACCGCTAACTACATTTTCAAAAAACGCCAAACCAAACCTTCTAGGTTGATGTGTCGATCATACCGGTTGTGTGGGGGTTTAACAGTTTGGTTTTGACAATTTTCCCGACCTTTTAATATATTTATCAAAGCTATCGCTTTGTATAAAATCTTGTTTAATAACTATTATAAATTACAAATACAATACATATACATAACACATATAAAGAATATGAACAAATTAATAGAAAATAGAAGTTAAAAAATCTATTTGGATTACAAGGCTAATTTCAAACATATCCAAACCGTTAAACCACTAAAACACTAAAACTAATCGTTCGAATCTCAAATCAACCGACTTGCTTTGGTTTTGGACCGTTGAGCCAATTCCAGGGGTTTATAAACACCCCAACCGCGTATAAGTATTTTTGTGGTTATCACAATTTACTACTTAAAACTAATTATACACTAAGCATGCTTGTAGATATAGATATGAGTGTATGACACACACATATATTAGATTTTAGGAAAGCTTAAAGAATGAAACAAACTAAAAAAAGAAACAACTTAACGTAAAGAATTACTCCACCTTCCAACCATGTGTTTTCTTCACCGGACATATTTGAGTCTGCTAGTTTAAACTTTATATTGTCACAAATAAGATACATTTTTTATATGTACATTTTTATGAGCCATGACTTACCTAGTGATTGAGAAAAGCTTTTGATGGTTCGAGTGAGCCGGTGAAACCCAATGTATATATTAGGTTTTGATGGTGTCGGAAACTTGGATAAACCCTTCAAAGCGTCGTCATTTGTTGTGTCGTTTTGTTCTTTAACAACTTCCATCGACCTACACGCTATAAAACACACCAAAATTATATCATACATCTATTCCGCTTACTAGAAAACATGTAATCCTCATTGGGTTTGCGTATATTCTTCGTATTGATCTAAGGATTATACCTTTTGGAAATAAAAATTAAGACAAAATGGGTATTTTTTTATTGAATTTTCATGTGTTTTCCAAATAATAACCTAATGTGCTTTTCTTACACATAGATACAAATATGTACACTACAAACGAAAGAATTTTTAAGTGATGGATAATTCCACAGTTGATGAAGGTCTATGCAGAATGTAGGTGTCTAAAGAGAATCCGTTGACAGATTATTGATAGATCACCAATCGCATACAACCATTGGAACGACAATGGGCAACACTGACATATCACGATGATGAGTCGTTGATGGATGAGCGAAAACAAAGTAATCAACAAAATGATCACCTGTAAATTCTTGACTCTTTATTTTATTGTTTTCACTAACTAAAACAATAATATTGAAAAGAAAGGATTTTCTATACTTCTTTTGGATTATGATTAATCTGTTGGTGATCACCACTCATGATTTTTTCTTTAATGCATAGTTACCTTTTTAGTAGTCGTATGCATACCTGTGTGAGTCGAATTGATGAGCTCCTTTGGTCGTCTTTCATGTTGTATACACACCGATACACTTGCAGAAGAGACACAACCAGCGGTAAATGGGAAGATTATGAGACGCTCCATTCGGTCTTTCATTGTAAGATGAATTAGAAGTTGATGAAGGAAGGATGGTGTGGGATATATATTGAAGCATTGTGTATGCTTTGTAGTTAAGATATACCAAATAATCTTTTAGAACATCATATCTAATGTGATTTGAGGATACTTAGAATTTGTACTTCCAATGCAAAGTCAATAACCTTTTGAGTTCAACTTTGAGTGTAAACATTTTAAGTTTGGTAGAGAGATTAAAAGGTCTTGCCAACTAAAGTAATGCATGCAACCAAAAGTTAATGTTGATTTTCTAAGTTAATGAAACACCCAACAACTCCAAACACCTCTACACAATTTGAGTTGAGGGCAACATGGTCATTTCCATTTCTTTCATTTATTATTATTATATTTAGTTATAATAATATTAAGTTACATAAAATTATTATATATTATTAACTTAAATTAAAATATTATATTTTAATAAGAAAACAGTTATTTGACAGAGTAAAGAGTGAACTATTAAAAAGTTATAATCAAATGATTAATTTCTCAAGTAGTTAGAATATTTATATCATGCTTTTCTGCTCACCCCTAAAGAGAAAAATTCATTAGGTAGATGTACATATTACTTCCTAGTCATAAACAAGACTGAATTTGCATAATCTTAAGCTAAAAGTGTAACAATGTAAAATCTTGTTTTGGTAAGATGTGATTAAAGACGAAAAGATAGACCAAATATATACTTATAAGGGTTAAGGGCGGGTTAAGAACCAAAGCTTGTATCTCTACCATATGGGCTAGCCCACCTTATAATTAATTACATAATTGTTTCTCATGACTTCTACCTTAAGATGCTTGTGCCTCTACTGTATGGGCTAGCCCCACAATAACAAACCGATTATTTATGATTATTTACTGGTATATAATTTCGTTCTTAGATGAATTTAATTTTCTAGAAAAACAAAAATAAATAATCTAAAAAAATGATATATATATATTTAGAGAAACTTGAAATGAAAGTTATGATATGATGTGTATATTGAATCTTTCCTTTTGAGGCACTTTGCATTGTGCATTATAAGAAAATATAAGTAAGATAAAGGGGCCAAAACACTTAAATCGGACGCCACTGCCATTGCCACAACCCAAAGAGTGTTTCACCAGCAAAACCATGGAGAATGATTGTGGATTTGAAAGTGTTTCAATGGTCCATGCACTTGTATTTATTATTATTTTTATTATATTATGTTAATCCATACACTTGTAATAAATATTATCTTTTATGTTATGTTAATTTATGCGTGTTAGATGACTAGTGAATATGGGTTGCAGATTTGGGTGCTGTTTGTTTTTTCTGCAGAAAAACGTCTGCAGTCTGCGGACCACATCTGCAGACATCTGCAGCAGAACATGTGGACCAAACGTCTGCAGTCTGCGAGAAGAAAACTGTTTGTTTTTTAACATCTGCAGAAGAGGTGGACCACATTTTCATACTTCTCTTTACCAATTCTTTGAAGAAAACATCTCGTAAGTACATCTAACGAAGAAGTGGGAATCGAATGTTGATCACCATCATCATCACTGTTATTACCTACTAATTGAACATCAACAAACTCAACCTCCTTAACTTGAGCCACCACTGCACCTGGTTTAACACATCTAACAAGACGTTCGACATCTATGGCTGATCTTTCAGACAAATTTCGAGCACATAGTACATAGATCACCGCCTGTGATTGCGGTTCACGAAATGCAAACACAAACCGTTTGGTCTCATCTGGTATAATCTTCACAAATGGGAGGGGAGCCGGCTAGAGGAGCGTGGCTAAAGGAAGGCGTCGCCGGAGGGGATCCGGCTAGAGGAAGGCGTCGCCGACGGTTGATGGGGGTGGATGCAGCGGTCGGTGGGGTAGGCGGGCCGACGGTGGCGGCTAGAGGAGCGTGGCTAGAGGAAGGCGTCGCCGGAGGGGAGCCGGCTGGAGGAAGGCGTCGCCAACGGTTGATGGGGGTGGATGCAGCTGTCGGTGGGGGAGGCGGGCCGACGGTGGCTGGCTGCGACTGGTGGGGGGGGGTGTGACGGTGGTGAGGGGAAGGAGATGGGGAAGAGGTCGATGTCTTTTGAGGGAGATGGGAGAGCAGTTGGTTTTTAGGGGAAGGGGAGAAAATTTTAGGTGAGAAGAGGTTAGAAGATGTTAAAAGAGGTGGTGCAATGTCTTCTCCACGCTGACGTCAGGAAGACGTTTTTTAATGAAACGTCTTCCAAAAATCAAACAGTCTGCGCACTCAAAACCTCTTCCCGCGTAGATGGGGAAGAGGTTTTGAAGAAAAACAAACAGCCACTCTTTGGAGGGTAGAATCAAACACAACATGAATCCATAAATTGTATCACACTACAAATTACAACTAAAATTATAAATGTGTATACAATATAATTATGTTTAAACTACAAAGATGATAATCCTCTCTCGTTTACCCTTTAAAATCTGACCTAAGTTACCTAGTTAGTTTAAGTTGTTACATAAAACACACTAAAAGAACAAGTTTAAAAGTAAACAAGTTTAAAAAACAAGCAGCAACGACAACAACAATATTAAATCTCATCTCTCGTGAAATGGTTATAAAGGTTAATTTTGACGACTATTTTTTGTCGTTGCTAACAACTGTTAACTAGTGTGTTTGATATTAATTAAAGATATATTTTACGGTTATTTTTTCCTAATATTTTTCTTAACTAAAAGTTTACTTCAAATTCATAGTTGTGTGTTTGAAGGTCTGGCTATTGGATTAGGTTTATCAACCTAACAAAAATCTAATCCTTCACCAAACCAAATGTTTTTATGGTAACTTTGTCAACCCCAATTTATTATGACCGGTTAAAACACCTGATGAAAGTTAAATAACTTTAGATGAAATGCAACAATATAAAGTCATCCCTAAATATGAGTACAAATTTATGTTGCTATGTTTTAGTAAAGATACTAGTGGTGCGTTTGTTTTTTTCTTCATATTTATAGAAATCTGATAACAAACTTGGTAATATCTAATAATCATATAATTTAGGAAAATTGAATTTTCATAATCCAATCTATTTACTATTAACCAATATTAATCCCAACTAATAATTTAACCAATACTAATTTCAAATTTCGTTTTTTTACCAATAACAATCACTAACTATCTGTTTTCTTTTATTATGTTAGTTTTTATGACGTAACACGTGACGTTGCTCATGATGTAGTATGCGACATGGTATATTATATTGTTAAAATAAAAATATATAACTATACCATTCAATTTTTTGCGTCTCTTTGTCTCCAAACTACTTCATTATCGACAAAAACCGTTCGTTGAATAACTTCAACAAATGATCATTTATAAAAAAATGAGTGATATATTTATATTTCTAATTATTTTTATGTTACACATCACGTCACGTGTCACACCACATTAACATAATACGTCATAAAAAAACTAACGGAGTTAACAAAAAATTAGATTGAGATTGTTATTAGTAATATAATCGAAAGTTGAAATTAGTATTGGTCAAACTGCTAATTGAGATTAATATGGTCAATAGTCAATAATTTGATTTGTTAAAAACCAATTTTCTTATATTTTATATTACACATTAGTTTACGGTAATATTTAAATTATAATTCTAAATATGCTCAATAGCAAGTGTGGTGAATTGTTTTGAATTTTTTTATTTTAACATATTTTACTACTACATAGATAAGTTTATGGGTGGAATTTGAACACATTGATTGCTTTGGTTCCGGTGATAAGAGGTTCAACTTTTATGGTGACAACTCGGATTTGACTCCGTCCTCAAATACCACTCCCCCAATCGTAATTTTTTTCCGCTTCTTTTCTTTGCTATGAACTATTTTAATGAGATTGTCGTTCTAATGTTGGTTCATGTTTACGTCGTAACGTGCGATACATAACCACATTAGTGTCACGGGGACAATGCACATAGAGAGTTTCGAAGTTGCTTACAATATTTGCAAATGTACCCCTTTACCACGTTGATGTGTTCGTACGGTCTCACCTCATTACGCGAGATTAGAAAACTCGTTTAAAAAAAGACAAAGCATTTACCAAATTGTATCTATAAACACAAATTTATATTTCAAATTAAAACAAAAAAAAGGATGTTAATTGTGAGTCGTTTGCCTCATGCATCGTAAAGAAAATTGGTGATTTACCATTTCAGCCCTTCTGTTTTGGTACAAATGCAATCGTTCCCCCTACGAATTGTATCTTTCTTCTTTCTTCCAAAAATTGATACTCGATTCTTCAAACATTTGCCCAAATTGATCATCAATCAATTGCCCACAAGATCCAATAGTTGAATTCATACAACAAATATGGCGAAGCGATCAGGACCCATTAGAAGAAGAGACGATGAATCGTTGCTAACTCGGGCTGTTGACTCGGTGTTTAGGTTCGTTCGATTCGCTGAGTTTGAGATCCTATTCGTCTTCTTCTTCGTTGTCGCTTTCATCATCTTCAAAGATCTGGTTAGTTTTCTGCTTTCGTTTTACTTTGAGTCGCTGTTTTAGGGTTTTTTTTGCAATGAATTACTGAAAAGTTTGGTGGAAATTGTCATGTTTTTATGCAGGGATGTTCTTGTATACGTGTTATCTGTATTTGGTGTGTGTAATTGACAATTGTATGAAATTGATATTCTGATAGTTAATTAGAACTAATTATTGGGTGTAATCATCATTGATATCATCTGATGATTCTGATCTACTTTTTGGGGTTAATTTATGGGTCAATATTTGAAAATGGGAATGAAGATTTACATGTTTTTAATATGTAATGATGCCTTCTAGATGGAGAAGATGGATATTTAATTTGTTTAGGGTTGCTTATTCAAACAGTTAATCTGCTAATAACATTTTGTAGAAGCAGATAAGCACTTTTGTGTGTTTTGATGAATGGAAGTGCTTATGCTTAAGGGATAAAATCATGAAATAGTAAACCGAGTTTCAAAATTATTCTAATACAGTCACTCATACCATTTGTAACTAAGAGAACCACTCGAGTTTCAACATTGTTTCGGTGTTGTGAAAATATTTCATTGTTGTAATGAAACGTGTTATTATATAGCGACTTTTTTTCTTCACAATTACCTCTTGTGTCAAGTTAATCTTGAAAGAATAATCACTAAATTGTAACCAAGTTTCGTATATGTCATATTTAGATCGCTTAATTTTTAGCGTTTATAAAAAATTTCACGACAATGGAACAATGTTAAATATTGAGTGTTTTTGTAGTTGAAAAAAGTTTGAATGACTTAAACGGAAGAGTGAAAAACCTTGGTTATTATTAGGTGTAGCGGTTTGATATTGTCTATGTTAAGCTGATTGTTGTAGGTGGATTCAAGATTACAGGTTTACCTTGTAAGGCGAAATAAGTTGGTTTATATAAGAAATCCCAAATTGCTACCATGCTATTTGTCTACTTGTTTGTTCATTATTTAAAACCATAATGATATCTGAGGACGACATAAGTTTATGCTATTTGTTTCTTGAAGCCTACACTCAGATCTTTCTAGGTGGAAAGATACTCTTTTGTGCTCTCATCTATGTAAATTATTAATTGTTCATACCAATTTTGTCTGATTCCAGCCCTTGACCGGTTAATGGGGCAATTAGCTGAGATTGCATTGATAGGCTAGCAATTAGCGATTAATTACTGATTTACATAAAGGAATCAGACTCCTTCGAGGGATGCTTCATTCTATTCCATCTTATAAAACAAACTCATTTTTCTCATTCCATGGTTGTCTAGAGTTCTTTTCGTAAATAATCTTTTAATTTTACTTATAAGTTGCCAGAGTTAGCTTCAGATAATTATTTTTCGTATAAATGTATTAATTATCTGACATTATCATGGTGTATTGACAGAGCTTCATCAAGTTATACGTGTAGTTGTAGTTATCATTTCGTTAAAGGTTTATCTGACTGTTAGAGTAAAATAAACATGTATGTGGGCTAAACACAGGAGTAATCTACCATGAGAAACCAACAAATCTTATGGGTGTTTGGATGTCTGTTTTGATATAGATTATGTGATCTTGACTAATGAAAATCAGTCAATCAACTTTAATAAAATGGCTGTATAAAACAGTGTTGAACTTTAAATAGGCTTTTGCAGTTGTAGCAATCTGATAATCTGATGTGTGGGTGTTTGCCAAATTATTATTATTTTTTTTTAACTTCGGTTCATAATTTGACCAAAAATGACATTTTTGTTAAAGTAAAGAGATGGCTTTTGAAAACGGAAATGAAAGTCTTTTTAATTAGGTTAAAAGAATGTATATAAGTAAAATTATTCTACCTGTTGATTGTCAGTGCAGCTGGTATAAAACTCATCACCCAAAATGACTAATTTAGTTGGATAATCAGATAATCAGAATGTGTTTATTCAAACATTAGAAACTTATTTATGTGATATTAAGTCGCAAAAATTAGGTTTGCAGTTCCAAAACACAAATCCAAACGTTCCGTTGGTTCATATGGGAGCAAAAGGGGTGTTTGGGAATGCTTATTAAAACTCATATCTACTAATACAACATCAAGCTGTTTTGAGGGTGTTTGGGATTTCTTATCCAAAATGGGAGTGAAATAAGCTGTTTTAAGCTAATTATTTGAATCTGTTTATTTCAAGAAGCAATAAACAGATAAACAGTTTAAAAGAACAATTCCAAACACCCCCTTAACCATCAGAATTCACATAATCAACTGTAATAAAATGAATCGATGAATGTTTTGCAGACGTCGAGACCAGAATATAATCAGATTCTGGTGAAGAAACGGGAGGCCCAGATTGGTGGTTCTCTTAGAAGATGACATGAGACTGGCATTTTGTAAGTTGTTTTATAGTGCAATATATTGACAATGAATACTAGTTTTCCTTGTTTTGTGTGGTGAACATGAGCTATGTAGTATATGAAGGAGTTTTAAAACATGTTCATAAGTATGTTGGATTTATAAAACCACTTGTTAATTTCATGTTGTATGGTATGAAGAATTCTAAATTTTTTTACTATGGTTTGAATTAAGGATATTGTCAATTTTTTTAAAACTAGACCACATTGTGAACCGAACATCTTACCAATCTGTCGGTCAGACCGGATAAAGGTATAATAATTTTAATGAATATACGTAAAAAGTTGCTGAGAACTTAATATATATATAAAATATATCGGTTTGACAGGTCTGGTTCCCGGTCCGACCACTGGTTCAATATCAAAACGGTTTTAAGCACCGAACCAGACCGGCTTGGAGTCTGGTTCCCAATTCGACCGGTTTGGTCCGGTTTTCAAAGCAATGGATATTGTACCCCTAGGTCATTTCTACCGTATAGACGATACATATATTTTTCACCCCACCTCTCCCAACATTTCCTACGAGGCAACTTCATATACACCGTTGTGAACTTATAAAGTGTTGTATTTCTTCATATATGCTTTAACCGTTATAAAATGTTGTAACTACTAAATTACATGAAGCTAGTAGAGAGGGTGTATTTGAGATGATGGCATAGTTTATTTTGATTTCTTGTGTAGTCTATACCAATGATGAATGACAACTATGATCTACAATGATAACAAATGAGGAAAGACGCATGAAGAGTGACTGAACGGGATCTATACTTATAAGATTCTTTTCATACACTCGAGATCATATTAAAGTATAACCATATTAAAAAAATATCTATCAACAATTGTATATATCTTTATCCTCCCTACTACGAATTTTAGGAAACATGTTCATGAAACCCGAATGTGATTGTTTGGTTTTCTCGGTTTTATAATGGGTTGTGTAACTCAGAATGACTTTGGTTTTCTTGGTTTATCTAAATCGAATATCTTAAAATAAAAAACTTAATATCCAAATTAAGATCCAACAAAATCAAACCAAAATTCAAATGTTTAGTTGGGTTAGGTTTTGATTTAATAGGTTTGTAATCTAATATTGAACACCCTTACGTGTAATATGACAACTACTTAATCACCAAAACATGATAAACACGATAAGTCAACAATAACTTTTATAGTATATATAAACCTCTTATATATGTTTAAATAGTTTTTTAATTTGGCCCCTTACTTTCGACTCAGGTTTTAGTTTTGCCCCTTACGTTTCTTAAATTTCAATTATATTTTTTTAACTAGCATTATTAATTAAATCTTAATAAAGAACATGACAAATTGTTAGGTGGAAAGCATCCATCCAACGAGACAAAGCCCTTAATTATTTAAAACCATAATCTTGAAAGATGTTTAAAATCAAGTAGTTTATGCATTAAAATAATATAGTCAAGACTCAAGAGTGTAATCTTGAGTCTTTCATTTAGGGGTGTGCAAAATTATAAATATCTAAGTGAATAACCCGAAAACCAAATCATTTCCGTAACCGAATAAAATGAAAATGGTTTTTTTCGATTATTTGGTTTTGTTCCTAATCGAATCTGAATGATTTATTTATTTTTCGGTTCGTTTATCTGGTTTTACAAATCTTGCTTTGGATAACCGAACCGAATAATAACTGGTTTAATCAGAGATCATAATTGAATAATTCAGTTGAATTTAGTTCGGTTAGACACATTTCTCACTAGGCTAGGTTAGGTTTTCGGTTAGATCCCAAGAAAAATAAAACAAAATCAATCGAATAAACTAATATCTGAACCAATAAACACCCCTATTTCATTTAGAACTAAACTAATGACACCTAGTTTCTTAAACACTCATATCAGTTGTTTCTGATGGTTATATTAGAGTTTATCCTAAGTTATCATATTGATTTAACATATAAACAAACACTCTTATTATTAATAACACATACAACAAAATTACGTAAATTTAAAATACAGAACATAACATGAGATAGATGGAAATCATCCATCCATAGACATAGCCCCCAATTATTTAAAACAACAATCTTGAAAGATAGTTTGAAATCAACTAGTTTTTGACCTAAAATAGCCAAGAGTGTGATCTTGAGACTTTTATTTTAGAACTAAACCAATGCCACTTAGTTTCTCATCGATCAATTTGTCTATTTTCTCAGTCATCTCATCAGTGAAGTAATTCTTCCAATCTTCTTCCTTGGCTTTTCTAAAAAAAACCCGGTTTTCAATGGCATGACGTTCTTTAGCACGATGCATTCCACTTTTGTTTATTTCTAAGTTGCTCAACTTCTCAAAACTACACATCTTAATAATGCCATCTATCACACCTTCTTTCTCTTCTTTGATTGTAAAAGGATACCCAATGAACTCGGCTAGTCTCTTCACATTGTTTACTGGATCTTTTTTCATATCTTCATATTTCAAGAAAAGAAATATCTCAGGGTTCTTCAAGCTTGCTTTCCAGTATCCCAAGATATGTTCCCAATACGGTCCATAACTTGAAATACCCTGACAAAACTCATCAAATGCCTCCTCAAACGGGGCATCTTCGACAGGTATTTTGAAAATTTGTATCATGAAATGGTAATAAGAAACGATAACATCTTTTACATTTCGATATATGTAAACTATTTTGCAATTTGAAGTTATGGCCGACTCTGGCAGGCAATTGTAATGAGAGTGTGTTGACACGGGTGGGAAGCGCGAGTTCCTGTGGTTTTCTTCAATTTTCTCAAGGTCTTTCTCTAGGAAATAAATGCATTCATGAGGCATAGTTGTGAGCAAAGGACTACTGGAGTCATCAAACTTTTCTCGGGTCGTGATGGCAAATGCCAAGGCCTTTAGCCATGTTGTGCCACTTTTCGGAAAACTACAAAGAAATACATCATTTGGATGAGCCTTAAAGTTTTGTTCAGCCAAAATTCGTCCTTCAACGAACTCTTTATGATTCCACACGTGTTGATACTTGCACAAGGTGAACTTATTTTTCAACCAGTTACAAGTATGTTGTGGAAGTGTTTTGATTATCTCTTCCATAATTGATCGAGATGATACAATTAAGAAGTTCAATAAGTTTTTGTGAGATTATGTAGAGTTGGTTAAAATTTATGAACTTTATACTCCATATATATAACCATGTCATATTTGTCGATTATAACTGGTGCTATTTTATATTTGAATATGAGGTTAGGTGAAATGCATCACACATTTTTGTTACATGTAAAGTAATGTTTAAACCATATATTTAGAAAATACAAAGAAGTATCATTAATAACCTCAAAATAATCCATTCAATTGAAAACCAAAAATTTTTAAAAAATCAAAAGAACCATTATACATTATTAATTATGTAGATCTATGGTTACATTAATATATATTTTATATATGAATCCATTCAATTGAAAACCAAAAATTTATAAAAAATCAAAAGAACCATTATATATTATTAATTATGTAGATCTATGGTTATAAATAAAAGTGGGAAAACTGTAAATTTACTTTCAATTAGAACCACAGTTTAGAACATCAATTTATCTCCACCTATCAAGAACCAAGATAACAATCTTACACCATAGATTGTTTAAATTAAGGGATATAATTAAAAATATACAAAAGTAATTCTACATAAAACATTTAATCTATGTTTAAAATAAAATAACAAGAAACAAAAACCTTTCAAAAACCCAAACTGCATCGCACATTTTGCATGTATTCTCAACTAATATCCACTCATATATAGAACAAATGAAATTGTTTAATTTGACATTAATATGTGTATTGAAATTACAATGATAAGAACGACATATTGTACTTTTTAGTGCGCAACCTATTCTGGGTAATACAAATATTACATTTTATTGAATTGCAAAAATAAACCATACATATATAACGGAACTTAGTGGAACTGATAATTTTTGCATCTTTCATTTCTAAGCTGATAATTATGACCAAAATATTAATTATATTATTAAATTCATATGTGAAGAATACTTTGAAACACCAAAATCATTATGCATTTAGTGATAATTATGTATTAATGCATCTGGTGATAACTATGCATTGATGCATATGTGATAACTATGCATTAAGGCATCTATTAGTCATTATGTTTTCTAGAATATGTTGATCGGTGATATAGTTTAATGACAACATATTGATAAAATTATTTCAAATCATACGTAATTTATCATAGATAATATTCATGTAAATACAATAAGAAAACACAATCCATAAATCAAACAAAAAGTAAATAATACGATCGTTTGAAAGAAGATAAAATCGAGTTTTTATAGTACATTAAATTAATCACAATCACATACATAGAACAAATTGCTATTAATTCAAATCATATATACAACAATGAAATGACATAAGTTGAAATTTAATTGTATAAACAATTTTAAACACTTAAATTTGAAATATTCAAAATTTTCTAATAAAATTTGTAAAACACTTGGAACGGTTATGGACCCCCTCTACCCAGAAGTTTACATGATAATTTACCTTAATGCCCTTATTATTAAATCAATAATAAACTAATAAACAAAACAAAAAAACATATTGTATTACTAGAAATAGTTCTTTTAGTTTTTAACAAAATTTTAGTTTATAAATTATGGAACATGTAGTGAACCTACTGATCGTGTCTAGAAGTGATCGAGTTTAAAAGTGAATATAAAATTTCGTCTTAAAATACAATATCAAACCCCAACACCTAAATACTATTCTAATCGAGATCACTTTAATCACAAAAAAACTACATTAATCTTTTAATTCATTTCAAGTATAATTGTATTATACACACGTTCTTTCACCTCGTGATATCTGTAATTGTATGTCCCCACTACTTAGCAAGTTTTGTAGTCATTTCTTATCGATATCATTTTGCTATTTTAAACCATTGATTTCAACTATTTATAGACTTGAGTATAGACTTCAATTATTTATAGACTTAATTATAATATTATATGGTAAGTGCTTATCAATGTTAAAACTTAGAAATGACATGTGGGCACTTTAATAAAGGGAATAGCGTTGATGTACTTCATGCAATGAAATTTGTACATTGTTGTTTAAGGTTAATCACAATTTACAAATCATTAACTGCGAAACATGAAGAAACAATGATTAATTAAGACATGTAACACCCGATTATTTTAAAAAGACAAGACATGAAAAATAAATAAAAGAGAAGCAATAAAGTCCAAGTGGAGGGACTAAAAGTGTCCAAAAGGACAAATCTTTGAAAAGTTGGTGTAAAGGTGGGCATGGCCGCCCACCCTCTTTTCACATCATTCTTTCTTTCGGTTTTAAAGAGAGAGAGCAGAGGAACTCTCGGTTGAAGATAAGAGGAAGAAAAGGAATCGAATTCAAGGTAAGAATTCATGGTTTTTAAGTGTTTATGACGGGTTTATCCTGGTTATATGCTTATGTGCTTATGTGTTTGTGTATGTGTTTGGATGTGTGTGTTTGGTGGTGTTTTTTTAGGTGTTTGAACTCATTTGCAAAAGGGTTTGAAGGAAGAAACACTCAAGTTGCACCAGGTGAGTTCTAGACCCCGGTTTTTACTTGTTTTAAACTATCTTTGGGGCTGAAAATGTATTAAAATGATTTTACAAAGTTTATGTATGTTTACCCGTATGTAGTATGCATGATTAGATGTTGATTCTTGAATGTTTATAGGTTATTCATGTTTAGAATAGCCATGTTAAGCTTAGAACAGATGGGTTTGATGATTGGGTTTGAAAACATATTAGAATTATGTTACACAGAGGGTCCATGCGCCTAGATAAGGCTCATGCGCCTGAAAATGCCTTAGAAGGATTTAAGTGTAATCCATGCGCCTGAACAGTACAAGATTGCCTTAGAAATGTTTAAGTATAGCTCATGCGCCTGAACAGTGGTCCATGCGCCTAGAAATATTAGTCGGACGACTAAGTGTAGAGCCATGCGCCCCAATAGTGCCCATGCGCCTAAGTGGCTCATGCGCCTAAGTGTCCATGCGTCCGAATAACCCATACGCCTAAGTGTTCATACGCACGAATAGTGCCCATGCGCCTGAATAGTTCATGCGCCTAAGGGATAAAAGGATTAAGTGTTGGTTGATGCGCCTACATAGTGATGAAACGCCTAAACAGGGCTCATGCACCTAAATAGTGCCAAAGCGTCTAAGCACTTAGAAATTTTTACAGAATTTTCTAGGAGTCTGTGCTTTTAGGGTTTTGACCGAGGGTTGACTAGGACTTATTTATGATGATGTTTCATGCATGGTTATGATTGTTCCTTATTATTATTATTACTTATAGTATGTGACTTTACATGGTATGTTTATTATCGTAACGTAAAGTATATTGTAATAATAAAGAGAAAGAGAAATAAAGAAAAGAAGAGGAACATTAATAAAATGTTAACAAGTCTTGCAAGCTTACAGAAGGTACACGACCATGTTGTCATTAGCTCACTGTGCTGTGGGTTAGCTACCATATTATGCACACAGGGCCAATCAATTGAGATTGGCAGGACCTTTGCAACGTGTCCTGGGTGATTGGGTTGGCCTTGTATACAGTACAGTTGACCATTTCGAGAGATATAGTTGACCCTTTCGAGGGATACATTTGACCCTTTCGAGGGATATAGTTGACCCTTTCGAGGGATATAGATGGCCCATCACCCGTTTTCCATCGCGCATACAGTTGGGGTATTTCTCATTGGTCCATACAGAAAGTGAAAGATAAAGATAAAAGTTTACAGAACAGACAAGGCATACAGTAAAGAGAACGAACATTATTTGTTCATATAGTTAATGCGTGCTCGCATATACAGTACAGAGTTGTATTTTACAGAAAATAGTATTTTCATATACAACATATAGAAAGTATTTTATTACTCTTAAAACTAAAACTCACTCAGCAACGCTGACTTTTATACATTTTCAGTTAGCAGGTAATTATTGCTGAGGATGGCACGAGGGTGAAGCTACTCGGCAGGGAAAGACTGACATCCATTCATATTCTATGTTGCTGTTGTTTTGTAATGCGTTAAGACAATTCTTTTGTAAACAGTAAATGATGATGTATTTGTAAGGCCCCAAAATCGGGACGCTTTCAGCTGGGTTCTCATCGCACATAAAACGTATAATTACATTTGTATTTCATAAAATTGCAGCGGAAAACTAAAACAATCTTTCATTTCCATGTAAATGCTTTTGCAAATTAATACAACATTCATTACAAAATAGTTTGTTCGCATTACAATGCAAAAACATCAATCAAAAAAATGCCATCCCAAAAGGAGCTAAGTAGCCTCACGGTGCCATCCTCAACAATCATTTCCTGCCAACTAGAAAACATATGAAAAGTCAGCGTTGCTGAGTGAGTCCCAGTTTTATTATAAAACTTACTTTACTTTCATATAAAACCATTCGTTACTTTTACATGATCACACATCATACGTACGCATAGATAATATCATTATTATCTTCTTCATTCATTCGTTCATTCGTTCTATATAACTTTACTTGCGCATCGGACATCAACCGTACCAATACCATGTGCTACACCCCGGCTAGTCTTAGCTACCGAGCCGAAGTCAATAAATGAACAGCTAAACGTATGCCACGGTACTAGGAGTAACCATAAGTCTTAGCTACTAGGACGAAGTCAATAAATGAACAGCTAAACGTATGCCATAGTACTAGGGGTAAGCGGTAGAGGCACTACACGTTTGGTCAATCACAAAGAAGGACCCTGATATCCAATGCTTGCAAGACTTCTTTCATTCGTTCATTAATGCATGCATTCATCATCATGTTCCTCTTTCATTATCTTTCACTTTACGTTACATAATACTTCGTTCATTCCTCATAATAAGTAAAGCCATAGGAAAGATATTATACATCTACTAAGGAACATTAACATGCACAGTCATCATCATCATACAGGGAAACACCATACATACATAAAATGCATAAACTTGCAACATCATCATCATCATCATGCCCAACCTACTTTCTAAGGCCTCAAACGTCATCTTACATGCTCTTATGGGAACCTTTACGTCAAAACTTACATCTGCACTTTCCCCCGAAAGTCAGAAGTCAATCTACACCTTCCTCGGGTGCAACAGCCCTATTCGAGCGTATGGGCACCCTTCAGTCGCATGGCCTCCATGCGACTGAACATCATGCGATTGAACTCAAGCGGATGAACATTTAGGCGAATGGACATCCAGTCGTGCGTATGAACCTGATGCGGATGGAACAAATGCGAATGGGCATCTATGCGACTGATCTAATGCGAATGAACTCATGCGACAAAGCACTTATGCGACTGTACCCTCAGTCGCATGACTCCCCATACGATTGGACTCCAGTCGTGCGACTGAAACCTTAGTCGTGCGAATGAATCCCAATCGTGCGAATGACCCTCAATCGCCCCTCAATCGGCCGTATGGCCTCCATTCGGTCGCCTAGCCCTAGCTGATGCAGAATGGAGTTCATCCCGACTGCAGCCGAGGGTTTCCGGCCTCCAAACTCATCTAAACCCATTTTAAGCCTAAATTAACCCTCCTGGACCTTAGGAATGCATACCATAACACCATACAAGCACACCCAAGCCCGAAAACATACACGAAACGCATCACACACATCACACCCAAATGGGTCAAACACATACACATACACATACAAAAATGGGTTTTTATGCTTTCCAGCCCCAAAATCGGTTGAAAACAAGTAAAAGTGGGGTCCTAGAACTCACATAAACGAGCACAACGTTAAGGGCTTCGATTTGGCTTGCTACACAACGAGTTTGGCCACCCGAATCACCCAAACCACTCTTTTTCTCTTATTCTTCTCCTTTCTCTCTATGAAGTCTGAAATGTGGGGTGTGTGTGGGGAAAGTGGGCTGCCCTCTCCCTACTAATATCACCACATTTCCCAACTTTTCTTCGTTGGCGAGTTTGGTCCCTCGACTTTGAACTTTATTTTCTTTTCTTTCTTCACCGGCGTCAAAATAATAAATATTCGGGTGTTACAGTATTGCTTAACAACAGTGTTTTAAATGAAATGAATGTTTTTTTATAAATCTTTTCCGTTGCTTAAGTTTGTATAATTATAATGTGTAGTGTTTTAACTGCTTTGATTGACCAACTGTGAGGTGGCCGAGAACGAGGCCTTACAAGACACAATTATGGTTTATTAGTATCAAATTTTAGTGGGGCCCCTTAAAAGCATATCCAAAGTAGGGTTGTGCAATGGGTCGGAACTGGACCGACCCGACCAAGACCCGAAACCGATTAGGAATGTAAAACTAGAACCATGAACCGGACCATTAATTGGTGGGCCGGTCTGGACCGAACCGGATTAAATGGGTTGGTTCAACATGATGTAATCGGGTCGGACCGAATAGACTCGAAACAAATTTGAGCTTGAGCATGAAACAAATAATACCACAACGTATTGTTTGAATAACTAAAGAATTCATGTTTGAAAGCAAAATGATTTCAATTCAATACAATGTAAAAGTCCATTAGAAAAACTTACAATCAAAGTCTTCAAACCCTACGTATATAAGTAAAACTAAAAATATTTATAAAAAAACTTAAATCTTCAAAGTCCTCCAAATCCAAACATGCTTTTAAAGCTTCCATCTTTAAAATATTTCACTAATTCATTTGTAAATTGTCACCGATCCAATTTTCTTATAAATATATAAATAAAATGAATAATTCAAAATGTATCATCAAAATTTCAAGTATATAATAATTCAAAATATAAAAGTTAAACTAACTATTTGCAAGTTCTTCAATTTTTTCAAAATCATTGTTTTTGTTGATTTCTTTGCCTGATTTGCGAATCCAATTTTGTGTACAAATTAATGCTTGAACAAGAGGTGGAGACAATGAACTTCTATATGAGTTTAATACCCGTCTCCCAGTACTAAAATCAGACTTCGATCTTACTGTTGAAACTGGTATAGCTAAAATATCTAAATAAATAAATATTTTATTATAAACATAGACATAAATCATTTAATAAGCATATTTAAAAATAATAATACCTTTAGCCATCTTTGAAAGAGTTGGATAACGAGCCGAATTTATCGTCCGTTACGTCAAAATATCAAAGTTGCTCGTACTCTCTTCAATGTCATCCTTACGATATTTCTTCAATTCGGTTTTATTACTAAAAGAATGAACGCCACCACCCTTATATTGTTGAAAATCATCAAGAAAAGAGTTTTCACCGTCTTGATAATGTTCAAAATTGTTTTATGTTCTAGGGGGATCACTTAAACCCATTCCATACAAATGTTCATATTCTTTAACCAACAACTGCATCTCATCTTTAACATTATCAACCATCTTTTTTAACTCCTCATCTGTCATTTTGTTATCTTGACATTTATATCTTTCTTTTCTAATCGATATAAATGATCGTTCACAAGAAAAATGTATAATTTGAAGCTTCATTTGAGGATCTAAGATGATAACATATTCAAACAACACGTTTTTCTTTTTTTCAACCAAAATATTTATCAAATTTATGTCTCATTATAGCCGTCATCTCCATAAACGTGTAAATTTAATCCTTTTCGTTTACCAACCGGTCAAGGTTATCACCAACATCCATAACCTCTAAAAATAACTGATGTGCTATAGCATGTTGAACAAGATTTTTTTTCCGTTTTTCGTTTAAACATTCCTAGTAATTCAGCTATCTTAGTTGCATACACCCAATCAACTCAATCGGGAATTTCACCCAAATCATTACGGTAACTCGTATACCTCCAATCATATAACTCAAAAGCTTTTTCATACACAATAGTTTTTTCTAATATTTTACACATGTTATTCCATCTATTGGAAATATCAAGAGATAACAAAGCTTTGGACTCTATATTTTTTTCAATAACACAATCTTTAAAATTTCGAAATCTAGGGGATGATCCTAAATTATATCTAACCACGTTCAAAACACGATTGATTGTTACATCTTGCGCTTTTAGTCTACATTTGACAATTAAATTAATGATATGAACTAACCAACTTACATGAAGATACATACCATCATGTAACAAATTAGGCAACCTATCCTCAATGGTGCTGTCACACCCTCAAAATCCACTTGCGGAGTTTTACCGCGAGGCATGTGAACAAACCAGGATCACAGTCAATAGTTACTCAGAACGACTCTATATGCCATAATTAAAATAAAATCAACCAAAGTATAAACTTTAAACTGTGCGGAAGCGTTTTGTAAAACAACCAAAGAAATAAAAATGTATACTATGGCAAAACATACGCCAACCCAAAAGAGTAAACATTAACCATTAAAACAATAAAGATGTCTTGAAGGCCGAGTCTTAGAATGCAAGTGAAACCATGTTGTGCTCCTAATGGCAAGAAAGCTAATGACCTGAAAATAGCATACTAAAATGTCAACACAATGGTTGGTGAGTTCAAGAGTGATATTCAAACATAAGCAGTTTAATAATGGAGATATAAAAGTAGTGCATTGTAACATATAGCTAGTCCATTAACAATAAATATTAACTCATAGTGATTTCGCAATTGAAGCTGACTGTGTTACGTTGTTGCCTCCTGTCACGACTTACCAGGTCGTGACAATGTTCAATAGGACAAATTGTACCCGGTTGACCTCGAGTCACACAGGTGGGGCTCGTCAGACCCAATAGTACTACCCAAATTCCCCCGCTATTCAATATTAACAATTCGAAAGTGTGAGGACTTTTCCATGATATCAACACTATATTAATATTACACACAACTTGAATATATAAAGCGTTTGTGATTTACCAGTATGCTATCTCCCCCAAAAGAGATTAAATAAAGAGTGGGGCATGAACTCACCTGATATGCGTGATAGACACTTAGAGTTTTACTTGACAGACAGAATGGACAGACAACCTTCAGAGGTTACCTATATCATATAAGTATATGAGTATGTGCAAACAGAAAACATGTGAAACCCTAAGTATACTACACCAAGGACTCAAGGTTTCAGAAAAACAGACATGTTTGATCTAGTGGACCCGTTTGACCCGTTGGTGACTTTATGTGTTGTAAACCATTCAAGAAAACATACACATATATCATACATGTTTAACATTCAAATGGATCATATGCATGCTATATTATCCAGGTGTATCACTTAGATCATCATACAACCAAGTATTATACAAGTCATGCGAATCTAGAACATTAACATGTCTACTAGTTATAACACAACTAACATGCCACATAAAGATCAAATCACGCACCACATGCCATGTGAAGCCACTCACGAATTCACATCCTAAACCCTGCCAATCCTACTAAGTAGGGGCCTCAGATTCGCACGCGTGTATCATGATCATATTCACATTCATTAACCATGTTCATTGCATTCAACATACACCACAACAATCAATTTCCAATCCCAAACATGATATCTTAGCTACTAACCAACATCAACATCATACATGATCATCAAAGTCCAAACATCACCCATGATTATCCAAGTATCCCATACAACTAATTTAACATGTTCTTTCACATTAGAATTCATCCATGAACTTACTAACATGCTCCTAACATCCCAAACATGTTCAAAATATCATCCTTCAAACGTTGTGCAAATAAAGTTTCCTTTTGGGAAAGTACATTCCAACATCTATCAAACACTCAATGTATTCATGAATTCATTACAATTATACCATCTCAAGCTCATAACAACATCTTGATATGATTAACAATACCTAATCATCATAATCTATTAATCATCATGAACAAAAGTTTCTACTTTTGGCAAGATATGAACAACAACATTCATTCTAAGATTTCTAGCATTCATATCAACAATCTAGCATCTAATTATCATCATGAACACATCAAAAACATCAATCCATCACTAGATCATCATGTCATGAAAATAAAGTTACTATTATTAGTAATCTATGAACACCAACTTCAATTCATCAATTTCTTACAAGATCAATGTATCCTAGCATTCATACAACCTACTAATCATCATACATTCATCAAACAATCATCAACCTCACATAATCACACTAATTTCGAATTAGGGTATGCCTAAGATCAAATTTCATGATCAATCCATTAAAAACATACAATTCATGCATAATCAACATTAAACAACATGTATTCAATCCAACTAACATACTAACATCACCAAACAACATCAAATTCGACCCCATGAGCACCCATAAACGAATTAGGGTTCGGCCCTAACAAGAATTCCATAAAAACTTGTAAAATCTAACCTTTAAACGTGTGTTAACTTGAAATTGATGATTCCAACGTATTGTAATCCTTGAAATCGAACAAAACCGATGCTTTGATGCTTGTTCTAGGTTGAAATCGCAAGGGAGGGGGTGTGAAGGGTGTTTGCGGCCGATTTGGGGTGAGAATTAGGGTTTTTGTGTTTTAATTAAGTTAATTTACATAATTACCATTTAAACCCTTGTGTTTTGTATTTTATAAAAATTTAAGCTTTTAAACTCTTTGTAAAGTGTTTTTAACTTAATAATATAAGGATATAAACTAATGATAATCCTTATATACTTTATCTTTATAAAAACACAAGACATACAAATAAATAGGCACGTTTCCGCGTTACGCGATTAATTTCCTAATTAACATTTAAAACATGCAAACATATAAACATGATACCATAATCATATAATCAACTAGATTATCAATAATGTAACATTATTAATTATTATTAGGTCACCAACGTTAAACGACAACTAGTGTGTGCTTACGACATGTGTATGCAAGACGTAACGGAACTAACGGAGTTTGGTAACGGAAATTTACCGGATGTCACATTATCCCCATGTTGAAAGAATTTTCGTCCCGAAAATTGCGTTACATGGTGAGAGTGTTCCATCACTGGTCTACTGTATTGGCACACAGAAATCGAAATCGAGTGAGTTTTGGATGAGTTGTCACATCATCCCCATGTTGAAAGAAATTTAATCCTGAAATTTAAATCAATACCTTCTTCTGCTGGCATCGTTCTTTCGAATAGTTGAGGGTACTTAAGCTTCATTTGATCTTCTCGTTCCCATGTGAATTCCGGTCCACGTCGTGAATTCCAACGGATTTCGACAATGGGTATCTTGCTTTGCTTAAGTGTTTTCACCTCACGGTCTATCACCTCGACTGGTTCTTCGATAAAACGCAATTGTTCATCCACTTGAACTTCTTCTAGTGGTACGACCATTGTTTCTTCAGTTATGCACTTCTTCAGGTTTCACACGTGAAATACATCATGGATTCCACTTAGCGAATCAGGTAGGGCTAGTCGATAGGCCACTGGACCTATTCTTTCTACTATTTCAAATGGTCCAACGTACCTCGGATTCAGCTTCCCTCACTTACCAAACCGAACTACGCCTTTCCATGGTGAGACTTTCAACAAAATCTTGTCACCAACTTGAAACTCTAAAGGTTTCCGCCTCTTATCAGCATAACTCTTTTGTCTGTCTCGCGCTGCAGCCATACGGTTTCGTATCTGCATAATCTTCTCGGTTGTCTCATGAATTAACTCGGGACCTCTTAGCTGACTATCACTAATTTCTGCCCAGCAAACTGGTGATCTACATTTTCTCCCATACAACGCCTCGAAAGGTGCTGCTTGTATGCTAGTATGATAAATGTTGTTATAAGTAAACTCCACCAATGGCAGGTGAATTTCCCAGTTATTCCCGAAGTCAATCACACAAGCACGTAGCATATCCTCCAACGTTTGTATGGTACGCTCAATCTGGCCATCTGTCTGTGGGTGATATGCAGTACTCATATCCAATCGTGTACCCAAAGATTTCTGCAATGATTGCCAGAAAGGTGACGTGAAACGAGCGTCGCGGTCAGAAATAATTGAGATCGGTACATCGTGTCTCGAAACGATCTCTTTAAGGTACAGTCAAGTTAATTTCTCCATCTTATCCGTTTCCCTAATTGCAAGGAAGTGAGCAGACTTTGTCAATCGATCCACAATAACCCATATCGTGTCACAACCAGTATTAGTTCGGGGTAACTTAGTAATAAAATCCATGGAGACCTGTTCCCATTTCCACATTGGTATCTCAGGTTGTTGTAACAGTCCGAATGGTTTTTGATATTCCACTTTTACTTTCGAGCAGGTCAAACACTTGCTCACATACGTAGCTACATCCGCTTTCATGTTAGGCCACTAGTAGTGCGCCTTTAAGTCATGATACATCTTGTCGGATCCAGGATGTATAGAATACTTAGATTTATGTGCCTCGCTCATAACTAAATCTCTTAGATTTCCATAAACAGGCACCCAAAGTCTATCCATGAAATACCGAATTCCATCCTCTTTCACCACCAGCTGTTTATCCATTCCCCTTAACGACTCAGAACCAACATTTTATGTTTTTAAAGCTTCTATCTGCGCCTCCTTAACTTGTTCGGGCAATTGGGTACTGATAGTAAGCTGTAAAGCTCGCACCCGTCTGGGTTTAGCTGTTTCCTTCCTGCTTAAGGCATCGGAAACTACGTTCGCCTTTCCCGGATGGTACTTAATAGCGCAATCATAGTCGTTTAGTAGTTCCACCCAACATCGTTGCCTTATATTCAACTCTTTTTGCTCAAAGATATGTTGAAGACTCTTGTGATCGGTGTAGGTAGTGCACTTGGTACCGTACAAGTAATGTCTCTGGATCTTTAAGGCAAAAACCACTACACCCAATTCTAAGTCATGGGTGGTATAGTTCTTCTTATGAACCTTTAGTTGTATTGAGGCGTAAGCTATCACCTTTTCTCGTTGCATTAAGACACAACCCAATCCTTGAATGGATGCATCGCAATACACCACGAAGTCATCTGTTCCCTCTGGTAGTGCTAATATCGGGGCAGTACAGAGTTTTTATTTTAAAAATTGAAAAGCTGATTCTTGGCTCTCACTCCATTTGTATGTCGTTCCTTTGTGAGTCAAGGCCGTGAGAGGTTGTGCGATCTTAGAAAATCCTTCTATGAATCATCGGTAATATCCTGCTAATCCCAGAAATTGTCTTATCTCACTCGGCGTTTTGGGTGTAGTCCAATTCTTTATCGCCTCAATTTTGGCAGGATCCACATGTATCCCTTTCTAATTAACAATATGGCCTAGAAATTGCACTTCTCTTATCCAAAAATCACACTTTGAGAATTTGGCATATAGCTGCTCATTTCTCAATAGTTCTAAGATCATTCGTAAGTGCTCTTCATGATCCTCCTTGGTCCTAGAATATATCAGTATATCATCGATAAACACAATGACGAACTGATCAAGATAGGGTTTGCACACGCGGTTCATGAGGTCCATGAACACAGTAGGTGCATTAGTCAACCAAAAGGCATGACCAAGAACTCATAATGACCAAAACGAGTAAGAAACGCAGTCTTGGGAATGTCTTCTTCTCGAACTCTAAGTTGATGATAACCAGATCTCAAGTTAATTTTCGAATAATAGATCGATCCTTGAAGCTGATAGAACAAGTCGTCGATACGAGGTAAAGGGTATCGGTTCTTGACTGTTACTTTGTTTAACTCTCTATAATCGATGCACATCCGGAATGTGCCATCCTTCTTTTTAACAAAAAGAACAGGAGCTCCCCAAGGTGATGTGCTAGGTCGAATAAAGCCCTTATCTAAAAGCTCCTGAAGTTATGATGACAACTCTTGTAGCTCATTTGGTGCTAATCGATAAGGTGCCCTAGCAATCGAAGCTGCGCCGGGAGCCAACTCATTCTGGAATTCCACTTGGCGATGAGGTGGTAATCCAGGAAGATCCTCTGGAAACAACTCTGGAAAGTCGCGCACTATGGGAATATCCTCCATTCTCCTTTCTTCTGCTTGCTTATCGGTTGTGAGTGCTAGAATAGCCACACGACCCTTTCGTAATAACTTTTGGGCTTTCATGTATGAGATGATGCCTATCACAACACCACTCCTATCACCTCTGACTGTAAGGATTTTGTCACCAACAGGAATTCGTATGATCTTCTCATGACATATGACTTCCGCTTGCTTGCTAGAAAGCCAATCCATGCCTATCACAACATCAAAACTCCCCAGCGTAACAGGCATAAGATCTATAACGAAAGTATGACCGGCAAGTTCTATCTTACAGTCTTTAAGGATATGCGTTACATTGATCTGTTTACCGTCGGCTAATTCCACAGTGTATTTGGATTCTAAGGCAGAGGAATATTTTATAAAATAAGTTTTAATTTTTTTCTTTTCTTCCAGATAATAATCTTTAATGTCACGAGCAATTGTAAAACGCGAGGGAATATTAAATGCGGGACAGATCGCTTCCATAAATTCCTGAAATCCTTCATGTTCAAAAAATGCAAAGGAAGTTCATCGGCAATCATCATCTTAACTAAAACCTTTTTACCTATTTGTGGATTGAACTTCCATGATTTTAAGATACCAATACCACTTTTTTTTATCACCCGAATCGTTTTTATTCAAAATCAATGTTTCTTGATCTTTAAGATTAGC
Organism: Flaveria trinervia; assembly: GCA_025506515.1. Classification (NCBI taxonomy): domain Eukaryota; kingdom Viridiplantae; phylum Streptophyta; class Magnoliopsida; order Asterales; family Asteraceae; genus Flaveria; species Flaveria trinervia. The sequence continues at coordinate 3,064,423 of CM046452.1, forward strand.
AGGTTTTTTTCACATCCTTTAAGATGTCTACCCATTGAGGATGTACTATTCGTTGAACTTTCAGCACATATTAAACTATCACAATAGTTGCATTTACCTTTATTTTTCCGATCCACGAAAACTTTTTCAAAATGCTTTCAAACATGAGAAGTATACTATCTTTTTTTTGTTGCTTTTCAAACTTGGGTTGTTCCTCTTCCTCTTTCTCGCTTGATATGTGTTGTGAATCCATATCCATCTAAAAAAAGAATAAAAATAAAAAATTATAACTAATGTTGAGTTTATTAGATACTAAGGTTGTGATGATTCTATAATAATCTAAAGTGGTAGCGCGTGATACGATCGATTTTATTTACTCAGATACAAAAATATAATGAATTTGATCGATTTTATTTACTCAGATACAAAATATAACTATTTATCTGTTATTTTAAAAAATGATGACCATCTTATACAAAGATTATTCAATGTTAACGGTGGCTTGTCGCTTTTATTTCCACATGCTTTTATCAACCAATAATTTTTAACTCATAATTAGGGAGTTGTTTACAAATTAGTTGTAATAGAAACGCTATTTAGCAAATTGTATTTAATAATATTATATGTGAATTTACGTTGTTAGATCAAAGAAATTTAAACGTGAAATAAGCTCCCCTGAAATATACATAAAATATTAACTAAACCAAGAAAATACTTGATGCCCGTCTACCTTCTATTTTGATGTAACTTGACAAAACATTATTAATGATTATTTGAATTAAAAAAAAATACTTGTTATTAGTGCTTGACCATGCATGTATGCTTATGATGAAGATGATACAAAGACGACGATGAAGATGATATATGATGCTGAAGACGATACGAAGATTATGAAGATGAAGAAAACAATGAAGATGATGGTTTTAGGGTTGTGCAATGATGAAGATGATGTATATTTAGGGTTGTGCAATCGAAAATATGGAGAAGATTACTAGAATTTCAATCATATTTAGAATTAGTTTTATTTTTAATTGTAATCGGGTTTTTATAACTGCCCCCGGGTTTGGACCGAACCCATTTATTACTACTTTCATGGACTGAGGACCGGACCTGTTGCTTAGCACATGCGTCGGTTCTGGGTTAGACGGGTCAGTTCTCGGGTTATATACGGTCCAGACCGCGAATTGCTCTGCTCCAATCCAAAGTGTTCTTTTTTTTATAAGAGGATTTCAATTTGAAAGTTTTGGCTCATTTTGTTGATTATACACGTCTCCTTGACTATCAATTTATCCATTAGGATTTCAATTTTTTAGATTATTTACGAAAAGTATAACCATATTAGAAAGATATCTATCAACAATTGTACGTATCTTTATCCTCCCTACTACGAATTTTAGGAAACATGTTCATGAAATTGAAATGTGATTGTTTTGTTTTCTCGGTTTTATAATGGATTGTGTAACTTAGAAAATTCATATCCTCATGTATATGACTTCGGTTTTCTGCGTTTATCTAAATCGAATATCTTAAAATAAAAAACTTAATATCCAAATTAAGATCCAACAAAATCAAACCAAAATTTAAATGTTTAGTTGGGTTAGGTTTTGATTTAATAGGTTTGTAACCTAATATGAACACCCTTGCGTGTAATATGACAACTACTTAGTCATCAAAACATGATAAACACGATTTTTGTTTTTTTCATGTTTCTTGTGTTGTGAACATTATGTAAAATTAAATCCACACTTTTAACCCGTTTTCATATACAATATATGCATTTTAGGTCTTTAGAATGCTAGGAAGTCTTGAATGCATTAGAAAATGTTGTAAGTACAAAAATGAAATTTTTACTTCTTGGATTTAATTAAACAACAAAGATATTTCACGTTTGGTAAGATCTAGTTTGTGTTTTCTATGCAAGACTTTTTTTATAGATATACTCAAGTTGGTAATTTGCATTCACCACTCATATCAAAAGTCAGAATCATAATAGCCTTTAACTATTTGATTAAATTTATAATGGGATTTAGTTTGAATTTTCTAGTTATTGATTTAATCAAAAATAAACATTGGTAAACATTTTTTCTTTAGTTGAAAATCCATTATATGAAATTAATTATATTTTTAAATCTATATTTCATTTCAACGTATGATCCAGCATTTCATGCATCCTCATATGCTATTAACGATTTTACAATTTAAATGTTTGATCGTATGTTTTGTTGTATTGAACTAGGTCTAGATGTTTGTTGATTTGCTAAATGTATTGAAACATGTATGTGATATATGTTGATTCCACTAGCAACTTAATATAATTAATCATAATTTCAAGTCATTATTAAAACAAAAAAATCTTAATTAATGTTAATACATTTGATAATCCATTGTTATCCCTAACACTTGTGATGGCCAAATAAGTGTCTTTTAAGTTGTTATGTCAAACATATCAAAAATCATATGTATTTTCCTATGTGCATGTGTAATGTCTTAATAAATGTGAGAAAAGATATTGTCATGTAAGCGTCATCTGAGTAAGTTTTATGATCACACTTATGCTTACTAGGGTGTAATGATCTAGTAAGTATGACCAATAAAGTAATAATTATGTGATGATCGACATTAATTAATTTATTATTATTTAATATGTTTAATAACTATTACTTTATATACTTATATACAAAAAACATTAAAATTAATAAGATTAATTAAAAAGTTACAATAAAATAATATTAAAATTAATTATGTTAATTATAAAAACTAAAACAAGTATATTAATTAAAAAGTACACCGCTTCAATCAATACGGTTTTTATAAACATGGTTAACCAAATCCGCTTTGAGAATATCGTGCGTCTCTCTATCGCGGATTATCGCAAGGTTTATTAGTCTCTCGTGTTGGCTAAGGTGAACGGTAGGTTGGTCGTTGGGTTCATAATGTTGTTGCTATATTGCTCAGTCTTTGTTCTTTGTAACCATGTTATGTGAAATAATACATGCATACATTGCGTTTCAGATTTTCTTTCTTTTCTAACCACGTTTCGGATTAGCAATAATGTGGTGTTTTTTCTTTCTTACTAGCATATAAGTGTCACACCCCAACCGATGACGGAAACATCGGGGCGCGAGAAGTGATAGATTGTTCAAAGACATCATAGAATCAAAGTGACAATAAATTAAGATTAAATTTCATTTTCATTAATCAACATAACATTACAATGCTTCAAATAAACATACAAAAATTTTGAGAAATACAAGTTTAAAACAAGCATAACAAAATAGTAGATTTGGTGTGTTTCTAAGTCCACCTAATTGAGTTTCTTGATAAAGTTTCAAGCATTTCCTACAACATGTATAAAATATAGGTCAACATATGAATATGTTGGTCAGCATACAAGTTTGAATACATAGTATAATAATGAATAAATCTCAATTCAACATGAGTAAAGTATACTAAAGTTTGTACATTGCTAGCATGAAAAGCCGATAATCAAACCAAAGTGTCCACTAGCGTAATCTTAGCATTAAAAATGACCAAGACCGTAAATATTGAATAACTTAACATAGACCCATCATAATAGGGCGGATGTGCTAGTCCTATAGCGCTATACATGTTAAGGGAGGTTTAGATTGTTTGCAAGATAATGTATTCTAGAATGTATTCACAAATAGTATAACAAGTAAGCATGTTTGTATGAATTGATTTTTATAATGATTGTGACTGAATGAATAATTGAGTGAATTTGATAATTGAGACATGTTGCAACTCAAATAGTGTTAAAACAAAATGGGTGAAGTATGACTCACGGTTTGGCAATTAGAATCCACAAGAATAGATGATTGAGTTTAAATGATTCACTAAAGTCACCCTAAAAGGTAAATGAAAGTGTGTAAGTTTAGGATTTAAAGTTTGAGATTTTAGCAATTAGAAAGTATACAAAAATTACAAATATGAGAGTACATGAAAGTATATACTACTTAGACACTTATTTGAACACCATATATTGTGTGTGTTCTTTATGAGTTTTATTCACTCATTGGAAGTCCAAAATAAAGAATCATAAGATTAGTATAATGTCTACCTTAACACATAAGTAAGTCAAATTAAGGTTGTTCACGAACCGAACCGAACCGAATGCAGCTCCGCTTCAACTCGGTTCGGTTTTAAACCGAGCGGCTCGGTTCGGTTTTAAACCGAGCGGCTCGGTTCGGTTCAATTTACGAATTCGAGCGCAAACTTCATGCTCGAACTCGGTTCGGTTTTAAACCGAGCGCTCTGTTTTGCTTGGTTTTGTTCGGTTTTGTTGGTTTCGTGTTATAATTTAAAACAAAACTAATAATTAATTCAAAAGTTTTAAATTTTAAGTTCCACCATAATATCTTCACCAATGTTTGTATATATGTTCTTTAACAACCAAATTATAAAAAAAAAATCTAACATCAAGATATAACAATTAGGAACAACAGAACAATGTCAGACTTCAAACAAAGTCGGACTTCAGACTTCAGAGGTTGATTGTCGAAGGTGGGATGCATGATCAGACTATTGCTTGCCGGACTGCCGAAGGTCATGGTCGCATGTCAGAGTGTTGGAGGTCATGGGTTACTTGTCTGAGTGTTGGAGGTCGGCACCTCGGCAGTCGGTAGGGAGAGGGGGATACAGGGGACGACCGGGAAGTGGTAATGGGTGGAATGATTAAAGGATTTTGAAATGCGAAATGATGATTTGATTAGATAATTAAAGCTTTACATTTAGGGTTGTTGATTTTTTAACTAAGTAATTAAAATAGTGGTAGGTGATAAATAACTAAATACATTCATAATTATATAATATATAAAAACTAAATCTAAAAAGTTATTCGAGCGAAACCGAGCAAGCGACGAAGGAATGTACCTTTGCTCGTGCTCGGTTCGTTTCCAAATCGAACCGAGCCGCTCGGTTCATTTACAACCGAGCCAAAATTCGAACGAGCAAAAATCCAAACTTTTTTCGAACGAGTTCGAGCGAGTTTCAAACGCCAAGCTATTTGAACAGCCCTAGGCCAAATTGGGATTTTTGTTATGATGTTCATTTTCATGTTGTTGAAACCAAAGTTAGAGTTGTTAAATCTACTACTTGTTTTTAAAATAGTTCTTTTACTCGTCGGTGTTGTCACGACGTTATAACTGACATGATAAAGTATAAAATATAATAGAGCTAACATGTTTTCGAACCAAATTTACGTCAAAACTAGAGTGATTCGAAATTATACCGCGGAGTGAAAACATATTATATTTAACACGACTCCAAAAAATTTACGTTGAAACATAGACTAACTTAAAACATACATAAGAATAAGTGATTGTAGCGACGTCGTGTATGACGTGATAAAATAAGATTATAATTGTCTTGACTCGTTTATAAACTAATTTATAGATGTAAAAATATAAAATTCAAAAGTTGAGGGATGAGAGTTAGCCGGTGACAAAGATCACCGCCTTTCTTTTTAAAGTTTAATAATAATAAACAAAATAAATTAGTTTTTAACGATAAATCTATCATACTGCTACTCCTAAATCACTCCATATAATTTCCATCATGCTTGGGTTTAAATCGAGAACCTCCATTCTAAAAAACAAAACATTTACCAAATAGGTTAGTCCCACTTAACACAAAATAAATTAGTTGATGCTAGAACCTACAACCTAGTGGAAGATATAGGTTAGGGGCTCTTTGATAATTTTTAAATGATTAAATATTGAATTAATAAAATATCTAAACCATTAAGAGATCTGAATCATTAAGAACTAGTATATTGCTTAATCATTCAAATACAAATGTCTGACCAATTTAGATAAAAGATCTTAACAATTCAACATTAGACCTGTTAACCATTCAACATTAGTATAATGTTTAACCATTTAGAGGCAAATGTCTGAACCATTCAGTCATTTGCTCATGAAAAAAACAGTCTGAACCATTTAATGCTGAACTATTCAGACATCTGAATCATTAAAATACCAATTCAGATGCTGCCAAATAATCGTTTATTAAAATAAAGAAATAAGAAAGGGACAAAAAGGTGTTGGAGGCTAAAGTGAATATGATACAAAACTAATATGGGCAATTCTAAAAACCTAAAAATTACGCTATCTGTGAAAGTTTCTAATTAATATATACTAGATATTCCTCTCATCGCATTACGACGGGAATTCCCCACGATCTTAAATAACAATACGTGGATATCGAAAAACATACCAACAGTCATTCCAACGTAGACCCTAGACATCAAGAAACCTTACTGGAAACACAGGTCATAATAATGCATACACTCTTACAAACCCAAAACAACATAAAAAAAGACATAACAAAAAGCACAAAAATCTTGGTTGGATACAACCTTGAAGCCGAGCTTTTCGTGGTGATATGATCCCGAATATCAAAACAAATAATAAATAAAAAATAATACTTCGTCATGAAACCCTAAAGCGTAAAAACCAAAAGTGTATTCACTCACCACTCACCTTAAAACCTGAAAGCATATGTCGTTATAAAAGTGAGCGTCAAAACACCGGAATACAAACGCTAATGTAATGATGTGCTTTAAAAAATAAACAAAAAGAAAAGTCAAAAGAAAACATTTAAAAAACCCAAATATTGTACACCGTCATAATAACCACTCGCCTGAAAACCTGAAAGAATATGCAGTCGTAAAAGTGAGCGTCGAAAAACAAAAATATAAACGTTAATGTAATGACGAGATTTAAAAAACAACAAAAACAAAAGTCGAAAGAAAACATTATGAACCAAAATAATGATACTTAAATTTGGGGGGTTAAAATGGATAAACCAAAACTTTTCTATTCATGATCTTTCTCATCAATTCATATATATAACTAGTTAATCTCATTACTCGTATGTTACATTTCTCATTACTCGTATGTTACATTGGCATCGTACGCGCTGTGATAAAGTATGGACTAACAATCAATCCAACTTGTTTCAGACTAAATTTATGCCAAAACATACAGTAACTTGAATTTATAGTTTTATACCGTTAAACACCTTACTCTTTTCTAAACAAAATTATGTTAACACATAAACCAACTTAAAAACGTACATAAAAAGCACGTAAAATTGCGTTGTGTGTTACATGACAAAGTATAGATCACAATCATATTGTTTCCGAACTAAATGTATTTTAAAAAGTAGGGTAACTCGGATTATACCATTGAATGTAAACGTTTTAGGTTTGATCCGATATTCAGTAAACAAATAATATTATTAATTATATTCAGTAAACTAATAATATTACTACTCTTATATTTCCATATCTAGTCATCAATTAATATATGTGCAATAAATCTTGGGTAGATTTATTCTTTAATATTTAACTTAAACATACCGCTTTGCAATAAGCTTATCTTCTAATAACACAAACTATACCCGATAAAAAACCAATTAAATTACAACAATGACCCAAGGTACTGCTCATGATTGTTGTGTTTTAATATGTATATAATATAATGTAAAGATTTTGTATTATATTCTTTTTATAGGAACATTATTACTCTATATAAACACAAGAATGAATAGTTGAGTGATAGTTCAATATACATGTTCTTTTGTTTTATTTTAAGTTTAGAGTTTAATATATAAGACAATAATATTTATTTATAACTATTGTTGCATATCTTGTGGCTCTTTAACGCATAGGTTTAATTCATGGTATTAATAATCACATATTGGTTCATCGAGTTTGCCTACAAAGTGTTAATTTTTACGGTTTGGCTGCCTATTTGTTTTATGAAATGTGATCACTAATTAGAATCCCAGAGTTTGTACACGAAACTATTAATAGTGAAATTGTAATTTTTTTTACTTTAACCATTAAAATTTAGCAATTTAATAATTTCTTAAATTTTAACCACTAAAATTTAAGATATTAAAGTTTTGTCACCAACCTAACTTTAATGAATCTTACTACTCTAATAAAAAGGTAAATAGGGGTGTCATGTGTCAGCACCACAATTATTCTCATCATTTTTTTCCGTCTCTCTCTACTATTAAATAATTACCTTAATTACTAATAAAATAATTTTAATACATTTTAATATATAATAAATTAAGAAATAAATTTATTTATTAAGGTTATTTCTAAATAAATTGATATTTTTAATAAATCAATTTTTTCAAAACAAAAAATAATCAAATTTAGGAGTTGTAATAAGAAAATTTTATAAAGATAACATTTTTATACGGTTTGTTTTAAAATAAAATGTTTATTTTTTAAAAAAATTTAAAAAGTTGATATCACTGTTTTATTATTTATATTCATTTCTGATACGTAATTTCAGTCATATCATAACTTAAAATATAATTTTATAATTAATAAATTTATTATATTAATATTTTAATTATTCAACTCGTGTAATACACGGATTTGGATTTATTAAAGATAGTTATATATAAAATGTGTATAAACTATACACACGTGGCCCTTCACCTCGTGATCTCTGTAATTATGTGTTTCCACTATTACCCCCGTTGCTAGTTTGTGTCATTTTCTTTCCACTAAAATAATTAGAATATCTTATTATCAGTGACAACATCATACATTTCTATATAATTAACAGTAAATAAATTACATGCTCAATCCCTAAGGTTTACACGAATTGCAAATTAAGTCTTTACTTTTAATAAATTACATATGCGTGTCTGAACTATACAAAAACTCCATGCTTACAGTCTCCGACACTAACAAAAATTAAGTTTTTATGTTAGTTTTTGAAATTGACCAAAATACCAATCATCGTCACACCAACACCTAATTCTGATGAAAGGAGAAAGCGATTAGCGGTGGTGAAAAGTGTAGCAACTCGTCGGCGACAAAGATTACTTCAATTCTTGATAAATCGGGAACGATGGTTCATGGTGGTGGAAGAGCTGATCAATTTTGTGTGTTTTGGAAAGTCACAGGCGAAATTTTGTATTTCTTCATCCTCCAAACTTTCACTTTGAAATAGGTGGATTTTTAGGTGCCATGAAAAAAAACATGGATTTCTACAACTTTTTTTCTTTATTTTTTATTTTGGATTTTGAGCAGATGGCCTTATGGGTGTTAAGCTATTTCCAAAAGTTGTTTTTAATTTGGATTTTGATTTTGAACAAATAGATTTTTGGTGGTAGGTTGTTATGGTGAGACTTTGAATTTGATCAAAGATGACTGGACAATAGTATGAAGGTTAACGGAGTAGATGGTCGATGGTACATTGTGACAATGGAGGGGGTATGGCGGGGCGGGCGGGGTGTGTATAACTTTGTCTTCGAATCTTGTACAACTTATTAATTATAGCTAATATAGGCATAGGTCCGAGACCCCACACGCTTTCATTATTAAGATATATATATTTAACAGTAAGAAGATACCTTTAAGAGCTTTAAAATATAATTATGATTTGAACCGCACACGTTGTTGCAGGGTTCTTTTACAACAGAGTGATTTTCTTTTATGTTCAAGATTTTAATATTCCATTACAGGTTCTCTTATTTTCTAACTCTTTGGTGTTCCGTCACCGATCGACCGAACCATTCTAATGCAATAGATGGTGGCTAACCCGTTTAACCTACTCACCATCTATATTCGGTTTCGTCCTTCCAATCTTTGACATCTTTCAAATAACAATGATCGCATACAATGATACCTTAAAATCACAATCATTTTGTTACTTAATAAAAGGTTAAAGTTAGATGAAATTATATAAATAATATTATATATTTAAAAAAAATGTTTCAAGTGTTCCTTATTAATTAATTATATATATTTATATTTTGTAAACGTAATAATATAAGCATGTCTAACGCAAAATTTGAACTAAATTTCATTATAATAATTTAAAACAAAAATAATGCATAACTAATAAGTATTCATGATTGCCGTTCACAAAAATAAAGTATTTATGATTTTTCATAAAAGCTCAAAATGATTACTATTCAATCTATTTACTATAATAGTATAATCCTAAAGGAAAAAGAAAAAACAATAAACTCAACAAATATAATGAAAGAAGATCTAGGAAATTAGTTGAGAGTGACACTGAAAGATGTGAAATGGGGTTCTTTATGTAAATTACTAAAAATTAGTAGCTTATTTGAAAAACCTTAAGAAGATATTGTGCCAACCGACATACATATTTAATAATATATATAATATAACTTCAAGGATGTAAAAGATGAATACAAGTAATACTATATTAGTTTTATCTTTGATACCATCAATATATTCAATAAACTAATAATATTACTACTCTTATATTTCCATATCTAATCATCAATTAATATATGTGCAATAAATTTTGGGTCGATTTATTCATCAATATTTAACTGACGCATATCGTCTTGCAATAAGCTTATCTTCTAATAAGACAAACTGTACCCGATCAAAAACCAGTTAAATTACAAGAATGACGCTAGGTACTGCTCATGATTGTTGTGTTTTAATATGTATATAATGTAATGATTTTGTATTATATTCTTTTTATAGTAACATTATTTTTTTAATGGCCAACAAAACTTTAATTTCACCGTATACTAACAAAACGTTAGCCAGATATGTTACATGCACCAATATAAATCAATTTATAATCCTATGTCCAATACATTAAAATTACACCAATGATCCCATTTTAAAGATTGTTTTTTCGATCGGCTCTTGGGCCAAAGAAACCCAAGCACTTTAATTTCACTCACCACTTTTGAAACATTGATAGATTTTTTTATCAAATAACTTCTCGTTCCTTTTTCTCCATAAGCATCAAATAACAGTTTGAATCACTGTGTATATTACTTTCTTTCAAGTAATATACACAAAGAATAGAGTTCATGATCAGATACATGAAAATGAAATAGGTTATTCTCGTTGAAAAAACACAAAGAATAGAGTTCATAGGAACATTATTACTCTATATAAACACAAGAATGAATAGTTGAGTAATAATTCAATATACATGTTCTTTTATTTTATTTTAAGTTTAGAGTTTTTCAAATAAGAAGAATACTTATTTATAAGTGTTGTTACATATCTTATAGCTCTTTAATGCATAGGTTTAATCTATTGTATTAATAATCGCATATTGTTTCATCGAGTTTGCCTACAAAATTCTAGTTTTTACAGTTTGGTTGTCGATTTGTTTTATAGAATGTGATCACTAATTAGGATCTCGAGTTTGGCCACGAACTATTAATAGTGAAGTTGTATATTTTTGTTTTACTTTAACCACTAAAGTTTAATAATTTAATCATTTCTTAAATTTCAACCAATAAACTTTAAGATATTAAAGTTTATCACCAACCTACTTTTAGTGAATTATTTATAAAAGTGTGTATACACATGTGCTCCTTGACCTCGTGATCTCTGTAATTATGTGTTTCCACTATTACCCCCGTTGCTAGTTTGGATGTCATTTTCTTCCCACTAAAATAATTAGAATATCTTATTATCAACGACAACATCATCTATAACTAGATTACTTCCCATACACACAGATTAAATAAATAAAATATTAAAATATTATTAGTAAAATCTTATGCATTATAAACTATGTTTGAAAATAAAATATGATGTTAATTACATATAAATAGCTACTTTAAGTACAATATTTTAATATAAATTATAATAAAGTTACATATACTTTAGTTCAAGAAATAAATAAAAGTTTATACCATTATTTAACTCTCTTATGTAAAAATATTCATTTTTAAATATTCATTTTAAGATTTATTATAAAAATATTTTTCTATAAAAATCTTGTTTTTAAAAAAATTTGGTTTGTAATTATTCTGGTTATTTTAATAATTATTTTAAAGTATTTCACCTGTTTATAATTGTTTTTAAAAACAAAAAGACTTAAAATATTTTGTTTAAAAATGTTTATTGTTCTAGAAAATTTCATTTTATATGAAACTTTAGTTTCTTGTTATTTAGATTTTGATTAAAAGATGTGATTTCTAATTTGTTTCATAAAATCTATTCGTAAAAAATCTATTTGATTTTTTTAAAATTAGATAAGAGAGAGAAATATAGCAATTAATAAAATTAATTTTTAATAAAGGAGATAAATTTATATGAATATGTAAATTACTATAATATCCTTTTGGAAGGAAAATGATTTGAAGATATCTAAGAAAAGACAAGTGGCAAAAAACATGGGTTATAGAATAAATTACACGCACAATCCATAGGGTTTACGCAAATTGCAAATTAAGTCTTTACTTTTAAAAAATTAAATATGCGTATCTAATCTATACAAAAACTTCATGCTTACGATCCCCAACATTAATAAAAGTTAAGTTTTTATGTTAGTTTTTAAAAATTGACCAAAATACCCATCATTGTCACACCAACATGTAATTCTCATGAAAGGAGAAAGCGATTAGCGGTGGTGATAAGTGTAGCAACTCGTAGGCGACAAAGATTACTTCAAGATTTGAACCGCACACGTTGTTGCAGGGTTCTTTTACAACAGAGTGATTTTCTTTTATGTTCAAGATTTTAATATTCCATTACAGGTTCTCTTATTTTCTAACTCTTTGATGTCCCGTCACCAATCAACCGAACCATTCTAGTGCAATAGATGGTGGCTAACCCGTTTAACCTACTCACCATCTTTATTCGTGTTTCGTCCTTCCGATCTTTGACATCTTTCAAATAACAATGATTGCATACAATGATACCTTAAAATCACAATCATTTTGTTAATTAATAAAAGGTTAAAGTTAGATGAAATTATATAAATAATATTATATATTTAAAAAAATGTTTCAAGTGTTCCTTATTAATTAATTATATATTTTTATATTTTGTAAACGTAATAATATAAGCATGTCTAACGCAAAATTTGAACTAAATTTCATTATAATAATTTAAAACAAAAATAATGCATAACTAATAAGTATTCATGATTGCCGATTCACAAAAATAAAGTATTTATGATTTTTCATAAAAGCTCAAAATGATTACTATTCAATCTATTTACTATAATAGTATAATCCTAAAGGAAAAAGAAAAAACAATAAACTCAAAACAAATATAATGAAAGAAGATCTAGGAAATTAGTTGAGAGTGACACTGAAAGATGTGAAATGGGGTTCTTTATGTAAATTACTAAAAATTAGTAGCTTATTTGAAAAACCTTAAGAAGATATTGTGCCAACCGACATACATATTTAATAATATATATAATATAACTTCAAGGATGTAAAAGATGAATACAAGTAATACTATATTAGTTTTTATCTTTGATACCATCTATATATGTAATTATCATACAGATGCGTTAGCTCCCTTTGTATAGACGGGGACTAACTAAATAATAGAAATACACAAATAGTATATGCATGAATACAAGTAATACTATATTAGTTTTCCATATGACAATGATTGGAACACTTTAGAGGTCTTTAGCGAAGTTGTGTTATGCGACGTTTTTAGTTTATCATAATAAAATAACACGACTCGTGATGACGCATAGGGCGGGGTACACAACTCGTAATTTATCATGCAATTGCCCAAAGACGACTTACCATATGATAAAAACCCACGGAAACATGTTTCATGAGTCCAAACCACCCAAATGTGTTCCATGCTCAAAATTGGGTGGTTTGAATTCCATTGACCATCGAATGGCTAAGCATTATCACCTTATCAATATGTGAGAACACAACTTGCATCATAACGTAATCGTACACATTTATAATTAACGTAGCCCTACGCATTTATAACATCTAAAGAGGAAGGTACCATGTCTTTTTGTCCTAATAGCATTGACAACTTCGGATAGGGTTTTATGCTCCTCTATAAGCGATTAATCTTTAATGAATTCAAATGGCATACTATATGTCCTAATACAAGTGGTTGTTCTTTTTGTCCTAATAGCATTGACAACTTCGGATAGGGGTGTGCATGATCGGTTTGGTTCGGTTTTGGCCTAAAACCAAAACCAAAAACCGATGTTTCGGTTTCTAGGTTTTTAAAACCATTCGGTTTTGATTTTTTCGGTTTGGTTTTTGGTTTTAACTTCTGTTTCGGTTTGGTTTTTGGTTTTTTCGGTTTTATCATTTGTGCTTCAAGTTTTAGAAAAAAAAATGTTTTAAAATAATAAATTTAAACCAAAAACTTTAGTCTTACATTATTTTGTTGATCTCTAAATATAATCTATATATTTTTATAATTTAGTTAACATTAAAATTAAATGCAATTCATAAAATATAAGAACAATATATTCAATAAAACATTTTAATCTATCAATTCAAATAAACAAAAATTAAATATTATTTTTGAACCTAAATATTTAATCTCTTTTAAATAACACAAGTTAAATAAGTAACTAATAAGCTAATAATTTTTATAAGTATATGATTACACTCTAAATTTACAAGTTTGATTATATGGTTTCAGTTCGGTTTTTGTTACAAGCAAAATCAAAACCGAACCGAAAATTTTGGTTTTTAAAATATCATCAAACCAAACCGTCGGTTTTCTAACGGTTCAGTTTTATCGGTTCGGTTGCGTCAGTTATTTTGGTTTTTTGCTCACCCCTAACTTCGAAGAAGTTAACAATGGTGGCACTAGCAATCGCACGTCCTACATTACACTTTATCACTATGATACAAATTAAACACCCCAATTCAACCGTATTATATTTCTAATGGTACGTACTTTTCAATAATTTTACTTTGAATATATCCGCTGCATACCTTGTAATTTTCGATGTTAGAAATACTATCACAACAAGTTTATACCTTGTCAATGACTAAAAAAGAACAATTCAACACGTGGTTTAAAGACAATTTTTGATGTAGGCGCAAACGTGGATGCGGAAACGTGGATGAGCAAACTTTAACCTTTTTGAAGGACCAAGATCGCTTATCAAAAGGGTTTCACTGAAACGATCATAATTTAGGCTAGAAGTCTCAGTTTTGGGCCTGTGACCAATCAAAACGACCGTCGGAGCGAGGAGCCCGTTTTCACAAACCGCCTATCGTTTCGGCCCAAAAACGACTTATTTTATGAGTTATTTACATTTTTGTCTTATTTTTACATTTTGTTGAAATTTACATTTAACTCAGTTTTCAGCCCGTTTATGTTTTGTGACTCATTCGACTTTTGCTTTGTTTTTTTATAGGTTTGTAAGAGATGGGTGAAAGGATTATTGAAGTTTAAGAAAAATCTATTTTCTCTCTATCACTGTGTGTGTTAAATTAGTAACCCTGATTATCGGTATTTTTTGTGAATCAACGATAGTTCGAAGTATTGTTTCTGGTATTCTCGTTACATCAACAGGTTCAGTTATTTATCTATTTGTTTCCGACTGTATCAATTTCAATGCATACAAATCATAATAATGAAAGATTTAATCTCAATAAAATGATTAATTGCGGGCTTGACTTTTGGTTGTGTTATACTTCAATGATTACCGGTCTTTTTTTGATTTTATAATAATAAAATCTCAAAAAATATATTATTCAAAGATAAGATAATCATTGTAAATTAGTAACAAGGATAAATGAACTAAACAATGTACTTTTTTTACGTCTCAATGCAGTAAACATATCCACCAATATACTAACATACCATAAATACTTTCAGATTCCATTCACTATGATGACAGGTTTAACCACTAAAAATGATAATTTTGATATTATTTTGAGTAAATTA
Source organism: Flaveria trinervia (assembly GCA_025506515.1). NCBI lineage: Eukaryota > Viridiplantae > Streptophyta > Magnoliopsida > Asterales > Asteraceae > Flaveria > Flaveria trinervia. Next base: position 3,080,093 of record CM046452.1, read on the forward strand.
TCATTTGCGTCTCTAACTTTTGTTTATTTTAACCATTTGCATCCCTATAGTTTCAAAACTTTTAATCGACCCCTATATTTTTAATTTTTTTCCTTGTTTGTATGCTGACACCATTAATATGAACAGTTAAATGTGCATCTTTTTCTCTCCTGTAAGGACATTTTGATCATTTTTTTTCTCCTTTTTTCTTGTATGGGTTTATTTTACATATTGTAAATCCCATTTTCACTTTACATTCTAACCTTCCACTGAAGCTCAAACCTGATTGTGTGATCGTGACATTAAACCCATCATCATCTTCAACTATTAAGTGATTGTGGCCTTAAAACCCATTTGAAAGATGATTATCCTACCTGGTACATTTGTGACACAGATGATCCAAGTTTAATCCGATCAAAGTATATGATATGTTTTCTTCAAAATCAACTTAAGTTAGGAGTTTATTTTAGTTTCAGTATGTTCTAATATTATAGTATATATTGTTACAGCTAAGGAGCCTACTTATTTTACACTTGAAATCTATCATGGTAAAGAATTTGTGAAGTTCCCACGAAGAAAGTATGTGAAGAGCAAAGTTAAATACGTGGACATGATAGACATTGATGTGTTTTCAACTTATGATGTTGATGCTATGATGAAAGAGTTAGGTTATTATGAACATGGCAAAGTTACATATGTGGACATGGTAGACATTGATGTGTTTTCAACTTATGATGTTGATGCTATGATGGAAGAGTTAGGTTATCATGGACATGGCAAAGTTACATGCGTGGACATGGTAAACATTCGTGACACATTGATGTGAAGGGGGAAAGAAGAAATGACTAAAATGTTCCTGTAGGAGAGAGAAAAATATACGCATTTAACTGTCCACATTAACAGCATCAGCCACAAGGATGCAAACAAGAAAAAAATAAAAGTATAGGGGGCGATTCAAGGTTTTGAAACTATAAAAATACAAACGGTTAAAATAAACATAAATCAGGGATACAAACGGTAATTTACTCAATTATTTGTCTAATGTGAAGATAACATATTCAGTTGCCACGTCTAGGCCATAACTATTTAAGGTAACATGAAATTTTATTTAAAGGGGTTTGCTAAAAGTAATTTAAAACTTTTAGTGTCAATAGAAAACTTCAAATCAAAAGTAAAACATCATTTTTGTTTCTTTGATTTGTTGAAAATCATCATTTTATTCAATAGTTTGTTTTCTTGTATTTGGATCCCTGTTGTTTATAAATCTTTTCATATTCATCTGCTCTATTAAATACATTCAAAATTTTCCGTTAAATGAGAAGTATATTGGTCATTTAACATATATGTTTTATTTTACTTTTTTTAAACCTAATTTAATCTATCTCCTTTTAAGTATATTATTATCTTAGTTCCAGTGATTGAGCATGTTTGTCATTTCAGTCCAAAAAAACCATCTCACCACCACCACTTTCACGAAATACCATATCACCACCACCCCGTCCACCCCGTGATAGAACCACCACGCCACCATGTCACTAAACCACCACACCACCATCCCAAAACAAAAACCACCACCACCCTATTACAAAACCAAAAACACCACACCGTTACCCACCACCACACACTAGATCTCCGCCACCACATAAGCGCTAGAAATCGATCGTCAATCTTGAACTTGTAATAAAACCCATTGAAAACACATATGAAACCTTAAAAACGAATATTGTAGAGGTATTGATAGTGTTTGATATGCATTTTCAAAGCAATATGTTTACAAGTTCAATATTGATTGTTGATTTCTAGTGTGTGTAGTGGTGGGTGGTCTAAAGTAGTGTTGGTGGTTCTGTGATAGGGTGGTGATGGTTTGGTGGTTTTTTTTTTACTGAAATGGCAAATATTTCCAAACCATAGGGACTAAAATCGCAATGTACCTAAAGAAAATAGATTAAATCATGTTTAAAAAAAATAAAACATATATGTAAAAAATGGCCAATATACCCTTCATTTAAAGGAGAATTTGGATTGATTTAATGTACTTGATGAATATGATAAGATTTGTAAACGACAAAGACCCAAATGCAAAAAAACAAACTATTGGATGAAAGTGACAATTTTCAATGGCAATTTACTCTCGGATCAAATATTTATTATTTTGTCTTTTGGTATAAAAAGTTAAAAAAAATACTCATGAAAGAATTTAATAGATGTAAAAATAGAAAGGTTGTGTTTTCACAACTCATAATAAGACATTGTATTTAGAGTTACTGGGAAAAAAGGGTGTAGATAATAATATTATTTTATCAAAATAACAAGTTAACAATTTTCATAACAACATATGGCTTGTAAGTATTACACTAAAAATATAATAAATAGTATTTTAAAATTAGTTAGAAGCTGATAGTATCAAAAAAATAGAATCGTTAGAAAAGTATTTTGTGTATTTGATATTTCAAATCAAACTTTGAAGGGAGTTTGAGATCTAGTTGCAGATAATGAGCATACTAGTTGGTAATTTTCAACCACATGCATAAGTTATTAAAGGGGGTCCTGATAACTAGAGAACACACGGATCAAGTATCTTATAGGTATGTAATACACTTCTACAAACTGGGATTACCAAAATCCATCCCAAACTGGACCAATTATGTATTATGTTAATATTTATTGGCTAGATTACTTGCACATGTATAAATCGAAAAGTATTTGGTTTTTTATGAAATTAACATTTATTTATATAAAAATTCTAGGATAAATTCGCCACCACAACCTCCACCCGATATAATTTGAATACCCAACCTTTTATAACATTAACATGATAATATTGTTTTTGTAACATACTCGGTGCAATCATAAAGTGACTTACCTTAATTCATCCCGATCTGTTTGACTTGTTATCCAACCCAACCCTCTCACCGCGCATCTTGCCACCTCTAGTAACATGCAAAAATTTCTATCATTGTTTTCATTATCCGAAAACTTATAGCAAAATTAAACATCTGTTGAAAACCAATCTTATGATATTAAAAAAAAACTAAATTTACCTTTACTTCTTTTATAATCGTGAGAACTCATTACCAAAAAAACTCACGAGACGCCAGCTTTCAAGTGTCCCTAGTGTAAAGACATCCACTATCACCTGCAAAAACAACATTTATTAAAACAAAAACTATAGACCATATACTAATATTTTTACAAACTATAATACCTGTTCTATAATCACCAAGAAATATTTCTTGATGTAGGAACTGTCCTGCTGATAGATTTTCGATTTTTTTTTCACAAATCCTGCATAAAATCTCCACGTTGTGTTTGACCAAACATTGACCGAAATTGAAAATTTACAAAATGCAGTTTTTGAATATGAGCCTTTAGATGGAACTGAATTCCAGAAGAATAGGTTAACTTTATTCTGTACATTAACAACATAAATGAAGTTACAGTAAACAGTTTAAATACCACATAATGATTTTAGGAAATAATTATTCATCCGGGTCAACGGTATTGTTATTATTATCACTGGAGGGCATTTGTCTTCTTTCTGATAGGGTAATAGGTCCCATAACGGGCCCTGCTGATGTCATGTTTAGTGGGCCACTACCTGATGATGATGCTAACAAATGGGCATGTGGTGAAGTTGGGGAGTAACTGTAAGTGAAGACTCCCATTGGGTGGTCAAACTTGCAACTTGGACCGAATTTGCATACTCCATAACGAGAATAGAATACACACAAAGGCTCTCCCTGTTGAAATTTGGAAAGAAATTTGTTAACCATTCTATTGGGAAAGAATATTTCTATTTTACAGTAGGTGTGTCAATTTCGACATGTTTGCTAATTGATAGTTTGATAATTTGATTTTAGCTGTTTTTATATCCAACCGGGCCAGATGGGTTAAGAGAAAGGATTCAACTTAAAAGAAAATGGATCAAATAGGTAGAAAGTCGTCCTTTAAAATTCAGAGACAGATAATAAAATGTGTTTGCATATGGTCCAACCCCACCCGACCCACTCTAGAATTACCCATTTTGGCATGAATTCTTTATCAAGTTGAGCTACATATTGCCCTATAATGTCATTCCTTAAAGTAGTTTTGAATAGTTTTTGTGCAAAACATTATCTTTAGAACCAAGAATGCATTTGAGAATTTGACAAATAGTCAACAATTTCTTTTACACGCATGCGCTAGGATAAGAGGTGGCAAGATGGGTGGGTAGGGGCGGGGCAGGTAACACATCAAAACAGGTCAATTTAGTACAGGTAAGGGTCATAAAACACTTTGTTGTCCATATTCTAATAAATAATTTATACACTAAATAAGATTACAAGAATAGTATTACCACCATAATAATAATCTAATTCTTTGAATAAAAACGATTTAGGAGGTTATATGCTTTGGAAAGACGGTTTGGGTCAGAAAACACTTTGTTCAACCCGTTCAGTCCCTTTGACCCTTTTGAGATCAGAAATAACCCAAATCAACCCATTTTTAAGTAGCCATATTGAAATTAACACCGCTAACTGGGATAAAAATATACCATGAAACGGCCGGAAATGAATATATAGTAACTAACCGGGCGTAAAGGCAGGCCAAGTGGACTTATGGCACAATCAGGTGGGGGAATCACTCTTTCTCTAGGGTGGTGAAATCTGCAAACTGCACCAAATTTACAGTCACCAGTTTTCATGTAAAACTGACAATCAGGCTGACCTGGCCTTTCAGGGAATACATTTTCCCTCGGTAATGCATAATATGAAGAATATGTTCCACTTAATGATTCATTAGCTGATTCATTCAGTTGTGAAGTTCCATATATTTGATTGTTTCCAGCTGCCTGCTGTTGAGTCTCCAGAGATGAGACCGAGCCCAGAGAACCCTGAAGAGAAGTGACCAAGCAAGTGATCTAGAATCTAGACATGGTAGAATTAACTACACAAATGTATTTTTGGCATCTCCAAAAAATTTACGGGCATTTTCGTCAGTAATCATGATTTTATGAGACGTTTATTACTGTCACAAAACATATCCTTAATTCACGAAAAAAAATTCCTTTTTCGGTTATCTAAAATATTAATCCTTTAAACAATCATAATACTTCAAACATCATATCAGAACTATCATTTAGAGCTCATTATATTACAAATGATTATTTGTTTATCATTAATTGATAATTTGGTATCACATAATCACTGTCTAAAAAGCAAACCCAAACACCGCCATGCAAAATAATATCAAGAAACAGAAAATAATATATTAAAACCTCAGCTTACTCTGTAGGCATTCCATCCTGGAACCGAGACCACACCCTGAGGTAGAATCATCTGTGCATAATTTGACGGACCTTGCCAGCGAGGACTAGGAACAAAGGAAGCACTAGACATGGACCAATTTGTGATTCCCCCTGGGTATGAATGCTGACCTGGACTTGGTGGTGATTGTACTGTAGGATAAACTGTAGAACCACCATATGTGACCATCATATTAGATGGTTGAGGATGGTGGAATTTACAAGTGTTTCCAAATTTGCATTGTCCGGTTCTTAGATAATAAGTGCATTCAGGCTCATTCTGCACAAAAGTATCACAAACATCATTTCAGAAAACCAAAATTTCAAACTTAGCTTTGTAATACAATATTAACAATGATAATATACAAAAAACTAAGAGACTTTAAAGTTTAAACTTTTGCCTTGTGCTATAAAAAACATCAATTGTTGGACAGGTATCACTAGATAGTAATCACGTTTCACCATTGTCCCACCTAGGTAACTCGAACTTTCTTAAAAAGAAAAGACGCGCATACAAGAAATGTTTAATGTCATGTGGCATCAATCCATGATTTCTAAAAAAGAGCACATTTTCCCACACTATCATGAATGAATGCCAAGTGGAAAAGAAAACTGATATCTGGAAAGACTATATAACAATAAGAGCTACAAATGCAAACCGGGCGAAGTGGATAACCCAAGACATTCAGTGAAACTCGCCCAGCCACTCCAGCCATGTCTCGAGGATGATGAAATTTGCATGTGGCTCCAAATTTGCATGAACCCGTCTTTAAGTAGAACTAGAGTGAACCAAGAAATATAATAAAATAAAAAAGTATAACTGGAGTGACATTCACAAGAACAAAATGCTGTACATATTAGAGGCAATGAATCATAGACGCAAACCTGGCATTCAGGTTGTCCTGGTCTCTCTGGATATTCTCCTCTCATTTTTGCAGTTGCAATAGCCTAAAACCAATGACAACATGAACAACTGTTATTATATTAGTTTCAAGAAAACTTTGATTTTAGATATAAATCATTGTTAGATCATATGTCACTTATTTGTTTATGTTATAGCCCAGTATGTAGCCCACTACACCATAGCTTTAGCTTAGACTTGGTTCCGTCCTCTATACAAAGCTGAAGGTGTCATTATTAGTTGCAATGATGTTCAACTAATTTGTAGAAGAGTGAAAAAAGAAACTTTTTTTTAAGTTTGCTATCTTTCTATAAGAAAAAAAGGCAGCCTCTAAAGAGCTTGACTTATCCACAAATTCCTATCATTATTAATTTATTATTGCTAAAACTATTTTAAATGAACAAAACTGTGAATAATGTCATTTACATGAGGAAAAGGATACTGTCATTGACAGTGATAACAGATATATTTTAACCAGTTAATGATCAAAGATACTGTTATTAGAAATGCAGAACCAGTTTTTACCAGACTCCTGTTAGGAGGATGATTGAAACGACATGTTGCCCCAAATCTACAAAGGCCTGTTCTGATGTAGTATGAACAATCTGGCTCTCCTTCACGCACAGGGTAAGATCCTGACTCCATTGCTTCACTAGATCTCAAGTTCAGTTGCCACAATGCATCTGAAATACTATGCAGCTGTCAGCTAGTTTTTTTTACCAATTTTGACCAACTAAACAGGCACCCTAAGCATGAAATTATCAAGAAAAAAATCCCTATACGTAAAATTTCACTTGTGCAGCAACATTTTTGTTATCTCCAAATATTCCTGTTTTGGTGTAGATTGTCACTAACAATTTTCCTTTCAGAAAGAGTATGTTAACTACCCAAAGAAGTTTTCAGAATTTATAACATTCATAAAGCAGCAGTGTGTGGTTTGGGATTACAGTTACAAATGAAAACAGTTAATATTCTAGAATGTGCTTGTTTTCCCTCTATTTTTTCTACTTTCCATCTTATAATCGGTTTTTCCTATATTGTACTTCTTCCACATAGTAAGAAACATACCAAAAAGAATTAACCAAAAGCGAAAGGAGACATGTTCTTCAAAATTTCTTTTTTGCATAATCAACTACGCTTATACAACTTCTACAGGTTATAAGTCAACAAGAGTCAATGGCTGCCAAGTGCTGATTTTCTTCTTTGGTATCTTTGAGAACCCATTATAGAAAAAGTCAATGGAC